>CM060879.1:13099305-13609305 GCA_030737845.1 Acorus calamus
GTATTCAGTATTGCATAATCGGGATCTTTATTGGTGGTTTTTTTTTCTCTTTTGGGATAAGCCATTACTGGTGCATATTGTTTGTATCAGATCAGATATATTGGATGATTCAAGTCCCAACACACATCTTGTTGATGAAATGATGTTTATTTAGAAATGATTATGAAAAAGTACAAAATTTTTGGCAATTTGGATAATAGAATAAGGAAATAATAAATTTAACTCGACATCATAACTTAGGCCAATGGCAAAACCAAGGTCTATGTGTAAGTTTTTATTAGAATGTCGATATTAACAATCCGATGCATTACGACTTAATACCATAAGCATAATGGTAGAACCAATGTCCATGAATTTTTCAAATGATTGTATTTTCTTCTTTTTTTCCATGTACAAATGAAAATCAAGTATTAGGAAAGCTGTTCATATTGTTTGCATAACATAGGATGCACCTTTAATATATTGGTTATTTTTCATATCTACTATGTAGGAGGTTGCGTGTGAGCGTTGAACGTGATATGGGAGGGAACAATGCTTCACCAAAAACTGTTAGATTCTTTGTTCCATATTGGATCAATAACAATTCAGTTGTTCCTCTATCATACCGCGTTGTGGAAGTTGAATCTTTGGACAGTGCTGAGACAGATACCCTTTTAAAATCTCGAGCAGTTAAATCTGCAAAGTTAGCATTAAAGCCAAAGTCATTCAATGGAAGAAATTCTATTTCAAAAAGAAATATTCGAGTGCTAGAAGCGATAGAAGACTCAAGTTCTACACCTGTTATGCTTTCTCCGCAAGATTATACAAGTCGCAGTGGGATTTTGCCTTTCCCATCCAGAAATGATGCATTTTTGTCACCGCATGTGGGTATTGCAGTAGCTGTACTTCATTCTGACTATTACGGGCCTGGCATATCTCTCGTTGAGATGGAAAACAAGGTACCAAAGGCCTCTTATTAATGTTGCTATATGTGACTGTGCACCATTAGTTTTTTTTAGGGCAATTTGTCAAAATTGGCTTATGGATCCTATTAGCGATACCACTTCAGTACTTAATGGTTTTTTTTTTTTTAGACATGATCCCATATTAATGTCAAAAAGAAAGATAACCTTTGGTTTTTTATTCTTCAAATTTTATAGTGGTTTAAAGTTTTTATATCTCAATCTTTTTTTTCATCGGATTTTAAAATTGAAATAAACTTAACAGATAAGATTTAAATAAAAATTTAAATTGTTATTCTATCTCAATTTTAAAAAATAATATTGAAATATCTCATCATTTATCCATGGTTATTGACAAATTTTTAGATTTAGAAAAAAAAATGATTAATTAGGGTCTATGTAACCAAATCTCCTATGTTTTTTGGCATTTTGCATCATCAGGATTTATTTTCGGAATTTCCTATCAAAAAATTAAAAAATTAGAATAACAAAAGGATTTATTTTTGGAATGGTGAGATGCAATTAAAATTCAAAATTTAAAATACCAAATTTGATAAAACAACAAAATCTAACTTTTTTCCCTAAGTCATGGAGACATGATAAATCACGACATGGTGAAATCGGAAAAAAATAAAATAAAATAACCAGTTAGCACTATCATGGCAGCACATACTGGACCAAGGCCTGTTTTGTCATAAAACAATTGAGGGTCAGTTTCACAAATAATCCTTTTCATGATCTAAATCAATTGTATATCGAATTCCTAATGCAGGAGAGAGTTGATGTTAGGGCTTTCACTTCAACTGGATCATACTACAAGCTTTCTGCGGTACTTAACATGGCCTCTGATAGAACAAAGGTTAGGCTTTTCTTCATTTACATTGGTCTGATAGTTATGATTTGGGTTCTCTAGAAGAGTAATATAACGAATAACACAACACCCCCCCCCACCCATGTACATGTTTCTAATTGGACATTCTCTTCACTTTAATAAATTTGGCTAGATGCCAATTATATATATATATATATATATATAATGCGTAGTGGCCTGGCCTGATTGTTGGTAGATCACCACACTGTTTGTTGCTCCAATCAATTTGCAGAAAAATATAGTCACCACACTTGAACACCAGCTAGAGGATATACTAAAACATAGAACTCAATTTGGTGAGCAGTCGTGAACTGGCTTATGCATCTGGCTCTGATAAAAGTGGAGGGAGAAAGTAATGGTTTAAGATCTGAATCTTGACATTGGAAATTATGCAAAAGAATAGATAAAGGATGATCCAAGTGAATCTACACTATGTTATCCTTGTTTGATTCCGCTACCCAACGTATATCATGTGCTAATTTTTTTAAAATAAATTCTCGAAAAATTAAATAATGATTACTATATATTTAATATCTTGAAGACCTAAGTTCTAAAACGTACCACAATAGCTGATCTTTAGAAAATTACGATAATTCTAAATTTCCATCTAAAGCATGAATACCATTAAAAGCTAAGGAGGCCTCCTAAATGATAGCATGTGTACATGAGAGAAGGGAAAGGGAGGGAGGTTTCAACTGTTACTTTGTATTTTCAAGTGATTTAATGTTTTTTGAAAATTGGTGCCCCTTGGGTTTGATCCGTTGACATCGTTTTTCGGGGGGTTGTGCACGCACGCTAACCAAAGCTCAGTTCGCAAAAATGAACTTGTCATGTGGAAGCATACAATGATTGACTTGGATTATTCACAGGTCATTAATTTTCAACCACAAATTCTACTCATAAATAGAAGTGGCCGGAGAGTATCCTTGCAACAATGTGGTACTCAAATGGAAGAATGGATTAACCCCACAGATCCTCCAAAACTTTTTCAATGGCAATCTCATGCAAAAAATGAACAGTTGAAGGTTAGCATTCTCTTCGTCTTTTTTTTGGTGCAACTTGGTCTGAATTAAACTTTCTTGAATCTGGTTTATTGTCTTAAACTCTGGATTTCAGGTAAGACTGGATGGTTGCAAATGGAGCACACCATTTAGCATTGAAAATGAAGGTGTTATGCGCGTCTCGATGAAGAACGAAATGGGAAATGAACAAATGTTCTTGAGGGTAGAAGTCAGAAGTGGAACAAAACATTCTCGCTATGAAGTTGTGTTCCGTCTTGCTACATTTTCAAGTCCTTACAGGTTGAGAATATAGTACATCATTTTTTATCTTGTGATATAATGTACTTGCAATCTCTGTTTCAGTGAGTTTTTTTTTTCCCAAACAGGATCGAAAACCGTTCAATGTTTTTACCTGTACGTTTTCGCCAAGTGGGTGGTACTGATGACTCCTGGCAATCTCTCCCCCCTAATGCTGCTGCTGCATTTTTCTGGGAAGATATTGGGAGGAAACGGATATTGGAAGTCCTTGTGGATGGAACTGATCCATTGAAATCTGAGAAGTATAATATTGATGAGATTATGGATCATCAACCAATGCCTGTTGTTGGTGGACCTGTTAGAGCTCTACGTCTTTCTGTGTCAAAAGAAGGGAAGACATGTGTTAGCAGAATTAGTGATTGGATGCCTGAGAGCGTACCTCTGGAAGTTATGAATATAAGAGTGCCAATGCCATTGTCTCAACTGTCTGGAAGTGATTTCAAAAAATCACCATTAGATGTGGAATCTGAATTTCATATTACCTTTGAGCTTACAGAGCTGGGAATATCGATTATAGATCATATGCCTGAAGAGGTTTTATATGTATCCCTTCAGAATCTTGTACTATCTTATTCAACAGGCTTGGGGTCAGGAATCAGTAGGTATGTTTGTTTTCCATTATAACATTTGAAATGACCTTCTGGCAATGGTTGATGGATAATGAATATTTTATAGCTTAGCCAAGATATATTAATGAACTAAATTTGTCCGACTGTGATATTTGACAACATGAATGATTGTAAGAAATCACTCTGTAATCATCTCTTCTGGTCCTGAGTGCTGAATCATCAGATAATCCTGTATTACATTATCTGACTTTCTCAGCATCATTTTATGGCAGATTCAAATTACGAATGCTTGGAATACAAGTTGATAATCAATTGCCATTCACTCCAATGCCGGTTCTCTTTAGGCCACAGAAAACTGGAGACCAACTTGATAATATCTTAAAGTTTTCTATGACTATGCAATCAAATGGATCACTGGATTCTTCTGTATATCCATATGTTGGTTTACAGGTAGACTAGCTTTCCTTTATTCTCTTTATTAATTGTCATAGTTTCTAATTGCTACTCCTCTGCTGATAACAGTCACATGTTCTTTTTGAAATTTGTTATTCTTTGAGAACTATAATATTATGTGTTTAAATGTTCTTTATTTTTACAGGGTTCAGAAAATTGTGCATTTTTTGTTAACATTCATGAACCTATTATTTGGCGTCTTCATGAGATGATCCAACAAGTCAACATTAATAGGTTATATGACCCTCAGACAGCTGCTGTTTCTGTGGATCCCATCATACAAATCGGGTAAATGGTTTTTCAGTTTTTGTAATATCATTGAATATATCCATTTTCTATTGGTGGTGGTTTTGGCATTGGCATTGTCATCTCAACGTTCATTCTGCTCAACAGGCTTCTTAACATATCAGAAATAAGATTCAAGGTATCAATGGCCATGTCGCCAGCTCAACGGCCAAGAGGTGTTCTGGGTTTCTGGTCATCTCTAATGACTTCGTTGGGAAACACGGAGCATATGCCAGTAAGAATTTCAGAATATATAGTGCTATTCCTTCTTCCTCAACTTGAACCCTCAAAAAAATTAACAAAAATAAAATAAAAACAAAACAAAAACAAAAAACAAATTGCCAGGGGTGGGTCTTGACCTCCTCTTCAGTGGTGGTGCATAGTGGCTAATTAAAGCTCAATTTGCTACTGTCATTCATGTTTAATCCATTAATTTAAGTCTAGAAGTATTACATTTCTTCATAGAGGGAAACAATGATACAAACTATGCCCGTACATGTACTCATGCTTAAAGAAGCATCCATTTCTTTATTAGGTAAGGATTAATCAAAGATTTCTTGAAGAAGTATGCATGCGGCAAAGCTCACTTATTGGTGCAGCTATATCAAATATTCAGAAGGATCTCCTCAGTCAGCCTCTTCAACTGTTGTCTGGTGTTGACATACTTGGTAATGCAAGCAGTGCACTTGGGCATATGAGCAAAGGAGTTGCTGCTTTATCAATGGATAAGAAATTTATTCAGAATCGACAGAAAAAGGTGATATACATTGAGGAAATTTTTACTGTAGTTGTTTCTTAAGTTTGAAATTTAATGAATCAAGATATTTTTGTGATTTTTATTTTCTAGGAAAACAAAAGCGTAGAAGACATTGGTGACGTCATCAGAGAAGGTGGTGGGGCATTTGCGAAAGGCCTATTTAGGGGAGTTACTGGAATACTAACAAAACCTCTCGAAGGAGCAAAATCCTCTGGTGTTGAGGGTTTTGTTCAGGGTGTTGGTAAAGGAATTATTGGTGCAGCAGCTCAACCTGTGAGTGGCGTCCTTGATCTTCTATCAAAAACTACGGAAGGTGCCAATGCCGTAAAAATGAAGATAACATCTGCTATAACATCTGAAGAACAATTGCTCCGAAGGCGCCTGCCTCGAGTAATAAGTGGAGATAATTTGCTCCACCCTTATGATGAGTACAAAGCACAGGGGCAGGTATTGTGCATCTTATATGTTTATGCAACTAATGTAACTATTATAATATGTCAGATTTGTATCCCAATCTTTGATAAGTCCTCATACTTATCACTACCAGTATATAGATAGTTAATATTATGTTTAGAAATGTTTGCATAACATGGACCTGAAGAGTCAAGAGATTAGGTGTCTCATGCACATTTAGTTCAGACTTGTTTGATTCGTTAGTTTTTTGACAATGGATCGACCATGCTATTATGAAGAGGAATGCAATAGCTGTTGTAAGGTTTATGCATTAATAATAATCAAAATCATTATTGACGTGTCATGCATTTTGTATAGAGCCCCTCTCTCTCTACATAATAATATTCCCTGTTTTATTTTTTCCCTTTTTTAGTTTTCTGCTGAACACAATCTATATATCATGAGCTCCCATTTTCATGAAAGTCTATGGATGCTTGTAGAAGAAACTAATGGAATATTGTCATATACAATAACGGAGGCTATAGGGTCTCTTATATAGATACAAGATGTACAAAACCCATCTAATACGAAGGTGAAGGCCTACCGATAATTTTCAAAAAAAAGATGTACAAAACCCTAAAAATAGAAAAGGACCAAAAAACCCATGAGAAAAATTCAACTCTGGCCTTCGGGAATAGGCCCAAAAGGCCTGTTCCGCTATAATAACTCCAATACTTGTTTCCTTTAACTTGTGACTTATTTCATTTTTCCTTAAATAATTGAGATGGTTATGTTGTCCTTCCCAAAAATTTCAGAAAAAAAATTTAAGATTGGAAGTGCAGTGAGATGATTATATTGACTCGTTAAAGATGAAATAATACGTACCTAGTTTCTCAAGCTTTCTTTTGTTTGCTTTATAATTATTTTTTTGGGAATTAATGTTCTCGCATTCAGATTTAGATCGGTACTGAATTTGCTGTTTCTTTACATGTTTTGAAGGTTATCCTACAACTAGCTGAATCAGGTACCTTCTTTGGTCAAGTTGATCTCTTTAAAGTCCGAGGAAAGTTTGCATTGTCAGATGCCTATGAAGACCACTTCTTAGTTCCGAAAGGAAAAATTCTCCTTGTCACTCATCGAAGAGTTCTGTTGCTACAGGTACGTCTACTGCTGCTCATAGGCGGAGCCCATTGGGCCCTATGGGGCCTACAACTCATAGGATTTAACAATGTAATCATTTTTTTGCAACATTGATGGTCTGGGATTTCGCATATTCATCATATTCTCATGAAACATAAATATTGCCTATTTATGATTCTATATCTACTGTATACATTCATATAAGCTTTCCTCTTTAATGTCTTATAATAATAAATCGAACTTTGTATTGTGTATATATATGATAACTATCTATGATTGTATATACCCACACTAAAATTGTAAATGAGAGTATCTTATTTGACCTTTAAAATAATTTTAGATGATGTTCTTAGCCTTGGTTTTCTTTTTTCAATTTTTCTTTTTGTATGCACTTTATAATTTTGGACATTTTAGTCTTTTTTGGGTTAAATAAAACTTTATTTTGTTTGTAGACTTCTGGTCTGCTAGTCTCTATATTTTTTTTCATTTTCCTTATGGGTTACTTCATTTTGATAGGTAATGGCCAATCTCTCTTTTCAAATAAATAAATAAATCTCTTGGCGAAAAAAAAATTATATGATAAAAATATTATTTTTATTATGTTGGGTAAAAATATTGCAGTTAAAATACGCCCCATTGGGACCATATCTCAATAGAGATTGCAACCATGAGGTCTTAATAGTGTGCCCCCTATAAAGAATATTTGTAACTCCTCCATTGCTTATGCTTGCTCAACTGTAGCTATAAATCTGTTTTGTTTGATCAAATGTGGATCTTTGGTTTCAGCAACCAACAAATATTGTTGGCCAAAGAAAGTTCAATCCAGCTAGAGATCCTTGTTCAGTGCTTTGGGATGTCATATGGGATGACCTTGCAGCAATGGAATTAGTACAAGGAAAGAAAGAACGTCCTGAATCACCACCTTCATGTCTTGTCTTATTTCTAAAGATCAATTCAACAGAATCAAAGGAATGTACCCGTGTTATAAAGTGCATCCATGAATCTCCACAGGCTATTAATGTTTATTCATCAATTGAACAAGTGATGAACACATATGGGCCTAATCATTTGAAGGGTTTACTTTTTACTCATGTATTTTTTTCATTTTATAATTCATGATTTTTTTTTCCATATTCCTGCATTGCGTACTCAAAATGTTTATTATTATACAATAATGTAGGACATGCAGAAGAAGGTGACTAAACCATATTCACCACGTAAAGCATATACCGAAGTGTTCCCAAAGGAGGCTTTTGATGTTTGGGGTTCTCAGGATGTCTTAACATCCGTGCCTATTAGTTCAACCTTTGGTACTGTGCTGCCTCAACCTCAATTTTCGCAAGATAGCCGTCAGTGAAGCATTTTCAAGTCTGGAATGTCAAGTAGCATCAAAGAAAAGCTTGGGAAGGAGGTCTGTACTTTTCTCAATATAACTCCTGTTTTTTATACTGTCCGTATTAAATTTCATTATGTTAATCATATACTCTCCGTACTTTTCACTCTCCTATTTCAATTGGTGAGGTTCCTGTCCCAGATCAAACCATAAATCTTCTGAAAATATATAAGGTTCATTAATAATTAATCAAGTAAAAAATGACATAAACACGGGTTGTTGTTACCAGCACAATGTGTTGTATACTTCCAAAGATGTGATCATTCAGCACTGATATAGAATGTAAAATACAGCTTCATATCCACATGCAAGTTTTACATGTTATATTGAACATGGTTAGTTCAATTTATATTCATTTCATGTTAATGTTTCCAGGCAAGAATATATGATTGTTAAAAATAAAAATAAAAAACGAGTATTTGATTCTACCCTTTTAGAAAATCATAAAGTTTCAAATTGAATATGATACCCATATTTTTTAATCAAAGATTTGCCAGTTCAACTGAAGATGTGCCATCATCACCAGATAACCTAAATTGCAAGATGATAAAGTACATCATCATCAATCCAACTCATCTACATGCTCAAAAACTGAGCAGCAGCAGCTTTGTTTTCAGTAAAATGGTGTTGCCAGCAAATCCCAATATTATGGAGCTATGATGTTGTCAAAATGATCAGTCAATAAATATAATAATATTTTGTGATTGGGGGTGGGTTGGGGTGGGTTACATTGATAGGATCTGAACAGAGCTGATCGGAGTTATCTTATCCATGTTTGAATCAGGATTTCTCATCATTGGCTCTGGTGATGGATATAGACCTTATAGATTACACCTCTTTGACCATTTTCCTAGGCTCTTTCCTACTGTCTCACCATCTGCATTGGCTTAACCAAAGTTTCCTTGGCATTAATTATTCTGTGCCAAGATCCCAAAAAAGCTGCTCTCATGTTTGCCACATAAGTGGTCGATGTGAGTTGAGAGCCATACAGTAATAACCTCAAAACATAAAGGATCACAATTAAATAGACGCTAGAAGTTGTCATACTCCATCAACTTGTTTAGTGGCTCTCTTTTTTCAAATAAAGTGGACCTTCATGGTTACAAATTTCCTTTTTTTAAAAAAATGATCCTTGCTGGACATTCTATGTTAAGCTTCATTTTGCTGTTGTATAGTATTTGATCACTATTTTGTCTAGCTACTGAACCACTATGGTCCTTGATTATTTGTTGTCATTGTTTCATTCTGCTAATAATAGTTTTCAAATTGCAGGTGTTGGAAGTGTGAAGAAAAAGCAATCACTATTACTATTCATGTAGAGAAGCCTGGTGTAAATGCTGTATAGTATGTTGTTTAGGTTTGTGTATATAATTCTTTCCTGCTGGGGTAATGCATGGTCCTTGGGCATAAGGTCTCATATTGAAATTTGTGTTTCTGATAATTCTTCGCAGGCTGTCTTGCTGGAAGCTCGAAAAAGAATTGTATGCCTCCAGCATTACAGTTTATAGAAACTGGTACAGAATTGATTTTCTAATCTACAAAGCAAAGCAGCTTATGCTCTCTGGTTAATATAAAATGATTATGGTTTCCCCATTTTTTGCATTAGCCCTTCCAAATGCTTTTTACCTGTTTTCTTTTTCCCCTTTTTTATGTTTATAAAGCAGTTTCGAACATGGTCACAAAGTATTCTAACCCCCAGTTTGGGGCACGTAACCCTTACATAAGGGGGAACAGGAGGGAATAAATAAAAAAAAGTTATTTGTTTTAAGAGAATAATTCCTAATAGAAATGTTTAGATAAGCTAGAAATAACTATCAGGCCCTTAGGTTGCTTGATTGCTTGCTTTTCAACAGAGGGTCAAAAAAAAAATTTGATTTAGGTTGCTTGGTTGCTTGCTTTTCAACAAATGACCAAAGACTTGAAAAAAAATTGATTTTTAGGAAAATAGTAAGGGGAGCTTTATTATCACCCCTTTAGTTCTCTAACCCGCCCCAAAAAAATTTTCGGGGGGTGGGTTAGAGAACCAATGAAAATGAAAAAGAGTGGTACAGTAGAGAACTCCACGACCACAACGGATGAGAAACCTCTTCACGCGCCATCGACGGTGGTTGCCGCAAATCCAAGTCCTCCTTTCCGTTACCTCCGCCGCAATCTCTGCTCCCAAATTCAAGTCCTGTTCTGCCGTCGCCATCCGGTCGAATTGGGGACCTTGCATCGGTCAAGAAAGCCCGGACATGTGGGCTCCGCCGCCACCGCCACCGCCGCTGCCACCGTCACCTATCTCGAGCAGTTCACATCTGTTGGCGCTTTTGAGAGCTTCGACGGCGCAACACCCCATCTTGTCGGAGTACCGGTCGGCGGCTTTGGATGGAATCACCACTGCATTGGAATGCAAGGAACACCATAACAAACATGGATCCTCTCCTTCGAGGAACAATCAATTCCCTTTTGGATTTCCAACAACAACAGCAACAACAACCACATCATGGTTTCATGTTTGGAAAGGCTTCTGCTGCTGTTACTAACTCAATATCTGTACCAACGCTTGAGATCGCCAGCCTCCGGAGGTTTCAATATCAACAAGAGAAAGTATGACCTCTTCACGTGGCTCGCGGAGGCGGCATTGATGACGTACACAGGGCGGTAGGGGCCACCTGCGGCTTTGAAGGTGTCAATCGCGGCGATGGAGGAGGTGGAGGCGGCGTTCGTGGCGGAGGGGAGCTCCCCCTCGTTTTATTGTTTTTTACCTCCTTTTCTCTTAGTTCTCTAACCCACCCCAGAAATTTTATTTTTAGGGGGTGGGTTAGAGAACCAGCGGGGTGGAAATAAAACTCCCCAAATAGTAACATATAGTAATAATAATATGTAGATTTCCATTCTCCTTTTCTAACATTTTTTCACTTCCTTTGGTATTTGAAATCTATGTGGGAAGGGATTGATGTCGTGCTCCATCTTGTTGGATTATCACTAAGTGATTCTTTCTCTTTCTAAAGAGAACACATGATGTGTAGTGTAGTGTGTTATTGTGGGATTTGAAGGAGACAGAGGGACGGGCTTGGAGAACACCGGAGATAGGAAGAGAAAGGGGTTGCGGTGGACGCTGGAGATGGAGGGCCCATATGCAAATCAAAATTCATATCATTCAGATCTCATCGAACGGTCGAGATCAAATCCACACCTAGGTCTTGCTACATGAACCCAAAAATTTAAGTCCCATTGAAAAGCTCTATTAGGTGTCATTACCTGATTGGTTCCCTGTTTGATTTTTTTAAAAGGCAAAGATAATACTACCCTTCATTAATATTTGAGTTTTTCACTCCCAAACAACAAATCCCTCATTAATCGGGACTATATAACCGCCTCCTAGCACTCCCTTTTTAAAAATTTCTTTTTTATCATCTCAAGCATCCGCCATTTTTGAATTTTGGCCCGCCTCCTCATCTCCAGCAACCGGCATCACCACCCTTGGATTCTTCTCGTCGCTCTCTATCATACGAGAGATCGATTAACTATCTTTCGAGCCCTCCTCCGGCCTCCACCTCCTCCGACCTCTACATAAGTTTTTTTCCAGTTACAGTTACAAATACATATAAATATATTAGAATTTCATATGCAAATGAGTATATTTGTTTATTAAGATACATATACAAATTTGGATACAGTCTTATATTAGTTTTTTCAGATACACGTATTTAAAATATTTTAGATACAGATTCCAGATACAATATTAAGATAAAGTTATGTATCTTAAATTCATATTAAACAATTATGGTCTATATGCTAATGAGGCATTGCTTAAATGATTAATAAAAATCTTTAAATATACATGACAAAAACAATTAAATACTATTCAGATACACATTAATCAAATCCATCGGAACAAGCATAACAAACAGCAAATTGGGCTGGATAAATTATTCAGATACATGTGTATCTGGAATCATCATTAACAACTTTACATTAAACAGATGCAAATGAGTTGAAAAATGATTATACAAGACTAAAATATGCTAAAAGACTTGATAATTATACACATACACAACAACAAAAACGATTATACAAATCGTATCTACACACAAAGTGCATATAAAATCCAGATACAGTGGCCATGTATCTGAATTTAAATTAAAGAATCTGATCTAAAAAATGTATATAAGGATTCAAAAATGAATGTAAAAATCAAACATTCTTGACTCAGATCAATATGTTTTATTCAGATCGAAATAGCTTAACCTGAAAGGATCGTTATTGATTGCACCACAAACATGTCGCAAATAAAGAAAAATAAATCGAGTAATTGTTTTCTTCTCCTCTAATCCCCACAAAATTGAAATCTGAGTTTTTGTTTTCTTTTCCACTGATCAATCTAAATCATAATTTGTAATTTGTGTAACTTCGTAATTTAAGGGATCTGTTATGGTGAAAACCGCTTGATATAGATGGGAAGGGTAAAGTGGGGAATTCAGTCTTGCCACCTCATAGGGCTTGGGATGAGGTCTACCAATTGGGGCCCAAAATCATTATTGATATAAATATATATAAGAAAACCAATGAAGACTGCCGATAGGTCTACACGCTGAACATATCATTTTCCTTACCCTGCTTTGTTTTGCTTTCAGAGCTATATAACTTTTATTTCAGTTATAAAAGGCATCTCCTTAAGAATTCTCTTTTAAAAAAAACTCAGAAATCAAAACATAAAGAAAAATTTAATAGTGATGTTGAACAGTGGCATAGCAAATATAGTTTTGAATTTTTTTTTCATCCCTTGTGGTGTATCAAAATTATTTCAGGGCAAATGTTCTTAAAAATTTTAGGGGCTTTATTTGAGAAAGTCTTGCTACACAGGCCCCACTATTTAAGCCTCATTGACAGGCCACATGATGTGTCACTCCCTCATTGGTTGTTTGTTTGAATTAAAAAAAGGTTAAAAATGCAAAATACAATATTATTACCCCCTCATTCAAATCCCACATTTTCCTCCCTCATTAAATTCATCCCCACTTTTTTCAAAAAACAGATCAACCTATCCATTTTGGAAATTCATTTTTTCAAAACCAATTCAAAATTATAAAAAAAAGAAACCATTAAAAACAAGACCGTAATTAGAATCCTCTCCGGATTCTTAAAAAACCTGAAAAAAATGAAATCATTGAAAAAAATCTATTTATTCAAAAACATTGGAAAAGACAGAATTTTTATTTGCGACCTCTCATTCAATCTGGAAAACGATGGCGATAAAGAATAATCAACGTTTTTTTATTTGAAACATTGATGTTAATTTGATGATTATTTAATTACAATCATGAGACAGTATTTGTGATGGATGTCGATGAATGCGGAAATAAAACACAAATCGCGGTATAAAACAAGAGTTCAGAATAAAAGTAAGTTATATTTATAAAATGTAATTAATTTTTGGTATATGTAACAATTAAAAGTCAAATACATTACACAAATGTAACAGACTTTCAAATATAATGCATTACTATGTCACTAACTTTTGAAAAATAATGCATATGAGTCTAAAATTAAAATGTAACCAATTGAAATATTTTGAAATACAATGTATATAAGTTTTAATAATTTGAAATATAATGCATTAACATGCAAGATTCAACCTTCAACGTCAAAAACATGAAATCAGAAACTTTCATGTAAAATTTAAAATTGCCCATGTAAAAAAAAACCCCTGTTTCAAAGAACATATTGGAAATACAAAAAAAAAACACAATTGAAAGAAAATGTCTGCCTATTCAGGTGTGGTGGTGGTTGTTGTATGTTCTTTCAATTAATATAAAAAACATATTGGAAATACAAAAAAAAAAACACAATTGAAAGAACATACAACAACCACCACCACACCTGAATAGCCAGACATTTTAAATGGATACCAAAATGTTCAATTGTTTTCTTTGATCGGATAAACGGTTGAGAAAGTCCTCCAGAAATCAAATCTGATTTGAAAAGTCGATCAAATAGCAAAACCGACCTGTTTCAAAGAGTTCTTCGAAGAATTATAGATATTTCAGCATGAAAATTGAGGAGAAAATTCAATTATAAATAGATGATTCAAAAAATATAATAAAAAATGGAAAACAAATCACAAATAAATGCAATGCAATCACGAAAATATATAACCGTCCCATTAAAATGATGGAAGTTACCCAAATTGAATTAAATGCTATTATGAGTAATATCATCAGTGTCACCTCATAGGGCTTATATGGGGCTAATGAAATGGGACTTATATGGGGCCTATGACATGTGGCTTGTGAATCGTTTTCATTTGAGAAATATTAACCGTAATGAAGACATTCAAAGAGAGATGAGTTTTACTTAATGATAAATCGACATTATGAAAAATGTTACACATTCCATTTACAGCTTAAAAGATTGATCTCACATGTTTTTATTTTTAGGAGAGTTAGATCCACCCCTTAAAGATGCAATCACACTTTTTTTTTTTTAATCTTTTTCTAGGGGTGGGGTTTGCATTTAAAACAAAATGAGGAAGAAAGAAAAGAGAAAAAAGGAAGAGAGGGGGTTGGGGGGGGGGGGGGGGCTGCGGTGGCAAAGGGGGCAAGCTGAGGGTTAGGGGCAATAGAGGTGGCTGGCCATTATCATCCGGCCTTCACCGCCAGCTGCCATCATCCGGCTTTATTTGAAAAATACTAATCGTAACAAAGACATTCCAAGAGGGATGAGTTTTACTTTATGATAAATCGATATTATGAAACTTGAAAGGAAAATGTTACACAGTCCATTTATAACCTAAAATGCAGATCTCACATGTTTTTATTTTTGGGAAGAGACCCCTTAAAGATGCAATCGTACACCTTAGTTTGTCATTTACTAAGGGTGAAGTTTGCATTTAAAACAAAAGGAGGAAAAAAGAAAAGAGAAAAAGGAAGAGGGGTTGGGGGGGGGACGGATGGCTGCGGTGGCAAAGGGAGTAGGCTGAGGGTTAGGGGAAAGAGAGATAAAGAGAAAGAGAGGTGGCTGGTCATTATCCTCTAGCCTACCCCCCCCCCCCCCCTTCTCTCCTTTTCTTTTATTTCTTGGAAAGGAGAACCCCACCTCAGTGTTTTGTCATTTACCGGAGTAGGGTTTCCAGGCAAACTTATAGAATGGGATTCAGTTACATTATTCAATAAAAAAAAAAGCAAGTATTCACATAGTTTAAAAAATGGATTGATTCAAAACTTGGCAAAATGAAGCATGGATGAGAAATTAGTTTAAAAAATTGGATTGATTCAAAACTTCACAAAATGAAGCATCAATGAGAAATATGTTAATTGAAATGCATGCTAAAATGCAGCCATTAAAAGACCAGTTTGAAGAATTCTCTATGAATGATAATTACCTCAGAAAATATCAATCAATTAAAAAAGAGCATCCCACTGTACAGGTTTTCAAATCCCCATCAATTACAACTGCAAATCATATATTCCATAAATTTCATCAACCAAAGATATATTTGTATTACAGATAAAGGTGGTCGATGTGGTCGATATCTAATCGCACTTTCTTATGATCTCAAACTGGAAATTGAACATACCTAAAACTTTAATTCATCGGTCTTCATTGCTCTTATATTAAATATATAAATTAATAGTACATCAGTACATGATTTTTAGTCATATATTTAGATTACATCATTTATAAAAAAAAAAGTGATCAGTGGCACTTTAATAAATCAATAATCAACTTGGGGCAATATCATATGCTTGGAGTGAGTTTTATTTCCTCTGACCCCAAATTCACTCTTAAATGACTTTCACATTTTAAAATCAGTAAGCCTCTGCCATGATAAGAAGAATAAGTGAAGTCCACCCAGTGAATGGATGTGCACCTTTTCCACGGCCCTTGTTCTTTTGATCATATTGTTCCCATAGAAATCCAGTTTCAAAGTAGTTGTGCTCGATATTTCTGGTTTGAAGAAAGAAACAACATAAATGGATGTTACAAAGCCACTGAAAACAAACAGAATTCTATACAAACCAATTTATCACCTGATTAGGTTTTTCCTAAGTTCCTCGTAGACTGTCATCGCCTTTGCTTGATACGGTCCATCCACTGCAGAAATTATCAGTATAAAAACAAGGTTGAAAAAAATAAAAAGACATGTGATGATTGCATTTGGATCAGGTATCTTACCCTGGGAGTAATGGTGGAGGGCCGAAAGAATCAGATAATTCATGTTTATCCAAATAGGGCCTCTCCAGTATGGTGCATCATGCTCTGTGTTGCGCTTCATGTATAAAGAACTGTAGATGAAAGGAAATGATATTCATAAAGTAGAGTGTTGCAAGGATTCTGCCATATAAAAGAAAACAAAGCTAAGACAGCAACACTAAAAAACAAGACTAGGTTGCAAATCGGTCACTGTACTTGCTTTCTAAAACAAAACATGGTATTCAATTTGGTATACATTGACCTGAACTAGTAGTAAAATTCAACTAACACGAATGCTATTCATAATCTGAGGTGTCTTCAACATTGTTCACATTCCAAATCACTGATTAACATTTAGAACAGTGTATCCATCTTTCAATTTAATATCAAGGGGAAGCAATCATATGAAGACCATGACTGAACATTAGTTCTTTGTTGTTTTAGATGGGGTGTGCAGTTTTTTAGTATCTTCTTTTTTAACTTTTCTTGTTGGGATTCCATTTGTATTCTAGTGTGTTTTCACATGAACTGATAGTAAAACATGTGAGTTTTATAAAAAATAAATAAATAATGGAAAAAAAAGGACCAAACAAGCAAATGAAACAAAGAATTACATGTAATACACAAGAAAACAATAATTCCTGCTGACCTTGTTTTGGATAGCGAACGAAGTCCATAATCAGTCCACAAGAGACTTCGGTTGGAAATAATCTCCAGTTGCTTCTCTAATATCCAAGAATCCTATATGATGCAATGGAGAACAGACCTTTACCACTTCCAAGAAAAACTTCTATTCAGGAGAAATACAAATACACACGAATAACTGTTGAGAATTCCGTGTTTTTTTTAACAAGATTCAAACTTACTGGTGGAATGATCAGCATCATGAATGGGAAAAGGTTAACATAACCAATGTGAGGAACTAATGTTAATTGTGGCTGTTCTAAAACCTCTCGAACAAGCTCTCGATTCATGGTGTTACTGCCCCTTGTCTCACGCCATCTCAACCGTACCTTTAAGACAATTTGAAGAGGAAAACCATCCAATGAGAGTTAATTCCCCAAGAAGCAGAACGTGATCAGAAATGACATTATACTATTTCCAAACTCGGGCACTGTATTACCTTTTCAGTGTGGTTGCCAAAATCAAAATAAACTCCAGAAACATCATCAAGATGCATCTGCAAAAAGAGTTGGGCGGTCAAACCATCAAAAATTAAAAAAACAGAGGATCTGAAAAATCTCTTTTAACTTGAAACTTCACTGCTGAATGAATTAGTGGCAACCAGTATGTATATGACATACAGCACAGATACTAATAAATTCCTAACAAATAATTATTACAAACACTACATATATATCATCCCACTCTCACATAGCATTAACATAGCTTACATTCCAAAGGTCCGGAGTTCATTCTCAAAGCCAGTTTATTGTCCACTCGGATATGGAAGGGACGAATTCCATAATACCAAAATGAAGTGATTTTGGTGAGTGTTACTGGACCACTCTAATATAAACCAAAATAGAAAGAGATTAATTTATTCACCGATGCATTCTAAACTTTAGAACTTCAGTCTCTTGAACAGTGTTCGCCGTTTACCAAAGGATCCCATACCGTCAAAAATTGGACTGTCAGTAATAGCCAATGAAATAAAGGCTTTAGTTCATGATTTAGGTTATCCTATTCACCCATAATATATCTATTTTAGGAGTTTGCATATAACAACTGGGTGTGAGTGTGTGTGTGTTTTCTGGGGGGGCGGTTGGGATGTCCCCACCAGTGCCCTATTATCACAACTGATTCCTCATTCAATAAGAAAGGTTCCATTGAACCCAAGTTTTCCGGCTGTCTCACTATAGCTCGCCCTTTGGTTCCTCAGTTAAACAAGGGACTCCTGAAAGCTGGTCCTTTGTTGATCTCAGCTATCAAGCTCACAATACCCAAAGGCCCAAAACAATTTGCTAGGGACAGCAGTAAGTATTCCACAGCTAATTACTTGTCTAACCTTTCAAACAATAGACTTCCATTAATAAAAACATCAAATGTGCAATCATAAATCATATCATGGACTTGTGAGCTTCAAATAAGGAATGATGAACGATGAATCCATGATGTAAAAATCTTGCATGAGCAGTATAGATAAGTGGGTAAGAATCAAACTACAAGGATGGTTAAATTGGGGGATAACAGAATTGAAGTGAGGAAGCAGCTATTCTTTGGATCCATGTATCATCCCCAAGGGAATGTGTTCTAACGAGCCACGATTTAAATTCACCATCAACTTCAACAGCTAGTTAACCCAACAACTCAACAGCATTCAATAATAATACTTAAGGGTCATATCCCAAATCAAATAGTCTGAAAAAATTCAGTTCATTTTTTTATTTTTGAAGCTCACACATGCATTCTGGCATCTCCACGTGTCATTGACTCTGTGCAATAACAGACAATCGAGAAAATAGGTAATAGAAAACCCAGAAACTTTAGGATGTCAACAAAACAAATTGTACTGACCATATAAGAATAGTGCCACAGAAATATGGTAGTACCTTGAAAAATGACCGTTTCAAAATAAACGCAGAGAGGTCAAAACTAATGCAGAGACAATGAGAATACTGAACTGCAATTATTTACCTGATTGAGAGTCTCAAAATCCGAAAGCTTCTGAGCCATTGAATAGTATCTCTGCATTGATATAAATAAGACCCTTTAATATAATATTAAGACATCAATATTGATGAGTAAACTACCTTGATATTGTACCTTCCATAAGACATCTTCCAGTCCTAGATGTTCTCCAATGGAGTGCATGCAATCAGCTGCAAGATGCATCCAGCATCTAAGGTCCAAGTGGCGCTCGTCATCACTTGGGTGTGATGCACGGGGATAATCATCAAGCCCTGATGTCAGTGTCTGTGAAGCAGATGGTTGAATTAATGACATAAAGTTAAAACAGAGGAGTATAAAAGTATTCCGCAGAAGAAAAAAAAGCCTCTCATCAATAAAATCCTATCATAATTAAACCCCTATGTATACAGAAACTTTGTTCCTTCAGAATCAAATTTGTGAAAATTGAGAACAAGGACAGTTCACATTTTGACAAAATGACAAGTTCAGACATATCATAGCTTGTCGGGATCAGCTTTATAAATCAAGTTTTTTATATTTGAAATCATTTCATAAACAACTATCAAGTTGACATAATCATCCCATTTCATGATGCCAAATTCCTGGGCGGTTTGTCAGGCGAGCAGGAGGGGCCTGCCATGCCAGCCATGGTCAGGATCAGTTGGCACATAGGAAATATTGACTTCCATGGAGTTGGAATGTGCCTAGATGAAGGACGATGACACATTTTAATGGAGTTCACATATCATTCTGAGAGAACGATTAAGCCAAAGAGCCAAATTTAGACATGGCTCCACGATGGATATTTATGTCTATAAAAAATAAAAAAAAACCTCAGGGAGTAGGAATGTCTATTTCTTTCTTGTGCATTCATCAATTGAATGGTGATAAAGATACTCCAAACACTATTGGAAGCGGAAACGGCAGAGGACTAAGAGACTTTCTTTGATGGGTTTTTATACAACAGGCAATGATAGAAACACATTGTATGGAGATAGTTAGCGGCATAAAATAGATATAGTAAGAAAATAAAATATAGTACCTTAGAGTTCAGCTCACGAATTGTCGTGCTGTCCCGTCCATGCCAATAGAATGTACTTGCAACTTTCCCTGCGAATCAAAAAAAAATTGTCTCTATTAACTGAAATTTTTTCAAATATTACCATAAAAGCACTCAAGGAATTCCTTCAGTAAACAATAAAAAGTTGGTGTGTTACCAAAGGCTGGCATAACATTAAATCATTAATACATTCAAGGTCCTCTTTTTTAGTGTCAACTAATTGTCAACAAAACTTTACCCCAAAATCAGAAGTATTACTATATAACTGAAGGTCAGGATTCTTAATGGATCTGCATCCTGTTGAAAACTTAAGTTTATCAGGTTTGTCCATGGATCCAAGTATGTGCATCTAATTACTTTCCTATCCAAATCTGAAAGGGTAATAGTGAATCTGAAGCTTATCAGACCTGGCTTGAATCCATCTTGTATACAGCCTTGTGTATCCTCTATGAGAATTTTTTTAGTGAAGTTTCGACCCTATGCATTTCTCTTGTTTGAAGATAGCATATATGACAAGATTATAAAAGGATTTGATAGTGTGCATTCTTTGCAGTAAAAGTGGCCGTCCATACGGCCCATACCAAATAGAAAGGAAAATATCGCTTTATGGAAATTGTGATTACAGTGCGAGAATTGAAGAGAGCACGGAGGAGATGTTCTGAAATTAAAATTCAACCCACAATATGTTTTTCTTTTTTCTTTCTTTTCTTTCTTCTTTTTTTGTTTTTTCTTTTTTTGAAAATGAAAAAATTGGCTAGCACCACCTTAGTATTATAAAAACCAGGAGTACATAGCCAACAGAGATTAAAAGCAAGAAAGCAAAGGGAAATACAATATAAACAGCATACAGAAGACAAGATGTCTACTGACCGAAAACTTCCTCAAGCCCTGTTATCCCTTGATTCTTAGTCTGTCCCCATCCAAGGGAACATCAGTAGCACCAGCACAAAAATTGCCCCAATCCACAATGAACATTTCGATAGAATCTCATACATTTTCGACTAGCTTAGGGATACCACTGAATGTCGTGTGGTTGCAAGACAGCCAAATATTCCAGACCACCGCATGAATAAGGGATTGAGAAAACTTAACTTTGGTACTTTCCAACTAGCCACATCTCTTCTAAAGAAGTATAGGCAAAACTGTGCCCCGTGGCTTGGCCCAACCATCTCCACAGATGTTGCACCAGCTCACATTGACAGAAAAGGTGAGACCGTCTCCGGAGCAGACCTACAAAAAAAAACACTCGGTGGAATCCCTCGGGCACCAATTTGCTCTATACAACTTCATAAGAATCCTCTCCTTATAAACCAACCACATAAACGCATGAACTTTAAGAGATATTTTAGTGCCCCATATCATTTTACTTTGAGGAGCCCAAACTGAACAAGAAACATGATCCTTCCTCCACCAATTATAGCACCGGTTAACCAAGAAACTGTTCTTGGATCTGGACTCAAGACCATCGTATCCAACAACCCCTCTGACGACCCCACAACCTGGAGAGTCACCAACAGAGAGGTGAACTCCCCAGCTTCGGAATCAGAGAGGCTCCTCCTAAGGAACACCTGCCACTAACCTCTCCCAAGTCCACCAACCCAAAAATCCCTCATCAGGCTCCACTGTTCACTGCAAGGGAATTGATCCATGACTGGCTAATCATTGCACCACGTAGACAACCAAAAGAAAGCATGATCATGTTTCCAGAACCATCCAGGAGGGGGCCCTACTGGGGATCATGCTATCTAGTTGAAGTGACTCTTTCCCTTCCCATTTACCAATAACGCAGCAATTAAGAAATTCCCAGCTATATCCAACAATATCAGCTCAAGGAAAATCTCAAGAAAGGAAGCTTCCCTCACGGGACAACGGAAGGGTTGGGTGAGTCGGCATACCCTGTGATGATATAGAATATCTGCTGAAAGGTGGTCAAGAAGCGCCATTCACATTACATCGGCATCTCAATAGCTCTCTACATTCATTCGCCCAATGACCAACTTCAAGGCACCTTAAACACTGGTTTGGTTTTAGACAGATGCCGGCGATCAGGCGATTCATCCTTTGCCCATGCTGGTCCCTCATGAATGGTACTGAAAATGTTGTATCCAACAAGATGAATCTTCCTAGAACCTGGAGATGACTTATTCCACAAAACCTCCTCCTGATCATGTCCATTTTGGAAAGGATGCCCCGAGAAACCCTAACATGACAGAGAAAGAAGATAGGGAGACTTGACAACACTACTAGCAGAAGAACCAGTCTACCATTCATACTAAGCAGTCGTCCCATCCAACCCTCCAATCTGCTAACAATAAGGGTCCAATCTCTATTGGAATTACTCCCAATGCACAATGGGAGGCCTAAGTATCTGGTAGGGAAACTCTCACTTCACCCCCCCACCCCCCCCACACAGACAAATAGGGCAACAGTTTCAAATGCGAAATACATGGAAAGTCTTTTAATAAATCAATAATATTAAATGATGTTGTAGCACATGACAGGACCAATGTTCTAAAAATCCCCTCTAGGCACCGATTAATCCCCCACCTAGGCCTAGGCAGGCCCGACCTGCAACGCCAAGCGCCTAGCCACCTCTCCAATTAGTCCCTAATTAACTTATAAGCTACTAAGTTTCCTTACATATTATATATTAATTAATTTTTGTATGCTATCCTTAGTATGCTTATATTATCAATTTTGTTTTGATGTTACTTTTTTATTATTTTGCAGCCTAAAAATTTCAACTATTATATATATATAACATGTATATATGTATTATATTTATTATTTGAAAAAGTGATTGATTAATCCCCACCTCATCGATTAATCACTAGTTGGTCATCAACCACCCAACTAGCGCCTAGCTTTTTACAACATTGGACAGGACATGAATTAAAATTAAAAAAAGAACTATCTTAAAGAAACTCTGTATACTTGACTGAGTTCTATTGAACCACTGAAACCATGCCCCAAGCCGCTAACTTTTTACAACATTGGACAGGACATGAATTAAAATTAAAAAAGAACTATCTTAAAGAAACTCTGTATACCTGACTGAGTTCTATTGAACCACTGAAACCATGCCTCAAGTCGAATGAAAGCCCTGTTTAAGAAGATGGAAATATCTGCACTGTCGCTGGTAGAAAACTTGTTTTTTTTCATGGCACTTACTAGATCTGAAGGTAGAAAAAATTCCACATAAGACTACATTCATTATGGCATCTGACATTAAAAATATTTTTCATCAAATAAATACACATAAGGTCAAATTGACACTTCATGTTAGCAATTCAAAAAAAAGAATTTATATGTGCTAATAAATGATGCACTACACTGGTTTAAACCAACAAAGATAATGTAGATTGCAAACTCATAAGTAGCAAGACTCAATCTTGATACAGTGCCTTTGAAAAAAAAAATTGAGAAAGGAGGTCCATTCTTTGTAAGGTTCAAAAAATCTTAACATGTGCTACAAATCACATATGAAATAAGCCAAATTTGTCAATAATAAATTTATGAAAAATCAACAATTATCCTTCAATCATCAAAGGGGAATTTGGAAATCCAAGGTCGTATAGAAATCACATAATCAAGAAAGATCTTAATTTATTGATGTGGTATGGGAAACAGGAGCTAGGATGCCAAAATATGTAGCAGCTTCAAAAAACTCAAAGATAACTCAAGTATATGGACAAATGAAAAGTGTGAGAGAAAACATGAGGAAAAAAAATACTCATGACAAGGAAATATCTATTTTTCAAACACGGGTAAGAGGAAATTTAACAAGGAAAAATTGCTGAAGAAGAAGCACAGAGGTAGTAAGCAGGAGATTTCTCAACTTTAATGCAAGTGGGGAGGTTTTGAGTTTTGGAAGTCCAAGGGAAGCGAAATAAAACTAAAATCCAGAGAATAAAAAAAATTATGGTGCATAATGTGATATAGAGGATAGAAAATATCTGCCAATAATATTATGGACTTACGGTAAAAGCAAATCATATCTCAATAATTAATGAAGAAATCCTTGAAAGAATTTTGTAAAACCAGATAGATTTTCATAGCAGAACCTTCAAGCAAAGGAAATTTCAAGAGTGCTAATCATGAAATCATATGTGAATGAAAAACAATACCACGAAGAACAAGAAACAGTGTTGGTGGATTCCCATTTGTTGGATATTGAAGAACAAAGTCCTCCGGAACTTTACTGCACAACAATCAGTAGGTTCACTATGGTTGTTGAACAGCATTTATAACATTTGGATATAACATCATATATGAAAATGTCACCTCAGGGCTTCAGCACCCAAGATTTGTTCGCGAGGTATCCATCCATCCATGTTGAGTAGATCCAACCAATGTCCAATAATATCCAAGGATATACTGATGTCCCAACGCCTAAAAAATATATGAATCCCAGAAAAATGTCAGAGAAGATAAAACCAAACTTATATACAGGTATATACATATTGTATTGCCTGATATGACATTTAAGAACACATAGAAAACTACTGGTAGTATAGATACAGTCCAGTATTAGATACTTTGGCATTGTTTTATACTTATTGACCAGCTGACACTGATGAAATGTTTTCTGCATCATCCAACAGTTATAAGTGCGACTTCTTGGTTCACACATGTCAAATATTTTTTGACGCCTAGACTTTCTCAATAAGAAACTACTGTAGGGGCACAAACAAACAACCAATATTCTTTGATGCTTGGATATTTAAATGACATACTTGCATGAATCTATATAATATATGTGAAAATTTGAAACATATACCTCTATACTATTATGGCAATACAATCTAATAGAAAACGATAATGTGAAATCCATATGGACCAAAGTCTGCATGGAATATATACTAATATGCTATGGAATTTAAAATCTACATAATCAACGGATTCACATATGGAATCAACATTTTTCCATGTTAATATTTTAATGAGAATATTATAAAAACAACATGCTCTATAGTGATTTTGTGTCTGTCCATACAAAATTTTACAGATTATGTGTTGGTCTCAACAGATCTAATGTATATCTTTGTTGTGATTTTAAACATTGAATAAAAAACATCCAATAAGATTAAGGAGATAAACCAGAAACCAAATAAAAATCAGACTTGGTAATAAACAATAAAGAAATGCATGACAAATAACACAAAAAATGAGATATTCATGTAAAAAAATGGTGCAGTTTTTTATAAATAAAGTAAATGAATACCCTGAACTGTTCAAAAGTTCCCATCTTAATCTGATATAGTTAAGTATGTTGCTTAACATAATTAGCAAAAATTCTCTCTAACACAATGCTCATTTGACAGCAGTCAATGTCCTTCACTGGAATACAATTGAGCAATTAAATGACACTAACACTTAGTTTCCTTCACAAGTAAAAAAAGAGAAGGCACAGTCCCTATTTGAACAAAACTTGAACTTAACGACCAGAGAATGAAGGGACACAAAATTCCTAAATATAGAAATCCTATGGAGAATGTTAAAAAATGTTAGCAACTAACCAAATGAGAAGTTGATGAAATCCTTCATCCCATAGAAAACCTCTTGGAAAAAAGGGTCGGCTAGGAACAGCGGTGAAAAGTGCAGCTGGCCAATATTGAACAAATTCATCACCATTTTTTAGCTGCAAAAGTAAAGGCAAGAACTCCATATCTTTATAGCCCCAATGCTTCGAAAAGTAATTCATAGACATGGACAGTTTTTTACTAAAGATAAATGACCAATATCAATATGTATGATCATTAGCTAGATTACAAAATGCCAATAGGGATGATGCAAAAGCTCAACCAATATATTAAAACTTGTTTATGGCACACTTCTGAAACAAATCAAATTGTCCAACTCAAACTCTTTATATGGAGTATTTGGAATAACTTAATATATGACAAGTGAAGACAATACAATAAACAAGAAAACTATGAAAAGATGCATACATTATGTATTGAAATCAAAACTCCTAAGCACTGCATAAATGAATGCTGAAACTAGTTTATCAAAATTGTAATTTTAGGCTTCAAAATTGTGAGAGCAGTCAAGTAAAATGATAACACACAGTGATATTTGTTTTGGAAGGTTCTCCACCGTACATTACCTGACGATAAAGAACATACTCCTAGAATCTTAACTTAAGACGATCTAAGGTTCCTCTTTACTTCCTTATCAGTTGATGTTAAAAGTTTCACAGAGAAAGTGCTTTCTAAAATATTATACGGCTTATCATAACCTTCCATGTGCATGGTAAAGGCCCTCATAAATGTCAAACATCTCTTGTGCATCCTCCATCAAACTCTAATTCATCTTGGAAAACCTCTATAATATAAGAATCCTTTTTCCAAACAACTGAAAGTTCGCCTATGTCTCTAGGCTGGATCTGCAATCTCACATAACACCACAGTACTTTTTCCTACATTACCCACATGCACTTTAGCTCCACTAAGTCTCTCCAAATTACTTCCCCAAAAGCACTTTATGCATCTGTTTCAAGTCCGTGGCCCCCAGAACCCCATCTTTTTTCCTTGCAAACAACTTACCAACTTAGCAATCTGTTCCCATTGCCTTATTTCCTAATCCTCTCTCTACAAGAATCTTCCACGAGTCAAATTCACAATCCTTTAAAATGTTAAATTCCACCACGAAAAATATAATAAATCTGGACAGTATTGGCTTGAGAAAAACTCCTTTCCCTCCCAAAATTTATGGCTTTCCCTTCCACCTCAATAGCCTCTCATCAAATCTTTCCACCAAAGGATGTAATCTAGGATTCTCATGCACTATGTGTACAGGAATAGCCCCAGGTACCTTGTTGGTCATGCAGCCGAAGTGTCTCGGATTGTTTCCCCTAGTAGGTGCTGGTTCATTTGGCTGAACAGAAATGTAATTTGATTACTTTCAAAGGGTTCCCTCTTTATTAGTCACAATGTTTATTAGGGACTGGTGTTGCAATTGTTTGGGGATTTCAGGTGTTGTATTCACCAAGGAGGGTAAGCTTGTAGGGATAAAATTGTTCCTTTTTTATCAGTTTTTCTTTTTGTAATATAGTTGGCGTAATATAGTTGGCGGACCCCTCTCCTGCTAATTCATGTAACTTTTTTGGGAGAATAGGTAGGAACACTACCACTATAATTCATAACTGAATCAATTGGTTACAGTTCAAGAACAGAAAAAAGAGGGGGGGGGGGGGGGGGGAGAGGGAGAGAAACCAATAGACAAGAAGTCTACAGAGTTCACTCCCCAGACAATATAAACCAATGATAGCTGATACCACTACAGATAAACTACAAAGGATAACTCCTGCATTGGTGTTTATCCCAGATTTAATGAAATTATCGGTGGTAAACTCCCAGCTTTGCTCATTATTTGACATAGAAATGAACAAATTACATATTCAATAAATAATAATAATAATAATAAAAAGATCTTACAATCTAGAAAATATATCTAGTATATTTGTTGTTTTCCCTAGTGCCATTTCTGTGGAGACTACTTATCTCCAAATTTACATCTCTTCTTAGGAGGTAAGGCCTTAATGTACCCCTCCTTGTATGAGCATACTAAGTGTTAAGTTATGGACATTGTCACACACGGTCTTTATTTGCAGTCCCATTTTTCTGAAGAAGTATAATTCATTGAATGAAATATATAGCGTGCATTCAATTCATCCAGGTATATACTTCCTCTCTTTTTCTGTAAAGGCACATGATTATATGAAGCATATATTTCAAATTGTGAGGACTAAAAAGAACTTTCATTAACTTTAACACTAGTGTTCTAAAAATCCCTTTTAGGCACCAGTTATCCCTGGCCTAGGCCTAGGCGGTCCTAGCCCACAATGCCTAGCGCCTAATCACATTTCTGATTAATCCCTAGTTTGACTAATAATCTATCAAGTTTCCTTATATATTATATTTATTAATTAAGTTTTGCATGTTATCCCTTATATTATCAGTTTTGTTTTGATGTTACTTTGTTATTATTTTGTAGTGTAAATTTTAACTATTATATGTATATATATATAGTGAAATGATAATATGCGATCCGTGAGAACCGCGTATATACATCTTTTAAAGGGGGAAGAAATACTTCAATAGATTATTAGTCAAACTAGGGATTAATATATTTTCATTTCAATGAGGTATGTAATACTTCAATGAGGTATGTGCTTTCTTTACTGACACAAATACCCCTTTAAAGGACATAAAATACCTTCAATGAGATATACGATTTCTTTATTGACGCATATGCTCTTTAAAGAGCGTATATACTCAGTTTGCATTGACTGCACCATATCTCTCTCTACATATATATGTGTGTGTGCGTGCATTATATTTATTATTTTAAAAAAATGATTGATTAATCCCCAATTAATCTTTGCCTCGCCAATTAATCATTGGTCGGTCACCAATTGCCCGACTAGCGCCTAGCGCTTTTTACAACATTGTTTATCACTAAATTATAGGTGGCAAGCTTCAACCTTTATCACTTTTTGTGTCATGGGAAAGGATCTAAAATGGCACTACGGAAAGCCTGCAATTTCAAATGTTGATATAGCTTTTTTTCCCCTAAAAGGAAGATTTTTTAAAAGCAAAGGTAGACAATCTATCACGTTATATTAAAGTGCAATAAACATAGTACAAAAACAACAAGGAACCTTGCTGTTTTTGTACTATGTTTATTGCACTTTAATATAACATGATAGATTGTCTACCTTTTCTTTTAAAAAATCTAACACCAAGGCAATCTGAAAGGATGCATTTAATATAAAAGGAAAAGGAAGACATTGACACTAAACTGAAAGCTATTCTAATACATCACTTCTATTAGTTTTCCTTTTTTACAATCTAACACCAAGGCAATCTGAAACAAAGGTTGATTATCAAAAAAAAATTTGAAACAAAGGTATCATGGAAAAAAGAAATCCAAAGGATGACATCTGCTTACATCTGAGCCTTTTGGAAGGGCAATTTTGGACTGGCCATAGGAATAGCTAAGTCCACCCAGAAGATTGCCAAGAGCTGCCCTACCAACAATTATTGATTCTGAATCAACCTACAGCCAAAAAAAAAAAAAAAACAGTATTGGGTAAACACTATGTTCAAATTCAGCAGACAATTAAAGATAAGCCACTAGATGTGGAAAGATATTACCTACAAAGAATTATAAAGCCATGACCATTATCAATGACGCACTCCACAATAAGAAATGAAGTAACCAATAGGAAAATGAATTTACGATATGCATTGCTAAAAGGTATGATGAAACTGAGACAAATTAAACACATACACAACACAATCCTTTTGTTCATACACAAGAACCAAAAATTAATAAAATATAACAGCCTAGACTTGAACATTCAGAGGGATCATTGATTGACAGGTGAGATTAATGGTAGACGTACTTGATATAATCATATTTCTCAATGAAAAAAAATAAAGCACAAGCTTCAATCCTAACTTCTGAGGCTAAATATTGAACTGGCATTCGTAAGCTGATAGAGACAAAAATCATGCGTCAAATCCTGACTCTTGCGACTTTTTTTGGGGGAAGAAATGGATGATATCCTAACCCAATTTTATTAAATAGAAGTGAATGCCCAAAAACAGAACAGAAAACATAGGAGGAACTGGAAAAACTTTAGGCCATGCCTCAGTAGAAGAGGGATCTGCTGGCAGCATGCCCCGATACCAACACACCACACACTAGTAAGAAAGTCAATCTCCTTCTTCATCTCCCAGATGCCAAGCCAACTTTTTACAATTTATAAGACCATTAATTGATAGATGTAAAAAGCACACTAAAATAATTAAGACCTTCCAAAACAGTACTTAAACAGTAAGACTCTATACTTGTACCCACCTCAAAAACAAATACAACTCCACACCCATAAAAAGAAGATAAAACCAAAATAACAAGAATTATGACTTGTCAATAAAATATATACAGATAAATGTATGCATATATGGTACATTGTGTGTGTATAATATAAACGCACGCAACTAAACAGATCAAATAACTCTTCAAGAAATATATGACAAATACAAGTCAAAGCAACAGGGGTACACATTCTATAACTCGCACAAGTGATACCATCTTCATGTATAAAGCACTGTAGAAATCACTTAAAATGAAAAAAAAAATGAAAATTTACCTTGTTTTTCAGAAATATGTTATTATATTTCTCTTCAAAACCCTTCTGCTTCTCATTTAGTTGCCTAGTCAATGAGACTCCTGGGTTTTATCAACAAAAGCATCATAAGGAAAAAAATGCGACAAAGTGGAGCAATTTGCATTGAATAGAGGAAATTATGTAATTGGTGTAGGGTTTATTTTTTAATAAAAAAAGATAGACATCCAACCTCGTTTTATTAATTAGAAGCAAATTCCCAAAACAAAACAAACAACAAAAAGAACCACTGCCTAGGTCACAGTAGAAGAGGTATCTACCATAAACCTGGCTCTCACCGTCCGAAAATAAGCATGGACTAATCATTGTAAAAATATTATAATTTTTCAAATTAATCCAGTGCCACAATTGTAAGGCAAAATAATAGATCTGGTATATGAATAAATGTTTCAATATAGTCCTATTTACAAGATCACTTCTACAAAAAAAATTAAAAGATCATTTATATATAATGCAGGTTGGTCTAAACCTATGAAAGTTACATGATGCTTCATCCAAGGAAAAATAAAACTCGTCCATTCACCATGCGGAGGCATGGAGGGTGCTTTTTTAGGAGAATAATCTGCTGATTAAGTAGCTCCATTTACAGTCTTCTGTTCCTTTGGAGCATTGTGTAGTAGATTCCACTCTTTGGCCTTTTCTTTTCTATGTTATTTTCATTTTTGCTGGAGTTGTGCCCCAATTATTCTCAATATATTTGTGGTAAAATTCCTAACAATTTCCTCAAAACTCATCCAAGATTTATATTTCAATTACAATAACAAAAAAAAAAGGAAGAGAAATTTGAACATGCAATGTTACCCATTCTGCCCCTAATTCCTGTTATATCAGCCTAATTATGTGTTCAATATCCAATATGCAAGGGGTGATGCAATGACACCCCATTCTTAGAACCTGGTACCATGTTCTTATCATCTTTCTAAACATTGATCATACGATAATATTGGAGTTCTGCAGTAGGTACGCTTGGGTGAGGCTATAACTAAAATGATGGCATCCTAGAAAGTCCTCATGTTGCACATCTAAAATTTCTAATTTAACAGTCACATTCTTCTCCTGTATATATATCAAAAAATGATAGGCATCAAAAACTTTCTTTTTAAGATGGAGGTGAGGGGAACTCATGCCCAAGCCCACTAACTCCGGCCCAAATCTAGCCCACTTAAATAGGCCTCTAATTACTATAATTCTTTTTTTTAAAAAAAAGGTAGGAACTTTATTAATTAAAAGCCCCTGAACAAACGAAGATGAGCGACCACTACTATAATTCAGGTACTTCAAATTAACAAAGTGGGACCTCACTTAGCAAAATGGGACCTCATTTGTAAAGCCAAAAGGATGGTGGCATGGACATTATAGATCTTCATATATGGATAAAGACTTGCTAGGGAAATGGCTTCGGAGGTTGATTGACGATTCAGACTCCCTTTGGATTAGAGTCATCCAGGAGAAATATTATTCAGGGTGTTCAAGACTTTCATTGAATCCACGTCCTAGAGTTGTTTGCTCTAAGGTGTGGAAGGATATTCTCAATTTGGTTCCGATTTCTACAGAGATCCAATTCATACTGGAAATTATGTGGAAATAAGATCTTGGAAGGACAATTGGCTCCAAGGGTCCTCTCTGGCATTACTATTCCCAAATGTATTTCGAGCGGCTTTGGATGGAAATGATCTCATTTGTGATGCATTCACGTGTGGTGATACTTCCATTATTTGGACTCCGCGCTTATGTCGTGATCTTGTCGACATAGAAGCAGAGGAATTGATTTCTCTTCTTGCTTCTCTCTAAGAGGTAGAACTGAACTTGGAAGATGAGGATTCAATATTATGAATTTGTCACCTCGTCCCAGCTTCTCCATGAAGACACTCTATAGGAAACTCAATGTTAATACCTCTCAAGACATTCCTACCACTCATTACAAGTGTCTCATTTGCGCTCCTTTGAAGATTAGGTGTGTTATGTGGCGTCGTACTCTTGACAAAGTTCTCATCAAGATCAACCGATTGAAGTGGGCTCAAGATGGTAATGGTACACGTGAGCTATGTGGGGTGGACGAGGAATCTAGAGATCACATCTTCTTTGGGTGTTCTTTTAGCGCAAAGATATGGACAAAGGTGGAGTCAGCCCTTGGTTCATGTTGTTCCTTCAACGAGATCGAAGGAATCTGGCGTTGGTTCCTAAAGAGGCGCACGCGAGGTGATCAAATCAATCTTGCAAAATTCCAATGGCTAATCCCTCATGCAGTGTGTTGGGGTATTTGATTCACGCAACAAATGCATCTTCCAACACAAGAGTCTACTTTGAGAACACTTGGGTGACTATTTCCTCGAATCTCAAAGATTGGGTCACCATGATTTTGGAAGTGGAGACTCCATTTATTATGGGCAATCTATGGTTCGGGAGGTGACGCATTCGGTATTTTGGGCAGAGGGCCCCCTTTCCTTTTCTTTCCTCATTTCCACTTCTATGCTTTGTTCCTTTTTTATTCTGTAAGGAAATCCTCGTCTCCTTTGTTCGGGAGCATTTTTTCTAATAAGAAGCTCCTAATTTATCCTCAAAAAAACCAAAGTGTGACAATTTTTTCACCAAAACTCTACCTTTTCCAAAACAAATCTGTTCAACATTGATACTCTTCAAGTTGCTAAACTAAATATAAATCATGTCTATCTTTCCTGAGATGTGCAGTAACGAAAATAATGTTGTATGATCAAAGTAATCGAACAAAAGAAGATCAAATTGCTTGGATCAGACAAATTAAGCCTCCTCGTTCATGAACTACTCCAGATATTTTGCAATATAATACCAAATGTGCACTAAAAAGGAGAGGGAACAGGGAAGCAAAGAGATCTGTTTCCAAATTGTTGGAATACATATCATGTACTAAATGGTTAAATCCATGATTTAGGAAAGTCAAGTTTAGGTTTTGTCAAATCAATAGGGCGGAAAAAGAGCTAATACATCAGCCAAGGATGGAATACCAAAAAGAGACAACATCAATAATACATGTACTTATGTTACCCACTTGAACCTATTGCACCAGTTGATGTTATTCTTACATCAGCTTTCTTGACAGAAAAATTTCAAACATTTTGTGAATGGAGTGGGGTCAGAGTATATACTCTCAATGTAAATCGGTCATCTCAACAATAAACTCCAGAGATGAAATTATACAACTAATCATGCATTCAAGAAGAAATCAAAGATTTCGCAATCGTTAATCCCCGCTGCTGCGTTGACTTTATGGCTAATCAGGAATCAAGTCATTTTCAAAGGAGCCACCCTGATCTTTGGGAATATATGGGACGACATGGAAAGCTTCATAAAGGCCTGGGTTTGCTGCTGTGCAGGGGCTGCTAGGGTGTTTTTTGATAGAGGAAAATTTGTGTTTGAGGCATAGTCCTTTCAGTTTTGTGGAGCAGGAGAGGCTGTATACACCTTGTTTACTGACCCCGTCCTTGCATTCTCTTCCCTTTCTTCTTCACTTTGTTTTTATTTGTTCAGTTGTAGTAACACTTTTCTCTTGGCTTATACTCCTCTTTCCTTAATACAAGGTGGTGACAGGCCCACCAGATTCATTCAACAGAAAAAGTAATCAAAACTAATGTTAGTTAGAATAAAAACCTGTAAGGCTGTTGACACGTTCATTAACTCTTGAATTCTTCAGACCAGTTGCAGATACAAAAGCGACATCCATTTTGACAGGAAGATTCCCAGAAATCTATAAATATGAAGAAGAAAATCATAGAACAGTGACAACAGTGATAGTGTGATACTCATACTTACACCAGGAAATTAGAGCTTTATATTGAGAAGAAATTGTAAATCCAAGAAGCATTTGACAAATCACAAAAAAAGAAATATCAGATCTTGAATAGCATTTCTTAATCATTTAGGAGTACCTGGAAAATGACAATGTTAGGAGAATTTTCAGATGCATCAGGTAGCTGGAGTTGCCCTGTTTTTCTTGCCTAAAGCACAAGTCAACAAAAATTAAGTATGAAGAAGAGCTTCAAAATTTCTGAAGTGAAAATTGACAGATAGAAATGCTGTTGATGGACAATTGACAATACTACTTGTCATGAGCAATTAAATCTAAGGGAAACTGAAGGCATACATTGACTCCTAAAGTACCCAGCAACAGCTCAGTTAAATTGTGCATGTGAGGAGTTTTGAGCCCAGCATAGTGGATATCCAGGTTATCCTACAAAAGGGAAAGGAAAAAAATCAGAAGACAATTATATCTAGAAAAATGACAATCAGGAAACAGAATTAACCACGACTTTGCAAATGGAATACGTATTATGATTAAAATTTGGACTTTCAGCGGAAAGTCATAGCACACACTTTGCATAGTATAGACAAATTAATTTTATGCAAGGAATGTAACCTATACTAGTTTAGATGTGCGTTGTTCATTAAGAGAGTGGATGATGAAAATGGATGTATTAGCCTCTTGGGATATAGGCTGCTTTCTTGTGTTTTTCTTTGAAATATCTAATATTATATTTAGTTCTAGAGGGATCAACAAGGAAATGCCAAGGAATTAAACAGTCCTTTTTTTCTTGAAAGAAACGGAAACTTAATTATATTCCAAAGAAAGGGAATGCCCAAAGGATACAAACAAAACAAATAGAAGAAAACACCCACCTTAGAGTCCCTAGTAGAAGAGAGATCTACTGAGGCTCTAGGAGTCTAGGTAAGGTAAAACACCACACCATTTGATTTTCTATTCAAGGCTAATAGACTTCAAGAGATAGCTCCATCATGAAAACTTCTTTATCTGAAAAAAAAAATTGAGAAATGGAAGGAACCTTGCCACCATGTTTCATTAAGAAAGCTAGGGTATAGTTCTAAGAGGCTGAAAGAGGATTTAGCCCATGAAGTTTTGGATGGGTTCCTAACAATGTATGCACAAAAAACAGCAAGGAACTTTTTATACACGAGTAAAAAAAAAAAAAAGGTCTTGCGGAAATCTCCTATAATTATGTTCATTTAGTTCATCAAGGTTTAAAAACAATATTCTTTTAGACAACTCACACAAACAATAAGGTTTTTAAGATAGGTAGACATCCTGCCACGATATCAAACATACAAATGAAGTACAATGTAACCAAAAAGGAAAGAAAAAATACATCATAAGCCAGAAGCCGCGGTAGAAGAGTTAACTACTGTCACAACCAACCCGCACAAGCTTACTCCTCAATTAACAATTTTCCTCTGGCCAACACCCCAAATCATTTGGCACCAAACGACCCTCTATCATAAGCAAAACATTGTGGGCACCAAACAACCCTCTATCATGTGCATTGTGCAATGCAGAGAATGAAAATGCTCAAGCATCTGTTTTGCTTATGTCAGGTTGCTCCAAACATTTGGAGGTTGCTCAAATCATTGTGGCACCAGTAGCTTGAGCAAAAAGGAAAGAACAATACATTGTAAGCCAAAAGTAGAGTTAAACTACTGCAATAATCCATTACAAGCTTATTCTTCAATTAACAATTTTCCTCCTAGTCAATACCTCTATAAAAGGCATCAAACGGCCCTCTATCATAAGCAAAACACCGTAGGTAACAAATGAGCCTCTATCACGTGTGTTGTGCAATGCAGAGGATAAAACGGCCAAGCATTTGTTTTTTGTTTATGTCTGGTAGCTTGAAACATCTAGAGGTAGCTCAAGTCCTCGATCAAAAAAAAGAAGAAAAAATACATTGTAAGCCAGGAGCAGCATGGTAGAGTTAACTACTTCCATAACCAGCTCACACATGCATGATAATCAATTAACAATTTTCCTCCCATCGAACGACCCTCTATCATAAGCAAAAGATTGTAGGCATTGAACGACCCACTATCCTGACTATTGTGCAATGTGAAAGATGGAAATGAGCATCCATTTTGCCTATGTCCGGTAGTTCAAAACATCTGGAGGTTGCTCGGAGTTGCTACAAGGATGTCGGTGATGTGGGAAGTGGGGCAGTGGGGAAGAGGGAACTTCACATCATTGGAGGAGATGTGGGAAGTGGGGAAGAGGCTGAGAAACAGAGGACATAGGAGCATGAAAGCTAAAATCTCTTAGTCCCTTATTCTGGCGACGTTCTGATCCATTTGGCTTATGAGAAACCAAATCATCTTTAAGGGTATTACTTTGTACGAAAATATTTTGTAGGTGGTTGTTCAATTCATCAAGAATTGGGGTCGGTTTAGTGTCGAGGAGAGTCGTGTTTTGCACATACGGGTCAGTTTAGTGCCGGGGAGAGTCGTGTTTTGTACATAAGGGTGAGTTCACCATTGGAGTAGGTCATAGTTGCTTTGTGGTGTGGAGGCTGTGAGTTTGGTAGGCCTCCTTTACTGTAATCGTGGACCAAGTGTTTTTGTCTTTCATGTTGTTTGTGATTAGACATTCTCTTCTTTTTAATAAAATGGGGTAGAATGCCTATCATTTTTCAAAAAGAAAAAAGGGATTTCCCCCCACAAATGAAACCTAGTTAGACATTCTCTTATTTTATAAATATCTTTATTTTATATTACTAATATTTGTTCGGAGATCCCTCGTTTCCTTTTGTTCATGGTTATCTATTAATAAGATCGCACCTACATTTATCTCAAAAAAAAATTCAAACACAACATATAAGGGAAACATTGATACCTGGTTGTTTTTCCTAGGAATTTAAAAAACAAACAGGGATCACTAGATAAATACATAATCATGCACTATAGAGCTTAAAAGAACTTTGGATTCATCTTGGACATTGGAAAAGATGGAAAAAAAAACCCATAATTGACAAACATCAACAAAGTGTCATTGCAATCCCTAGAGTTATTTAAAAGCTCAAACAGAAAAACTCATCAAAGTTATAAAAAAGAATATATTATGAAATTATTGTAGAACACAAACCGTTGATGTTAAATGGAGTTCCCAAGCACCAACATCCTGGTGTGACCCTGATGCTAAAACAGTGTTGTCATGAGAAACCAACTCCTCGGCAATGCTTATGGAGTCACCCTCTTCGTTGGCCAGATAGAAGAAAAGATTCGCAGTTTTGAAGTTTGCACTGTCGAGCCTACAGGAGTACATAAATCAAATTTGATTTGATTTCTTACAACAACAAGAGAGTATAAGCTAAATAATATGTGATGGAACCACAAGGGTCGAAAAGACCTTGGTTGTCTACTTTTTTTTTTTTTACTGGTAGACAACATGAGATACTATATATCAAGCAAGTATATCATTAATGAAAAATCAATTCTCCACTAGGAGGGTTGGTTGTTTGATTGCCCAGGGCAAAATCATGAACATAGAGTTTGGGTTCTCATCGCTCTAAAGCAAAATAAATAAATATTAGACCATGTCCCAGCATGTTACAACCACAAAGAGAATTTCACAATGATTGAGATGAGTTCCATGACTTATTGTTAATTTGATGGCAACATTCTTTTGAATTGCAACCTCAAGAGACAAAGAGGAGGTAATTAGGTAAAATATACTGTGCCAGAAAACAATGTTGATGGCAATGAAGGAAACTTGCCTCAATGTTAAACCAATGTGTAAAGTACAAAGTCAGTACTTATCTAATATTAGGATCAACCATTCATTTTATAATTTATGAATCATTTTTCCTTGGAAAAGAACTGAGAAACAGCTGAAACATGGAAATTAATAAATTGGATCTTGTACTCTTGTAGTCTTGCACCTTGTATTTACTGTACCCGTATCAGAACCCAGGAGATTGATGGATGAGTTTGGAATTTGAGTTGATGTGTTTGGGGACTACTCTCTCCCATTGAAGCTTAGTGAAACCTTTATGGCTTTATGTGAATAGTTCGCACTTTTATTTCTCGTCACAAATCTTCTTTTTTTTTATGAAATGATAGTACCTATGAAGCACGGACGAAGGGACACGGACACGGACACGGACACGGCGACACGGCAATTTTTGAAAAAATAGGACACGGGTACGGCTAGGACACGGTAACAAATAAATTAATATAATAAATATATATATATCACTATTTTATATAAACAAACACATTTCACTTAATTCACTATTTAAACCAATTGTATAAACTAATAAATCACTGCCTTAAATAATAAACCATTGTTTTTATAAATCACTGTTTTAAACCAATAAACCACTGTTTTAAACTAATAAACCACTATTTTTTTTACCTTAAGAAAGAGATTTTTGTTTAAATGAGTTGTTCTAAGTTGTTTTAAATGGGTTAAATACTTGTGGGCTATGTTTGGCATTTTCTTTTCTTTTTTACTGTTGGGCTAAAACTGGCTGGGCCATGTCCTGGGGCTGTGTCCCAAGCATGCCCTAGGCCGTGTCCTGGCCGTGTCCAGACAAAATGAAGACAGACACGGTTGAAGCCGTGTCCGCGCCGTGTCCATGTCTGACACAGGTACGGAGCCTACGGGGAAGTGTCCGTGCTTTGTAGGATAGTACCCTTCCAAAATTTCATTAAGAAATTAATAGAGGCCCAAAGCATACAAAAGACACCTCAGAGGGTGACATACCCCAAAAGGTGAATTTAGCAGAAGTGAGATTCTCCCTGCCAAAATTTCTTATGACTGATAAATGGCCTTTACTAATGAAAATTATTTAAAATTATTTTCAGATTTTTCTATAGTTCTTAATATTCTATATATATTTTTTGGTATTTCTAAGGGAAAACATGGAATTCTCATTAAACCATGCCCTCACCTTTCTTCACAAAAAAAGAAAACAAAAAGGAAATTCATATGCTATTGCATAGTCGAATTGCACATTCATTTAATGTGATTTTGGTCACAATACGCCCATCTTTTATTAGGTTCACCAGGAAAACATCCATATCTCAGATAGCATAATTTCCATAAAGTTGTTTGGATCTTCCAATGTAGGTCAACATGCTTCTTCAATTGACTCTTTTTTTATACTGGTCTCAAAAAGATGACAGCTGCTAGTTCATATTCTCACAAAAACTGGCTGCATTTGTTCATTCACAGAAAAGAAGAAAAAAAATTCATGATGGGACATGTCCTGCCTATGGATTTAGGAGCAGAACCATCAACTACTCCGGCCATTTTCACTGACCTTTGAAAAGACACTGACAATGTAGCACAGCATATTGCAATAATTCCAGAAAATAAAATAAAAGCCTTAAAACTTACTCTTCCTTTTGCACTTCTAGGCGGACTGCCCAGTCTCCGCCATATCCGCTACCATCACTCTTGGATTTCAAGAAGCTAGTCATCAAGACCAGTCCGTGGCCCACCAGCACTTGACGTCCATAATCCCGCCCATTGTGGTCTGTCCAACCATACTTGCTGAGGTCATCAGAGTGTTGGCAGACATGCCTCATAACATACTGCCCATCCTTGATACCGATCCACATCAATCCAGCAATCAATGATCTTGGTGTCCTACAAGATACACGCTCACCGATTATTTTTATCTATGAAATGAGGAAAAACAAAGGCCGGTAAAAATAAAACAAATTCAGCACTATTTAAAGATTATCTCAAAGACCATCTTTCCTGATTACAATGATTGATGAACTGATGAACTCTTCTAAAAAGTTACAACAGCTTCTGTGTATATAAAAGCACACAAGGCATGTTGAAGCCTGAAGGGTCACTCAAGCTCCAATATTTACAGTAACAAGTAGAAAGAATCAGTTGATTATCAGCCAATTTTAATATTAAACACGAAACCTTTATGTTTCTCCTAAAGATCTCACATTTCAATCAACCCTTCGCATCTCCAACCACCACGAAACAACAAACAACCAAATATATAATAAAAAAAAAATAGAACTTCTTTGAAGTCGAAAAGTGCAAACATCAAACGATACCTCGCACGGATACCGAGGTAGACCTGAGGGCGGTACGTCCCCCAATACAGGCTCTCCCTGTGCTCCCCTTGAAACTGCGACAAAAAAAACACAACACCATAAAAAACCTCCACCAAACACCCAATACCACAAAACGGGAGACCTCGGAATTCGTGCTCGCCTGAGGAAGATCCATCATCTTCGGTGCGGCCAGGGGCGTGACGACGCTCAGCACCTCCTCCCGGTGCATCTCATAGTAGTAGATCAGGACGCGGCGACGAGGAAGGCGAGGATTCCGAACCCCAGGAGGTTCTTGATATTCGCGTCGAACACCCGGATCGCGAAACGGTCGCCGGGACGCCTCGGCCTCGGCCTGCGGTTGCGTGATGGGGCGTTGGATGGCGCCGATTCCGAGGATCTCGGATCGGTCTTCGGCCGCGCGTGTCTTCTGTTCCGGTCTCCAGGCGTCATCGTGTGATGGTTGTGGGGGAGTTTAGGGTTTCGAATGGGAGATCTGCACAGCCATTTTTGGTCGCGCGAGAGAGAAAGGGAGGACCTTTGTTTTGTGGAAGGGTTCTGAGGAGGGTATTATCGTCATTCAAAGATTTTAGTCAAGTTCAGCTTAAATTGTTTTTAAAAGATGATTATTTTAGAATGGATAAATAATAAATTATTTTTTATTCAATTTTATTTTTAATTATTTTTATTAAGAAACGTAATACCAAAATTTCTGTTATGTGTTTGACAATTATTAGTTGGACAAAAAGTTAATAAGATGTAAATAATGATTTATCAAATGTGAAAAAAATGATTTGATATGTAAGTTCATTGATTGTGGGTCTTTTTTATATCAGTGAAATAAATTTAGTAAAATAGCACAATTTTTTAGAGAAAATTGGAATATTAATATTAGTTTATTCTCACATATTCTAGCATTGTTGTATATCTTATTCCTTTCAAATAAATAGATTTTTGTTTTTATTCTCATTATTTCTCTCATATTCTCATATTCTTACGTCGATCTATATATTTATTAATGTTGATGAGCTTAGAGTGGTTGGGAAAAACATGTGGAGATCAAGGAACTCCAAGCTTCTCAACTTGGTCTCTAATTGGTGATCTTTGCGGTGACGAGGTTGATTTGGAAGGTGAGGAATGACACGATATTCAAAGGCTCTCGTGTGTGAGTGTGGAGAATGTTTGGGAAGCGGTGGTGGCGTCGATCAGGGATTGGGGGCGCAACATGTTGGAGCGAGGGGGTTGCGATGTATGATAATAATTTTATAATTATTGAGTGATGCATTTTCACGGTGGCGGGATCAGGCGGACTGGTAGAGATCTCATTTACGGATCCCCCACCACTTTCGTGTGGAGCTTCTTTCTTCTTTTGATTTTTTTCTCTTTTCTCTCATCTCTCATTCAAACTTGTAACCCTCGCTTTACAATACATGTGAAGGTAATAAGATCTATCATTTTCTTCAAAAAAAAACGAGGGGGGGGGGGCTAACGAGGAGGTGGTTGTGTGTGGCTGTGGTGTGTGACTTGGGCTGAGGGAAGAGAAGTGAAGGGGTTGTGGCGCAACAACGGTAACGGCAACAACAGAAGTGGAAGACGTAGAGGTGGTGGTGGAGGGAAAAGGGGAGTGAGAGGAGAGTAATCAAATGGGGGGGAGGAATTAAAAGTTCAAAAAAATTGTACATAAATAATAGCATGTTTAAAATTATCATGATATGTGGTTAGTAGGGTTAATAAGGTGGTGGGGACGGTCAATTGGTTAGTGGGCCTATCCATTCCCTTTTAATAAGAGCATTTTTTCAAAACAATTTTCTAAAAAACTCATTTTTGTTAGATTTCTGGAAAAAAAATATAATAATTTTTTTTGTTTTTATCATAAGCTGAGATTATGGATGCATTTGGAAAAGAATTCAAATTTAATATGATTCCTACAAAAACATAATCTTCAAAAGTTGTTCAAACTCATTTTCAAATGCTATCTTATGCTCATATACATATTTACAGTGGTTTTTGAGTTTGCAAGAATAAAAAGTTGGTCCAAAGAGTGGGGGCGTGAACTAGCCAGGGTAAAGCAAATCTCAGTCTTTAGGGGCACATTGTGGCATAGTGGTCCTTTCAGTATTTCTCTCCTCCCTTGCATGCAGGTTTCTCAGCTACAGCCTGCAGGGGCTTCCTTTTCTTTTATACTCATAGGAATGGTTGAAAACCTCTGGTGACTCCTTTTTTTTGTACATCTTCCAATTTTGACCATTTTAACTTTATAAAAGTTATAGAAGACCTACAATTATCTTTTAAAAAAAAAACTCTAACTTTTTCAATGGGTGTAAAAATGGTTTAGCTAATTAAAAAACTTGTCTCAACATTTAATAAAATATGCTTTTAATAAACTAAGAAAAATTAGGTTTCCTAAAAATATTTTTGTATAAAATCTTTTTTATATTTTTAACGTGTGTTGTGTTTCCCTACTAGAGGTGCAACTTGGTCAATTAGACCACATCCAAATCAATTTTTTCATGTTTGGATCAATGATTTTATGGTTTGGTGTAGATATGGATTGAAAAATTAATAAACTGATCTATATTGGTTTGAGTTTGATTTTATTTTAAAAATAACCAAATTAACTAAACCGAACTGTTAACGATTGAATTGCACCCCTACTCCTTACAAGATTCCATTCCCCACATTTTGGAGAGGCTTATGCATGAAATGATCTCCCAACCCTCTCCTCAAAAGGCTGTATAAAATAGAGAATAGATTTTTTTCCTCTTCAGGCGTGGGGAGAAAATAAAGCTCTCTTACCTTTACAATAAGGGATTTTTAGTTTTAAGTCCCCATAAATTATCGAATTTTGCTATCGATCCCTCACTTCTTCATATTTTGGTTTTAATTCCTACATTTAAATGATAATTTAGGAATAGGTCCCTCCCATGGACTAAAAAATAAACTTAATAATTTAGGAATAACTCCCTCCCAGGGACTTATTCCTAAATTATCATTTAAATGTAGGGACTAAAAACAAAATATGAAGAAGTGAGGGATCGATAGCTAAATTTGATAGTTTACAGGGACTTAAAATTAAAAATCCCTTACAATAAATAGCTCCCACCACCTATGTTACCAAAAATACCCTTTGAATATGTCTTTAATGAGAATAATAAATTTAAAAAAAAAATTAAATGATGAATGTGTTTTTCCAAGCAAAGATGGCTTTCTATCCGTTTTATTTCCTTTTTTATCATTTTGTACACACACACACATTTATATATATATATGACAATCGAAACCATATATTTGTTACTGTGTATTCTTTTTTATGTAACAAAAATCCAAACCACACAATTTGCTTTATTTTTCTATTCAATTTTTTTGATGGATCCTCGAGGAGATGCGTATTACAATATTGAAGTTTAATATTCATCGAGATTTTCTTCGAATCAGATGATGCAATTGCAATATTCGTCTCCAATCTCTAAGCACATGAGACATGCCATTAACAAATCATAATGGGGTGGTAATTTTATCATAGAAGAAATGATCTTTTGAAGAGATGACAACCCAAATACTCCCATCGCATCTTGTTTTTGGATAAAATATAGATCATAGGCGTCTACTGCATTTTGAATATGAAGTAATAATGAACGATTCATACAAAATCTTCTGCGGAATAGATTGGAGATATATATCGGTTGCTCAGCAAAATAATCAGAAATAATATCTTACGACCTTATACTCTATCACGCCAAATAACCGTGTGGCCTTTAACAAAATCACAATGTGGTCTTCGAATTCTCTCGCTATGAAAACGCTATTTTCTTTAGCAGCTATCACCATCTCTAATTCATCATTAGAATCGGAGTTGTCAAGAAACATATTGATTACACAATTGTGAGCCATTGAAAAAAAAATTTAAAGAAAAAATGTGTTGAGAGATCTATTGAATAATTTAAGAGCTAGAAATATATAGCGCTCATACATTTTTTTTGCAATAATTTGATAGTTTTTTGTTTACACATGAGCGTGGGTCCCACAATGAAAATTAGATTGTTTTGTCGATCATATGAGATCACACTTTTATTGTTGCTCATATTGGTAGACAAATCCAAGAGCAATATTAGTTTTAAAATAATTATTGATAATTGTTTAAAAGTTTTTAATATTTTAATGAGTATTTATGTCTTTTAGCTTTAAAGAGAGGAACAATTAGGGAGTAGGGTGTTACCACTTAAATATAAAGAAAGAAAAATAGGAAGAGAGTGTGTTTCTTTTAATAAGGAGAAATGCAGAGCTAGGTTGAAGTTTCTCTAAGAGCATCTCCAAGAGGGCTTTGCATCCCCTCCCCTTCACCAATTTATGCAACATTTGTGAAAAAACAGCCCCAAACAAACCTCCTATTTTAAGGGGTCCATTTATACTTGCTGGAGGAGGCGAGTGTTGTGGGGCTCAGCATATCAGTTTTTTCAAATTTCAAACAGTCATATTATCGTTGCTAGCTGGTTAATTAAAAATGAGAATGCTTTGTTGTTCATTGTCTCATCTAGTCCCAACATCTTTTTTAATTTCTTTTTTGTATGAGAAGAAGCAAAGAAGAAGCTTCAATAACTTGAGGCAATAGTGCAGATGGGGTGTTTGAAAAATGCACCAATGAAAAATATGTAGTTTTGATCTTCTTTCAATGTGTTCTTTGTTTAAGTTTTTGTTCTCTTATGAACTTTAGGATTATCTATACTATGTTATAGATTAATTATATTTTATACATTAAAAAAATAAAGGGAATGTAAATCTAAATCAAATACAAATTTTTTTAATGTAATCCTCTTAATTTTTTTATAAAAAAATTTGATACAAGACATGTCAACACAGAAGAGCTATTGTTGTTTGGGTTTTTTTTTGTAATAAAGCTTTTTTAAATGTTTTTTTTTTGTTGATATGAGAATTTAATTGTTGATTTTTAATGTTATCTTCTCTCTTTTTTTCGAACCTCAGAAAACATGCAAAGAAGATGTGTTGACAAACATGCAAGGACAGGACCACCACAGTTTGAAACCCAAAGGAGGGGAGAGCAGGTTTATTTACTGTTTATGAATATCTTGTCATTGTTTATTTGCTTTTTGAATTTCATTGTTTTTTTGTTTTGAATTATTTTTTTTAATTTTATTTTTTGATTAATATGGAGTGAATACCTTCTTTATTTTTGCTATTTTATATTTGGACTATACACGATATCATTATTTATGGAGTGAATATCAATCTACTTTTTTGTTCTCTTAAATTTTTTTTAGAAAAAAACTTAATTTGAAACCTCACTCCAAAATCACACAATACTAAGTGCTTGTTTGGCAATTTAAAATCCACAGCTTTAAGCTTTTCAAAAGCTAAAAGCTTATTTTGGCGAGCCAAACAAGGCAGATTTTGTATAAATCTATTGACAGCTTATTGACCAAATTGGTACTCGAACAGGGCATTATGAATTTACAATTTGGGGTCAGCTATACGTCTTGTCAATTGTCTGTTGATACAAAATGGCAAAAATACCCATCTGTTTGCATATGAATTACATTCCTAATTATCTACCATTTGTCCCCCACTCCAACAGTACCTCTTCCCTTCCATTTTGTCAAACCTAGCCTCCCACAAAAACCCTAAACATGGCTGTGCCGCGTCCTCTGTTGGAAACCGATGCTTGATCGGGTCGGTTGCCTTCCCAATTCGCCTGCGTGTCTATCCTCTTCACCGTCAACATGTCCTATCCTCTGTAACGCCCCCGAACCCACGACTCCGTTTTGAAGCGCGAAGTCCGGTTGCGTTACCTTAGTTCCTCGAATCTCAGAGTTCTATTTTTTTTCTTTTCCTTTATCCAGTTATATAATAAAATAATGCTAAAATAAATTTCATTCTTGAGAATAATAAAACATCAAATATTCCACAATGCTCTCAATTTGATCTGCATATAACTTATACAAAAATACACAACTTCATACAAATATGGTTACTAGGGAGATGGGCCAACTACATGCCAAATAAATGATCAACACTTTCTACATGAGTCTAGTGCTCCGGAAATCATTATACAAGCTTTAACCTCCAATGCCTTAACGAGATCGACGACCACCAACAACTAATCTAAAAGGTTGAGAAAATGAGGGGTGAGCAACCACACGCTCAGTGAATGGACCTATAGCGTCCCGTTAGTACATTTATAATCAAAATATAATAGTCATAAAAGGTTCAGACAGACATGTAATATATCAAGAGAGAAAATATATAAAAGGCCAATAAGACATACAATAATATATATATATATATTATTGTATATATATATATATATATATAGTCGAATGATTAGGTGCGGCGGTCGCATGGTGCGACAGCGATCACGGGCCGTCGATCATGGGTCCATCGCATCCAACGGACCCGTGATCGCTGCCGCACCGTTGGATGCGATGGACCCGTGATCGCTGCCGCACCGTGCGGCCACCGCACCTAATCATCCCTCTCTCTATATATATATAGGGAAGTGTTTGCGTGCGGTGAACGGCGGGTGCGGCAGCGACTACGGGCCGTCGATCACAGGTCCATCGCATCAGACGGTCGGGTGCGATTCACGTCGATCGTTGGATGCGATGGACTCGCGATCGAACGGCCCACGTCGCGGCCGCACCTGCCGTTCGCCGCACGCAATAATTTATATATATATATATATATAGAGGAATGATACGGTGCGCGATGCGGGAACGTGCGCGAACGACCACGGGCCGTTCGATCACGGGTCCATCGCATCGGAACGGTCGACGTGAATCGATTCACATCGACCGTCCGATGCGATGGACCCGCGATCGGACGAACGACGTCGTGATCCCGCACGTTCCCTCACCGTAAACCGCATGTATTATCGGATCGACCTATATATATATATATATATATATATATATATATATAGTCGCGAAGTTTTGCGTGCGGTTTACAAATGGTCGGTGCGGTGCAGCGATCACAGGGCCGTCGATCACGGGTCCATCGCATCGGACGGTCGGGTGCGATTCACGTCGATCGTTGGATGCGATGGACCCGCGATCAGACGGCCCACGTCGCTCGGTTCACCACATATATACACACGCTCGCGCGGCCGCGTGCGGCGGGTCCATCGCATTCAACGGTCGACGTGAATCGCACCCGACCGTCCGATGCGATGGACCCGTGATCGACGGCCCGTGATCGCTGCCGCACCCGCTATACGCCGCACCTAATCGGTTCCCTATATATATATATATACACACACACAATCCTATCCAACATGATGCATGCAACACCAAGAACACGCATGTCCGTCTTCGCAGCACCTAGCTCGCGGGGCTTTCCACATACATAGCCACATAGACATAGCCACAAAGACTTGGGTCTTACGTTCTCGGACCTGGCAACGTAGACGTACGCCCACCTAGACGTTGGCCACCAAGATCGAGCCACCTAGACGATGTAATGCATGCATGATCAACCATTCGTTCCAAATATATGCATGCGATAAAAATATGGTCTCCAAATATATAAGTTATATATGTAAAACAACGCATCAAATCATGACGACATGACAATTATATATTTTAAAGTAACCATGATGCAGAATGATATACCATATAGATAGTTTCAAAAACTATATATGAGACTAGACCCACTCACCTTCGGTCCACGCAAGCATCAACGATACACACTCGCACGTTGATAACTTAGCATAACAATTATACAATAATAGATCAGAAACAATCAATCACGACCCAAACAACTGACAACCAACTTATAATAGCACTATGCCCAATAATCCCAAAAGTCGATATCTTATAGACCTACAATCAACAACTCACTTCAAAGTCCTAATGAAAATCCCAACTTCGAATAAATATTAGAATACTCATATAATCACAATGATCCGATCCGATAATCAATATCCATTTATTCCATAAGACCCATATGATCGATCAATCCCCAAATAAATATTTGGACAAATTCAATAAGGCTCAACTATAATTCCACGATCGAGTAACTCGAATCCAATCAATTTACATCCAAATAATAATAATATCCAATTAATATTCATTGATCCCACTAAACCAAATTATCGATTTAAGATTTTATTTAAGTTCTCAAGATCAATAAAATCATCAAAACCCACAAAACAAATTTATACTTCATTAAACATCAAATTTGGGATCCCTTTAATCTCTAAAATTCATCAAACTTGGTCATCAAATTAAATATTTGAATTCTAATAAACTGCATAAAAATCTTTCAAAATTCATAACTTTCTACCCGTAACTCTGAATTAGACGATTCATGATTCGTTGGAAAGCTCTTTTCAAAATCTATTTCTGTTTGTGAAATACATTTTTCCCAGAAATGATTCTATCATAGACAAAAATACGATTTACATCCAAGCATAAAATCAACCCGAAAATAGCCATTAAATCCCCAAAACTAATAAATCTAATTTGATCTTAAGAATTCCTTTGAGATCCATTAAAATCAACTCAAATAATCATTAAATTAAATCAATCAAACCCTAACCCTAACCCATCAAACTTCTTCCCCAAACAATTACTTGACGTAATCATATCCTAACAAAAATAAATTAAAACTAACAAAATCAATAGGGAATGGTATCTCACCTTAGATCCGGTTACACCACCCACCATCTCCATCTAGGGTTAGGTTATCACCACCCTTCATAACTTCTGAGATTTGGATGAAAAACCCTAACCCAAACATGTTATTTAAAGGGGTTTACCGAAATTACAAAACGACCTGTGAAGTGTTTCCAGTTTACAATGAGGTCCCTGTCCGATTTACAAACAGATCCCTATCTGATTTACAGAAAGGTCCCAGAAGGCTATAAAAATGTATTCTGGATTCGCAACTAGATCCCTAGGCCCAATAACTTGACACTAAGCCTAAAAATAAAATTTTTCGAACTCCGAATCTCACCAAATTTCAAACAAAGTATCTTGACACTATAAAAATCTACAGAAAAATATAAAATAATTATTTCAACATCAATTTATAATTGTCATAATTATAAATCGAACTCATTTGAGCTCACCACCAAAATTAAAAAATGAATAATTAAATCAAATTTAAAATTTTCATTATATATTTAAAATAAATATATAAGGCCGAAAAATACCGAAAAGTTACATACTCTCCCATTGTTGAACCGCTGTCATCAATACAAAGGTAATGAATGATTTATTATTTGTCTTTTAAAATGAACATATATACAAATGCGATTGTGATCTACGTGTGTCATTCATGTTTGCATTGTCCACAAAGACCCACCTTTTCCACACCCACCACTGATACCAAACATTGTAGTGCATTGACCCTCATGTGCTCTTCACCCTGCTCTTTTTATTTGGGATATATGTACCTTGTTGGACTATATAGGTATAGAAAGAAAGGTAGGACAGAAATCCAAGACTATCTTTGTCGTTGTGTATATGTGCTCTTCTATTTGGAGTTCCCATTGTTATGCTTATGGAAACTGACAGAGTTTCCACCTATACGTTGATGTGGACTAGTCATAACCTCTATATGATTCATAAGTATTACATTATTCTAATGTAATACTTATGAGCAATAAATCAAGTCTGAAGTTGAAAATGAGTGTACCATTTCCAAAATTATTTATAAAATGCTCCACCTAATCATACCATATAACATCCAAACATATGTGAGATATATACCAGAGATATCGATTTCTATTGCATAATTGAATGGCTAGACGGTTGAATTTTTTTTCCTTGTTTGGTAGGAAAGGTTGGCATTACCGTTGAAAGAATTATAATTCAGTTTTAACACTTGCTCCATACATGTGACACATACAGTCTCATCAGAATAAATTGGTAAATAGCTCAAATAGCACTACAATGTGAGACCCAAAAAAATTACTCTATAAATCTGTCTTCCCCATCCTACCTTGATGCATTTAAAGCACACAACGTACGATGATTTCCCTTGCTCCTTCATAAATTTCTTGAAGCTCAAGTTTTCAATCAAAATTTTGAACAAAAATGGTATTACCCATGGATACTAATCCCACCCCTATAACCAAAAAATAGCATATTACATTCTAGTAATGAATTTGAATGTCTACTTGTTATTAAATAAATTAATTGCAGAGAAATCGATGACAATATAGGTGTGTCTCATTCAAACTGTATTTTACATCTACAGGATAGAATAATCAACCATGGCATACGGATTGTTTCTCTATATTTTTGTCACTCTATATAATTAAAACATTTCAGTCCCAAAGGGTCTTCAGTCTTTAAATATATAGTAAAAGGCTTAAGAAATGCTAACATGTCAATAATTTCTTCATTACAGCAACAACCCGTAATGCATGTCATATAAGTTCTATGCATGCCCAATGCTTTGTACTATTTTAGGCATCAGTAGTTGCACCAACAAAGGGCCTCAACCAATATTATCCAAATAAAAAAAAAGATTGGAGTTATCCCATGATAAATCCTATGAGATGAGATGCATGATCGAGTTTTACTTCACTTTCCAACTTTCATATGCATGCATAAACTGTTCTTTGTTGAATGACAGTAAAAGTCCTGATACCAGTTGTGATTTGAATAAGAATACCAATATATGATATATGATACATTCTTCATGTTTGTTGAACTACATATTATTATGTTTGTTGGTTATGCATAAAAAGTTCTAGATGGAAAACAACACCAAACCCAATTACCACATGCATATGAAGAGTTTTGCGCATAGGGGAAGGGGGAAGAAGCCTGTTGATCCAAACAAGGTCAAGGCCAATTGGGATTATGAGAAGCATGAACTGTTTATTAGACTTTGTTTACAGGAGATACGAAAAGGTAATAAGCCCAGCCATACTTTAAACAAGACCGGCTACAAAAATTTAGAGAAATTTTTTTCGAAAAGACCAAGATTCATTTGTTCAAAGACCAACTGAAGAATCATTAGGATACATCGAGAAAAGAATGGCAAGTTTGGAAAGCACTCCAGAAAGAAACCGGCCTAGGGTTTGATGAGGTGAAGCAAACATATCAAATGCCAAGGGAGTGGTGGGAGGCTTTTGCAAAGGAAAATATAGAATGACATGTACTGATTTGTTATTAATTTTCCACATGCCATAAATATGTCAATGACAAAGGAAAATATTTACTAACTTCTATTTTCTACGTGTCTGGTTTTTTTTTTTTTGTGTAGAAACACCCTGGAGGAGATAAGTTCCAATATCTACCTTTACTGCTAGAGGATGAATTGGACATCTTGTTTGGAGGAGCAGCAGCCACTGGGGAAATTAATTGCATCCCATCATCCACATCATCTTCAACAATGGGGGAACGAACACTAGAATCTCTAGATGCGGACATGTCAGATGCTTTTGATGAGCCTAACATGTTCTATGGTGCCCAAGAAGAACCACCTACTCAGTCATTCCCCGATGCTCCACGAAGCAGTGTTCCACCTACCAGTAGCAGTAGAGGACAGGAGGCAACTAGTCCCCATCGCCCTAGTCAGTTACCACGTGTTCCCATGGCTTCGAAAAGGCCAAGAGCTGCAGTTGGTCAACAGTTGGGTTCATCAATTGAACGCATGTGTTAAGTGATGGAGTTGAGGACCAAATTCATGTTTGGGGACACGTCGAAGGTTCCAGAATTCTCTGTGGCAATGGAAATGGTGGAGAGGAATGAATTGATACCAAATGACACACAGATGTATTTCTTCGCTATTGACATGCTTCGTGATGTAGGAAATCGTGAAGTGTTCTGTTCATTCCTTACCGATATCAGAAGGGCCAACTGGGTGGCGTACAAATTCCAGAAGACACAGGGTTTTTAGGGTTTACCTAGGCTGAGGATGGTTTTGTTGTTCAGTAGGCACATTTTGGGAACAACATTAACATATGAAAAGATTACCACCCATCACTCACGACATGAGAATTATATGTCTCACATTTTTCATGCCCAATGGGCATTTAACCATACTTTTGTTCGTCATACCTTGCATTAGCATATTATTGACGAAGGATGACATTATGTAGTATATTAAACTATGATATAATGATGATGTGTTTGACTATATATTTAGATGTTAAATATCTTTTTGTCTTATTATTGAAAGATGTTTTCTTTAGATGCTAACATATCTAGGTAATGTGATGCATGCCTTTGTCTGTCTGTTTTTCTTAATAATGTCTTCAATATAACAAGATTTGTTACCTCCACAGCCTCAACAATGACAAGCAGAAGACCTACGATGTTAGTAATTCCGTAATCATGTTACAACACTCAATTCTATTATTGTGTTGATGTGGCATTTGTCTAATTCATGCAACTAATACAGATTCATTTGTGCTTGTAGGAACACGTATGACTTTGATGAGGAGCTCGAGATTAATATTATGATAATGATACTCCTCGACCGACTCCTAGCATATGAAGCTTCGTACCTAGACAAGCAGATAGTCCATTCCCAAACTTACCCAGGTAACCAAAGGGTGTTTGACATGCTTAATGGACATTGGCGTGTGTGTTTAGATACATGCCGTGTGATGCCGTCTGTCTTTGTCAATCTATGTAACCTACTTATGTCCAGAGGTCTAGCTCAAAGTAGTAGGCATGTGACGGTTGAGGAGCATATGAGGATTTTCTTACAAACCATAGGGCATAATGATAGAAATAGGGCTATGCATGATACATTGTGCCATTTGGGTGAGACGATCAGTAGATACTTTAATCAGATTTTGAATGTCATATGCTCATTAGCACCTCAGATGATTCATCCAAAAGGGTCTGATCACATTTTTCATTATGGAGGAGGAAAGTATTATCCATATTTCAAATATTGCGTAGGTGCACTGGATGGGACACACATCCATGCAAATGTACCTGTTGATAGACAACTTGCCTTTCAGAGTGGTCGGTCAAAGACACCTACTCAAAATGTGCTAGCAGTATGTGATTTTAATATGCGTTTCACCTTTGTCTCTGCCGGGTGGGAGGGAATAGTGCATGATGCGAAGGTTTTGGCCCATGCAGTGTACAACCCAGATCATAATTTTTCACATGCTCCACCTGGTTAGTATTTTATGGTTATGAATATATAATAAATTCAACATATGTACTTAATTTGATCTATTTTATATTTATTACTGCAGGTAAGTATTATGTGGTTGATGTTGGGTATCCGAATCGTAGGGTTTCCTAGCCCTTATCGAAATACAAGATATCACCTGCTTGAATTTCAGCGTGTTGCCGCTAGGGGGAAGGAGGAAATCTTCAATAGCTTACATTCCTCCCTACGGAATGTAATTGAGAGATCATTCAGTGTGTTGAAGAAAAGATGGCACATTCTAAATCTCATGCCGAACTTCCCATATAGAATTCAGGTGAAAATTGTCATTGCTTCAATGGTCATCCACAACTTCATTATTGATCAGAGCATGGAGGACGAGGTGAATCTCGAATTTCAGGAAGCAGATGTTATAGGGGAGGGTGCCCCCATTGGTGAGACTACCCCTACGAGGTCATCGGATGCAATAGAATTGGCAGTTGTCCGAGACACGATCTGTAATCAAATTGCAATGGCTTGTGGGATACAGTAATTCATTAACGCTAATTATTTACAATTCATATAAATCAGTAGTTTATATATGTGTGTAGTACACATGTGTATCTCTAATGTCTGTCTGTTATGAATTTTTCAGATGAGACCTGATCCTCTATGAACTATGTGAAATGGATGATGTGGACAGAGATGTGGCTTCAGGGAACTTTATGTTTTTTTCCTTTTTTGGGTAAATCTCATATTAATGAGATTTGGAGAATGTTATATTATAGATTATAGATGAGAGATAAGTTATAATGGAGCGGGTTTGTCTCTATGATGGTGGGACATTATCTATGAAAAACTGTTATTTTTAATTGTAGTGAGAGGTTTGCAGACAAACCCAATATTAATGGATTGTAGTGGTGATATAAGATTTTGGTATTACTAATACATACTACTCCTTGCATGTCCGCTATTGTTATTTCAATGCAAATTGAGCTATTGTTATATTTCTAGGTGTAGCAAATGTCTAACGTAAATGTACCTGTAGATGTATTATTCATATTTTTTGCACTTCAATTTATAATTGTGTTTGTTGATGATGTTCATTCTGTCACAGGCGAAGCAAGACAACATGATGAGAACAGTAGGAAGCAGAAAGTCCAATGCTCTTTTTTTGTGAGGTGTATTATTCACCCACTGACTAACCCCTAATTCATATATGATTTTGCATTTTCATAGACCATAAATATGTGTCATATGATAACAGCGAAATTTTTTTGAATTGCTGCTCGAGTGCAAACCCATTAATTTGATCAAACAAATATCTGTCCAAATATGCATACAATTTTTTTTCAAATTCAGTTCTCATGCAACAAGTGTTATTAATATGTGGATATGTAGGGGTGTATGACCAATACCCCATAAACATCACCCAATTTATTCCAGACTCATATATTATTGACATGGCAACTTTGTGCAAGTCATTTAACAGAATTTCTAGACTATAATTAAACTTTCATTCACATTCTTCAGTATTGCCTTCAAATACAACATTAACATATTACATATAAGATCGCTCTCACCACAAGATGAACAAAAAATGTGGGAGCATTCGAAAAAGGAAAAAATCTGTCCACTATCATCAAACCAAATGGAAATACATTACAAGCAATATCAGAATGACAAACAACACAAGGATGATAAATAAGATGAGGAGACCTATGATCACATAAAGCAGTGGAAAATGTATGATGCATGTATTTGGATTGGATGACAGTAGGACTGGTTGTTGCGCACTCTCATCATTTCCATATGGCTGCGATCGGGTTTTTGCCATGGCCGTGGAGGAGTACACTGTTGGACTGTTCGAATGTCCAATCAATGGCTGAAGTGTCTCTGACAGAACCTCTGTTGTTTGTGTTCGTTGCACATCGGGAACTGTTCTTTCAACCTCTCGTTCCATACCTTCGGGTTGGATACCCCCTAGCATTTGATGGGCTTCCTGCAACGATTGTGCCCCAACATATAGAGCACTCTTGAATCCATTGATTTGTGCATGACATTCTGCCCATAAATTATAAATGTCTGGCCTCCTGCCCACAGATACAACGTAGTAACGAAATCGTGCCATCCTACAATCATTCATGATATATACAAATATTAATTGTGGAATTTGAAGATCCCTAAATTGGCATTACATAATTAATAAAAACAATGATATTATGAGCAATGATCTATTGGTCAAGGACATTTATTGATCAAAGTATGACATTTGGAAATAAATTCATGCCCAATTTCTATGCTTATGTAGACATTAATGAAAGACATATTTGAAAGGTTCAATGGAAGAATTGCACTATAGCTTATATTTTGATGTCGTAAGGTGAATGATAGCGTATCACAAGATCTATTGCACGAAGCTACACAATGGGTCGAAAGATGAAAAACCGGGGTTAACCATTTCCAACAGTGAGCTCTATCTAATTAATGATGGATCAGGTTAAAAATTGATCCGCATGCAACCATTAGCATTGTCCTCAGAAACAACACTCCACCAGCTATTTGTTCATGTAATATTTCTAAATGTGTGCTTCATTCATACATGTTTTTGGAACACTTTATGTCTACAATGTGTATGTATATCATGATTTTCTATATAACACAAAAAGATAGAGCTAAAAATGAGAATATGAGGTCAATCTTGTTATGGATGGGGAGCTAGCGAAACTCATTATAATCTGTTATCCTCACTGACCTACTATTTGGCATCTTATTGGCCTAAAATTTTATTTTTCTGCCTAACATTATCCATAGTGCTTGTAGAGTTAAAAGTTGTCATAGAGGTGGTGCTATCTGATGAACCGGTTGGCTGATTGATAACACCTTACCGTATTTTATATACCTTCATATGGAATAGTGGTTGTAACTTCCCATTTTATGTGTGTCCACTACAGAGCAACTTTGTTTCTACTCCAGACTTTTATCCATAGCTTTATCTACTTTACCATTGGCTATGTACTATGGTGTAACTTGGTGAGGACATTAGGTTATGCTTTAAAGGAAATTCCCAACACTATTTTCTATTGTTTAGCCTACCTAAAAACCCAAGCCTTCAAGCAGGGGATCCGAATGCTAATATGTAATGACAATAGGTTGGAGTTATAACAAATTTCTAAAAGCTGACATATAAATCCAATTTGTGCTATTTAAGTATTACATGCATACTTTGACAATTCATTTCCTTCATTAACATTTTATTCAATTGTGATGTTCATGAAACATCTTCTTTCTTCTACTGTGATGTTGTGGCTGAGAGCATGAAGCATCCTCACAGGTCAAATTGACCCAGTATATTGGAAAGCAATGCAAGATAAACCATGTCCCAAATAGATACAATTATGATATATGTCAAATTGGAAACCAATGTAACCACACGAGTTTTTGAGGAAGGAGACATGAGAGGCAGTAGATCACGCCTGACGAAGAACATGAAGTCATATGACCAAGTAATGAATATGCATTAATCTCACACAAAAACATGACAGAAAGCCCAAATATTGCTGTTCCACGACACGATAAAATGCTAAAATAAAATTCATAAGATCAGGACACCAGGATGAGTAATTTTTAGAGATCTTCTGTTTGAAGATCATTGTTACGATTCACCTTTATAAATTTGTAGATCTGAAGGGAAGATCGGTCACATAGGTTTGCAATTCAATCCACCATATCATATGAAGATTAGGACAGCCGCCGGAACTGAGGAGTAGATGATCAGAAAAAGGAAGAGACGACCACAAAAAATACCAAAATGAAGGGATCAAAAGGTTAGGGTTTTTTCACCGCAACTGAAGCGCTTATGTGAGGTGTGATTCAAGACGAGGGGATAGTCTGAAGGCCATGGATGGGTCACGCGAAATGTGGCCGTCTACGTTGATTGAGGAGCACCGACGCTTGATTTCTCCATTGTTTAGGGTGTCGCCGAATGAAAAAAGAGATGAGTGTGTAGTCGATTTTGTTTCCAGGGATGTCATATTGAGAAGACAAGGGCAGTTAGGTAATTTAGCCAGCTGTGTTTACTGTGTACATCACTTCAAATGACATAAAGGTAATTAATTAAAATTCAATTTTTCCTGCTTTGTCTAGCTGCAACGAACAGGATTTTAAAAAATCTAAAATCACCTCATATTATTACATCATAAAAAAAAAATCGTGTATAAAGCTGAAAGTAATTTTTTAAACCGTGTTTTCAAACAACCACTAACAAACAATCACTAAGACGCTCACACACATACAAGAGAATGTGTTCGGCACAACTGAATAAGCCACTTAAAAGAAAGATGAAAAGAAAATACTTAGGAGAAGAAAAAAAAACTCGTTAGTAAACACCTTGGAAAGTGGCCCCCAATGTGTCACCTCGATCAAAAATTGTCCATAGTAGTCAAAAATATATCCAACCCCAGTATCAATGTGTCCCACGAGCACCTGCTCGAGTGGACACCCCACCTCATGAAGAGGTGGGTGTATCAAATCCTGCTTTAAGCAGGAAAAAAAAGTGGTTGATAGACTCATGGGCCCAAGTGTTTGATAAGCCCGGTTAGGTTTGGTTTCCTGAGCAGTAGCCCAGTGTGCTATCAGGCCTCGTATGGCCTGTTGTTGTGTGTTTCAGGTACTTGTACGCTCCAATGGAGCCTTTAATATCAAAAAAAAAAAAAAAAAACCAGTATCAATGTAACCCAATATCAAAGTTGACAGTGTAATCCACACAAGGAGATGCTCATTTGTTTACGATGTCCTCTTGTGTTTTTTTTTTTTTTTTTAAAGAATAGCCTTTTAGTTTTGAGAATCTAAGATTTATGAACATTCAGGACTGGTGTTATATGGAATCGGTTTATTAATTATCAAGTGTACTATTATATTGGATAATGTTTACATTCAATTTATTCTCTAACCCTAAATGCAATTTACAAGTGCTTTTAATTTTTTAAAAATAATATATTTCATCTAATGAAATACATGTTCTTATAAAAGATGAAGCATATACTTCAAAATGAATTGCATTGACGCACTTATAAAAAATGTGAACAAAATTATCGAAACATATATCTTGTTAAAATGAGTATATGAATATGCACTTATAATTTTATATCGACGCATATAGGACTGGAAATAAGGTTGGAATAAAAATTGTATAACAACACTCAAATTTAGTGATGGTTTGGTAAGTGAATAAGTGATATGATAAGGAGTAATTATGGAGATAAGTGAGTAAAATAACTTCTTATCCTCATGTAGTATAAAAATAATTGGGATGAGTTGTGGACAATTATCTCAATTTTGAAATGAAAATAGAGATATTGTTCCACCTAAAGGTTGGAATAACATTTATCTCTATTTTTTATTTCAATTTTGATAAATGTAAATATGAACAAAATTGATTGATTTTTTATCCCCTAAAATTAAGATAACTTATCCTCAAAACATTTCCAAACTAGCCCTTAAGACCTGGTTTATCAAGACGATAAGTGTTGGGATAAAAATGTAATTATAGGGATAAGTGGGTGGGAGGGCAACTTATCCCCGTTTGGTATAAAAAATAATTGGAATAAACTGCGGACAGTTTTTCAATTTTGAAATGAAAATGGAGATAAAGGAGTGGATAGCATTTATCCTCATTTTTATCCCAATTTTGACAAACGTAAACATTAATAAAATTGATAGGCAACTCCTTTAAATTTAGAATAACTTATCATCAAAATCTTAACCCCTTTCCCTTTGTATATGCGGTTTTTCTTATTAGAAAATGCCGAATTAGATAATGTTACATCCGCGGTACGTGCGGAAGACCGCATGTAAATGATGTAATGGGTACATGCCGGTACGTGCGGGAGACCGCACGTAAAGAGTACATGCGGTGTACCGCCGCACGCGCATGTGGCGTATCAACAAGTAAATAATCACATGTAAAAGTGTACACGACATTGACCGCATGTAAGCCCGTCTGATTGTACTCCATCCGATCAAATATTTTCGAAGATATTAATTCCGGCCCTTCTAAAAATTCTTGAATTATTTTTAAGTCCTTGATACATCTAAAGTTATTTTTAGATCCCTAAACCCTATTGTATATTATTTTTTATGTCCTTCTGTTTGTACATCATTAGCACTTCGAGATTGGAACCGTTTCATCGCGGCGGCCAGAGATTTTCTGGTCATGATTGGGCGTAGTACAAACGGCATAACATAAACAGCAGGGCGCCGATAACTCTCGGGTCTATATGCTTCTTCTAACCCAGTCTTGTCAGAGCTTGTGTTCTTAAATATGTTTAGTGTATGTCTTTTCTATTTACACCCCCCCCCCTTCTTTCCCCGCCCCACACCCATTCGGAGTCTGTAATTCTACCTTCATTCAATAAAATAAGGTAGTAAATATCTATATTTCCTTTAAATAACAATGTCCATTGTTATATTTTTCATTTTTACCCCTCCCCTTCATAATCTGTGTGCATTATTAACAAGTTTGTATACACTGTTAAACTATATATATACTCTATTAGTATGTTTTTGTACATTGTTAAACGTATATATATTTTATTGATGAATTTTGTGCATTGTTGATTTTCTTATTATGATTTTATTATATTGTGACATGAAAAAAATTTATTGTGTTTTTAAAATTGACATATTCTTCACCAAATTTTAACTAAATTGGAGACCCAAAAATAAATCCAAATGTTTCAGTGACTTAAAAATAATTCAGGGGTTTCAAAAGGACTCGGAATTAATTTCTCCAATATTTTATTAGAATAAAATAGCGAGTAGTGATTAACACACAGACAAGCTCGTAAACATCATCTAATAAAGTATCTGCTATAATAAAAAATGTATATCACTCCATTTTGAATTGAATGAACTTATTTTTAGTAATTGTAAAAAGATATACCAAGATATATACCTTGTTGGATAGCTGTGCAACCATGTAGGCATATAGAATGTCCGCACGGACTGTGTGTAACAACGCCCTTTTTATTATCCAATTTAATAAACAAATCCACGCAAAAAAAAAGCACATTGATAAACCATTTAAATCACTTGATGGACATGAAATCAAACAAATGACAATATTTCCGAGAACTATTTAGTAAGTAATCTATAAAAAAAAATTGAGACAATATAAATTTATTTATTATTATACATTAATCAATACAAAATTCAATAATGATGCATTGTATATCTTTTTTGTTCTACAAAATGGAAATTTGGTGGTTCTAGAAATATTTTAGGTCTATACCTATATTTATTTAATTCTTTATAATTACATCTATCTATTATATTAATTTCATTTTTTTTTCTTGAATGCTGGTACACAATTTTTTTCCATAGAAAATCACTCAAACATATATTCAAATTAACGAGATACATGCATCGATGAAAATTTTCAAATTTTTTATAAATCCATCCATGCCATTCATAAGAGCATACATTTCATTTTTAAAAAAACATGTACCACATTAGATAAGATATACTAATTTTTTTAAAATCAAGACATGTAGACTAAAATTGAGGCTGCACACATAGCTATATGTAGCAATATCCTTTTTTTCTTTCTTTGTCATGCTGATTATATATAACGCATAACGCAATATGATGATTTATAACACGTAACGCGGTACAGACTCCACAATGTCTATATTACTCTATTACAAAAAATAAAAATATAAAATACGGCACATTAAATTCAAACACATATATACTTCATTTTTGTATTATAAAAGAATGCACTTCATTAGTCAAAATATAATACTTAAATAAAATCAAAACTGTGTGCAGGCTACAAACTGAGCCATAGCATTGCTCTTCCAGACCAAGCAATGGTATTATAATTACAAAAGTAACATATAAGTTGAAGCAAATAAATTCCATTTCTTATATTTATATATTTTTTTCAAACATAATTTATACCTCTAGTAGAAATCTTTGATATGAATTTCACTTACCCAGCTTCCCAATTACAGCTCAGTCGTCGGTGCCGAAGTAGCGATCCCCGAATTCCCCAAGCCCAGGGATCACGCGATACTCTTCGTTCAGCGCGACATCGATCTCCGATGTGACGATCTTCAGAGAGGGGAATCGCTGGCAAACGCAGTTTATCCCTTCGGGTGCCTATGCCGGATATACAGATTATTAGGAAACATATTGAACTATTTCTAAACAGGTATACAATGACTATTAACATGTGAGAAAAGTGTGATTACATATGCCTGACATGTTAATATAAGGTACAGTTTTGACATTCAATGTAGATATACCAAGAAAAATTAGATAAAGCAGTCATCTGGATAGAATTTTGGGTTGACATGTAACAAATGAATTATTTGTAGTATGATATCTACCAACAAATAGCGCATTCAACTGTCAAAAAATAATATACCTATTAACCATTACATATAGTATATGATATATTTCACAATGATACCATTTTTTGGGGTAAAATTCCATGACCTAACCTAAAATGTTTTGTGATATTTGCTTTTGACAAAAGACGTGAAGCAAAAATATAATATACTCTTGACCATATATAAAAGTAAAGAAGTGAATGGGATTTGTTGTGAGAAACTCACAGAGATGAGGTTGAGAAAGATGATGTGGCTTTCAGGCACTCCTTTCTGGATGAGAAGATCAATTGCTTGGTTTGCAGAATTACCTGGAAAAAAGTCATCGATAGTTGTAACAATAAACAGAGATTTTTCACAGAATTTGAAAAGCAACAGGTGGTACGACTCCATGAGAAAGAAAGCTAAAAGTGGCAATCATTCTACTTTCAAATTAGGGGTGAGTACATGATAAAAGTGGCAGTACTGCAGTAGTTATATTTTCAAACCAGCATGGATGAGTACATGGTTGTTCTTTTTCATTGTTTTGTTACTTGTATAAAGTTTTGAGTGTCATAATTCCAATATTCATCTCTTGAAATTTTAATCACAACAAAAGTTTCTATCTTTGCCATGCATGTAAAATAACGTTGCATGCACATTGCTCAGGACAAGATATCTTTCCGTATGATGAAATGAGTTCCATAAATTAAACTGTCAGCATCATTTAACTAAAGCAATTTCTTTGTTGGCCATCAGATAAACTATTGATATAGTCACCTAGATTCATCATAGAACTGATGGTCTATTAGGATTTACAGTTACTGTTGCCTAATTATCCATTTTTCATCATTATAGTACAAAAAAAATTCCCAATAAAATCAATATTTGAAACATTAGTCTCAGGTCAAAATATCACAGCAATCTCAAAAATACAAACCTGTGGCAAGAACCGGGTCTAGAAGTAAGACATGCCTTTCTGAAATATCTGACGGCAGCTTCTCATATATAAGCTGATTCAAAGCAAGCAAATGAACAATACATCCCATGACTATCATATTTCTTCTATGTATATAAGTATAGCCTAACCTGCTTCCCATTGTCACCAACACGATGTATCAAAATTTTTCCAATTTTTATTCCTTTACAACATGCACGCAAAGCATTCTCCATGCTCTCACCACTGCAACAACAGAATATACACCACATTAATTTTACACATGTAAAAGTAGTTGCTCAACAGAGCATTACAACTTTGTACAGTCTATGGAACATGAAAACTGAAGTTGTCATGCAAACTACTCACCGAGTTTAAGATGGCAGACGAGGGAAACAAATAAATTTGTAATTTATTTTACTAGTGTATCAAGTTGAACATAATCTACCAAAGTTCATGCATAATTCAATCTCCAAAACATACTCATGTCACTTCAAAATCCTTACTGAAAACTTCAAAGAGAAAATAAGAAGCATGTTCAAAAACCCTAGATTCACTAAAGTCATCATGCATAAAGAGACCCACATCAAACACTCAGATAGTCAAATCTATAACAGCTTATTGTATTGAGCAGAATACTTTTAGGGAAAAAATAAGGAAAAAAAGAAGAAAAAGACTAAATTCCATTTGTACCGACACAGATCCGCTCAGCAAAAACTACGAAAAATGTAAATAAAAAAATACTTGAAAACAAATGATTTTGTTGCTCACTGAGAAAGCCATGATGTTTTATGTAGAAACATTTTGAATTTTGGGCCTGGACTTTGCATCCCATCATTTAAGTTTTTTGCACTTCAGACACCATCATTTAAAGACTTTTTAAGGAAGGCTATATAACTCAAATTTCCATTTACAGTATATACCAATCTAAATTGAAGCGTATTATCCATTTATTCACAACTTAGTTCTACACAGAATTAACCAGTAAAGATACCGAACCAATACCTGAATCAGGGCTCACCTTCTAATAATGGACACACCACAAAGTTTCTTGCAGAAGTCCACTCCTGTGTACACAGAACCTGGTCCAAGAAACCAAGTATAGCTTACATCCAAAACTCAAGTAACTTCAGTGCAGAACATGCAATACAAGTTTCAAAGCATAGTTCGTAATTGATTAGCACAAACAATCTCAAAGATTTATGAATGGGTTGCTTTATTTGTCGTTTCTTCTATAACGTCACATAAACAAAAAGGGATTCCACTAATATACAATAAGTGCACATGATGAATATATAGAGCTCATAAAGCTTCCAACAGTTCACAGTCCGTAGATTTTTTAACATAGCAGAGCACAACCAAATACATACAACCAATACAGGGAGTTTATAAGCCCCCGTTTGGTAATATGGAATAGAATTGTTCTTCAGGCTGAATAACAATCTATTAAGTTGCTCTAACTTTCTGATTGCTTGCATTTCAATTTTATTCTAAATGAAATAGAAAATACGTCTATTGTGTTTATTTAGGGGCAGTCATTGAAGTGGAATAAAAACTGAATTAAGCTTATCATGCCAACCTTCCACTGGACTAGCCTACTTATCCAGTTTTAAGATGAGTAGCTAATCAGTCCTATTCTAGCGCAAACCAAATGGATAAAAACATGACAAGTCCTATACCTATTATATCCATAAAAAATGAAAGATAAGTTTTTATGAATGAAAAATGAAATTATACAAACATACTGAAGTAAATTAATCAACATAACACACCTCAATGGTCCAGTCTTCTGTCGGGTCAGCTAAAAACAGAATTACATTAATCAACACAAAATGAGAACAAACTTTAGCAAGCACCTGTACCAAAGAATATGAATATGCGTCTCTATCTAACAGTATCCACGTATCATTGAATATTTTCTCTTCCAAAAACCTAAAGCTTAAAATAAAAGAGATTATCCCAGTTATTAAGGTTGGCTTTATGATTTATTCCACCATAAATTCTTGTGATTCATGCCTCACTATTTCCCTCCACTCGTTGAGGTCTTGCTAATTCTTGGGGACATAAACTTAATTCTCTGCCTCCTCTTTACTGCGAGGACATTCGTTACACTGGTACAGAGTACCTCAATATTATTCTCCTAGTTCATGCCCTGCCATTACTATTCCTAACAATCCTATCAAAGAAATTCTGACCACAAAATTATTTTGAATGTTTCGTTAAACAAACAATGTTGTGCTTTAAGACTTTGAAAACTTTTACACCAAACCAAGTTCATGTGATGCAAAAAATCAAGCCAAAAAAGGCATCCTGTTTTTTGAGTCGTATGGCCCAATCTGACACCAATCCACGTCCATTTCATTGTTATATAGGAAAAAGGATAAACTTGCAAAGCCATTATTAATGACATGTCTTACATCTTAAGAAGCACATTAACAATATAGTTGGGCACAATAGATGAACCAGTACAGATACAACCACAAATGTATCTAAGAACCATAATGATAAATAAATGATAGTTCTGTTAATTATTTCTGATTCGCTTAACATACCTGTTGGAGTGATCACTTGCTTCTCAGTAAATGGCAAATGGCCAAGACCATGCTCCACCACCTGAAAAATGTACAAAAATCAAATTAATATTCATTCAATTAACAATGCAAGTATTATTTCTTCTAGAAAGGAGATATATACACTATCCACCAAAATGCAATTAAGAAATGAAAACGGTGGTGAAATATACCAAGCGTATAAGTCGATCAGAATAGAAGATGAAGTCATGTTTAGATATTTCCCTGTCACGAATTAGTGTATGCATTCCTCGTATCTGTTCACAAGGACCTCTATAAGCATTACTATCAGAACACGGATGAGCAATGACAATGCAAGGAATTAAGAGACATTAGAAATGGACGTCTGATGAAAATATTCAGGCATAAATGTAGAAAGAATGGTACCTGAAATGTTGATTGAATGACATTTACAGTGGGATAAATTTTGCACAAGTTATGCTGACCAAGCTTTGTCCGGATATGTTGGACGATCAAATCAATTGCAACATGATTATCACCTCCCCGAGGTATGATAACATCAGCATATTTCTTTGATGGAAGGACAAAATCATCAAAAGCAGGTTTCACAAATTTTGCATACTGCACAATTCAAGAAAAAAAGTAGGGTATACCGACAACCATGGCAATCAAAAGAATCTGACTTGTTATATAAATACATATTAATTGAATACAGAGAGTAATAGTCTAGAAACTCACTAATGTTAAATAACTCTAGAGCTCCTGTGAAGGAAAAGAAGAAGGAAGCTAGTTATTGTTGATAGGACAAGGTCAAAAGGCAACTGATGAATTTTATTCGAATCACAAAATGAATAAGTTAGAACAATAATTCATTAACACCATTTGTGTTTCATTCAATCATGCTATTGATGAACTTCCTCAAAAAGGAGCTCCTCATACAAATGTGGTAATAAAATAGTTTTTTTATTTAAAAAATTATGGTATGGAATGAATAAATATTTCACTCACCCAAACATGAATAAGATTAAATTGAAAAAGATATATAAAAAATAAATAATACGGTAATATATATAAAAACTCCCCATAATATGGTCAATTAAATAAAAAAACTGCCCACCCAAATGAACAATTAATAAAATTATTGAACCACCCCTCCCTCCCCCCACCAAAAAAAAGAACACAATGGTTTCTTAACGGAACACAAAATCCAAATTAATGATGTAACAAAAGGACGAAAAGAAAAGGAGCAGAGAACACAAAAGGGAAATTGGTTTTCAACGTCCTAAAATCAGAATTGTATTATAATATATTTTTAGTTGAGTATAGTAGGTAATAAATAAATGATTGAGAATGCCAAAAAAGTGAGACATACATTAGTTATTAAAAATAAAGGTTGAATTAAGGAACTCGATCAAAAAAAGGTTGAATTAATGAACTAATTTTTAGGTAAAAAAAAAGAACTGATTTTGGGAAGACGAAGACTCAGAGATGTAGATTAGGAAATAGAAATCTTATTAACGAGCAAAAAATTGATGGGGGAAATCACTATGTGTTACATTAACAAGGAAACAGATGGAGGAAATAGTTATGCATGACATTAATCAAGAAGGGGAGAAACTAATCAGAGTGAGAAACAGAAATATGGAAGGGCATTTTACAAGACCAAAAAAGCAAATGGACGAACATGCCTTCCTGGTTAGTCATATATAGTAGATATATTTATTCCTTAATGGTTAACAAACAAGATTGCTGTACATAAATTGAGTTGTTTTAAGTGGTCGATGTGTCTATAAAAATAATTTTTAAAAAAGGAAAGGAACAACTTAGTTTACCCCAACTTTTCCCTATTTGCTAACCCTGAAATTTATTTTAAGCAAACCAATTTCAATTAAAACCAGAACCTTTCACATGACATCGACAATGAGAAGTCCTTACAGGTGAAGAGTAATTGATTTTGAACTAAAAGTCATAATGCATCTGTATTTTTCAACCATTAAAATGAACAGCTATCTGAATGTGATGAGCAAAAACACACAATAAAATCAAGTTTTGAAATCAAATAAAACTTGTCCTATTGAGGGCCAAAATATGCCACAACACAAGCTAGTAAAAAAAAAGGTTAATTTCCAGATAAATGTAGCATCTTCGCACCCCCCCCCCCCCCCCAAAAAAAAAAAAGAAAAAAAAGAAAAGGAGAAATTAAACCGTGCAAAATATCAATGGCATTCTGACCGGTTCACTGCAAAGTATGAGAAACTAAAAACCAAATCTATCCTCAGATAGGGCATAATTAAGCTCCAACAAACAATTTGTTGGTGTTAGATGTGAATTATATGACCACTGAAAGTATTAATAGACAGTTACAAATGTATTCCATTTCATGCCATTTGAGTATCTAGTCTTATAAAAGACATATTTTACCTGTTCAAGAACAGAATTTACATCCCTTCCTCTCTCAACTGTGTCTCGTCTTATTCTTCGCGCAAGTCTAACATCAGCATCTAAGTACAAAAGATAACATGGGATTAGAATACATGTGTTTGCATTAACTATCTCTGATCACAATTTCTAAATAACAAGATGTACTTGTTACACAGATCAAAGTACAAGATAAAGAAAAGGAATATCACCATAGAAAATTTTCCAAAAACAGCAGTAAAGTTAAAAACAAAAAGCATTATGATAAGCTAAAGTAACTACACATCAAATCCGATGTTTGGTCATTGGGGGGGGGGGGGGCATGCTGCTCCTGCATCAGACTACCTTAGTATAGTAAAATTTTCATCGTCTTTTCTCATCAATAAAACATTGTAATTTCTGATTGGTTAACTGTAGAGTAGCAAATAACTCATCATTTAAAGATGAAACATTGTTTTCTGAGTGGTTTTGCAATGCAGAGGCCCAGGCACCCGAACATGGTCCATATATATATTGTATGATGATCCATCATGTTTTGGATATACGTATGCATATGGCTCTCCTTTTCCTGATGAATTCGACTGATTAATCAAACATAGCATCTCATGTTCAAAGAAGAAAAGAGAAAAAAAAAACTCTTAATAATCTTAAAATATGCCAATAATACCAGCTCAGAAAATTCATCTCAACTAACTTTGAATTACAAACTATATCGAGTTTAGGAAAGCAGACTGATGCTGCAATACCTAATGCAGATTCCCATATAATAATCAACATTAGGCCTAAATCATATGAATGTTAAGGATGATGATGATGCCATTGCCTCACCACTTAAATCAGGCATTTTATCCATTGGGCCATCAATGTATATGATTTCACAGCTAAAAAGGAAGCTCAAAGAAATTCATAAAAGCAATGATTACAAGCTACAGAAAAGAACAAGACCTGTATCAACAAAAATCTTCATGTTCATCAAATTCCGTACCCGCTGGTCATGGAAAACCAGAATTCCCTCCAGTATAATGACATCAGATGCATTGACCTTGTGAACAAGTTCAAATTAGAATGTAAAAGAAGTGACTGTTCTGCACAGGTTCCCTAGAAAAGAACAGATATATCAACATAAAAAGAATTTACCCACATGGGGATGGCTCTTTTGTTAGAGAAATGGGTTTTCTCCCAGTGACTTACCCAATGCATATGGTTTGTGGGTAATTGAGTGCATAAGGGGGTTATTCCAAACTAATATTTGCTCATCACAAAAAAAAAAACCTATATAATTTCCAACATGATTTCTAACAACATCCTGTGATCTTCAAGTTTGGTTCCTCATCACAAAAAAAATATACCTGTGATCTTCAAGTTTCTCGGAAAATTGCATGTATAAGAATTTTTTTTTTTTAAGAATTGCAAATATAAGTTAATCAGTTCATGTTTAAAGCTGCCCCTAGCCTCATTACACTCACTAAGTCATAGTCATTAAAAGACCCCATTTGGAACAGTAAACTAAAATAAATCAAAATACATGTGCTGAGCATCTGAAGAAGTCTTAAAAGTGATGAATATGATGTTGGCATTTATTCTCCTCAGAAGATTAGACACTACATAACACTTTGATTCCAATAAAAGTGTGTTTGAATTTGGGGAATTGACTAAAATTGGAATTGCAATTCCACAAGAATTGGCAGACTTCCAATTCTTGGACCCACCTATCTACGTGAGAATTGAAAAGAAGGGACTTAGGATAATGGAATTCCAATTCCGTCCAATTCTAAACTTTATTTTTAAGTCTAACCAGAAGAACTGACTGGGATTCAGAAATTTAATTTCAACCAGCCAGTTCCTCAATATAGTACGTTACAGAGTGACAATGTTGTGCATTAGAAAACAGTAATATTTCAAAACATGACATATTTTTCATTAATACCTCAGAAAAATAAAAACATGCAGAGCTCCTAGATAAACTACATGGAATAGATGATCACCCTTTAACAACACAAATATAACGGATAATATTTGGCATACTTTTCGAAAGCTTTCAGAGCACCGTCGGTGGTTCTTAAAGTCATATATGGGAACATTGACAGATTTCCCACATTTAAGCTGTCCAATGCACTCCAAAAGTTGCTCACTGTCGAATGCATCTGCAAAGAAACTACTAACTTTTTAACATTGATGTATTATTTGAAGTGCACAGATAAACAATGTATGCAATAGATTTGTAACCTTCAGCAGCATATTTTAAAAGATTCAAATACCTACAAACATGATTAGCCTTAAGAACAATTACCAGGATGATCAAAATTATATTCATGAACACGCTCGGACTCTTCAGCAGTCAAACCACGGTAGAATGAATCCTGCATGGTAACCATTTGAACAAGAGTACCATGAGAAGACATGAATGGCAATGATACAAAGACGGAAAGGACTGCATTACTGGAAAATCATTTTACAAAAATTAGTATGTTAAAAATAAAACATGGCAAGAAAAGGAAATATACTATATAAGGTGTAAATCAGATTCCATAACAAAAAAAAAACTAATAAATCATAAATCCATGTCATACATCAGTAGATCACTTTGACTGAAACCAAAAAAAAAAAAATTATTCCATATGTATATTATTCCTCTATATACTTCATACCAACAACATGTCAATATGTCGGACTTTTTTCAAAAAAAAAAAAATAGAGATAGGAGCATCTTATTAATCAAGGAAGCCCCCAAACGAAATGGAGACAAAAGATCTCCAAGAAAAAAAGAAAAAGAAAAAGAACTTAGAAAACCTCACACAAATTGGTGAATTCCCACAAAGATAGAACCCCAACTCTTACACCCCATAGCATGACAATAGATGGCATATCCACTCCTAATATATAAACAACCAAACTTTTAAGGAGAGAAGTGATAGCTGCCCAACTATATAAAACGTTTTGCATTGGAAGAGATAATCGTTGCGTGTGATCCATATGTTCCAACACACTTGGGGAACGAGCCATTGGAATTTTATAAGATTGCTCCAATCGCTTCTCTTGCGTCTCTTCTGGAACCATTTCCACATGCCTTCTAGATTTCCAAAAGCGCATTGGGACCCTAGTGAGGAGCCCACCCTTGACCAAATCCGAGCACAAAAAAACCCAAAAAGAAGTTGATCTCTAAATTCCTCTACCCTTTCACTAAAGATACATAGTCCGTCATTGTCTTATCAATGGTAAGGGCCTTGTCAAGTGCAAGCAACAACCACATGACGCAACGGATCTTCAGAGGAGCAAATGCACCCAAACAAGCATCTGTACCTAATGGTGAGAATGTCTTGGGGAGGATGCTTGTTTAATTCCCAATAGAATGTCTTCAACGAGAAGTTGCGGCGGAAAGCCAACTTCCAAGACACTGTCTCCACTTCTTCCAAACCCAATTCCACCTTTTCAAAGATGCAAAGAGAGAAGCCAATTCCGAATTCAACATCAATCAGATTGTGATGGAAATGAGGGAGCCAAACAATGCAATTTTTTTCCACAAGAGAAAGAATCACAAATAAGATCGTTCAAGGCTACTCGGAAAAAAGGTTGGGGAAAAAGAAAGGTGGAGAAGTGCCTCGGATCCAATCGTTATAGGCTATCGGCAACATGTCAGACTTGCTAAAGAAATCCGAAAACTCTCTTTTGGAAATCATTACTGGCTCATGAATTGGTGGAAAATACATCCAGATCAATTCGCGTGCTTTCAATTCGCACGATCATATTTTATCGCCACCAGCTTAATCACCCAAATTAGGGAATGATGTCTGCAGCCTGGGGGTTTCTTTCCTTTCCTTTTTTTTGTGAGAATTGATGCCCCTTGGGAATTGATCCTTGAACTCCTTTACAAAGAGAGGGTGCTAACCAGATAAGCAAAGCTCAGTTTGCAGTCAGAGAAGAAAAGGGAAATGGATACAAGAAAGGGAAACTCATCTCAGATTCTTAATCCTCTGTCCTCCCCCAATCTGTTTGTTGGGGCATTCTAGCTCACTCAGAATGAGAATCTCCTCAAAGGGACAAAAATGTTAATCAGAGAACACTTTGCCCATTCACGTAATAAATTCTGAAAGGCTAAATATAGTGGGTAATGGGACACCATATAATGAGCGAGCAACTAATGCAAGTGGGACTTCAAGCGAGGACACTCCTGATACCTACATTTTTTCTCTTCGTTATCACACATATTCTCTTTTCCTGATTGCTAAATGGTTAAACACCACCTTTCCTTTAACAAATAATTAAAAGGCATAATTTTTTTAATAAATATATTGTTAACATTTTATATGTTATTATGTGGCCTTTACATGTTTGTATTTAATTAGCTACTAGATGTTACTCCACAAGAAAAATATTTATGAGAATAATTGAAAGGTGAACCAATTAATTTATGGCATCCAAAATGTTTTATAGACAAATAAAACATCGGTTGCATTTTGAGATGTTTCAACTTTCATTCATGTACAAAACTCCATTATAATGTTCAATGGAGTTTTGAGAAAACTCAATGCCTTTGGTGGTTATGAATTATATAAAACCAAAGGTCATTTGAGTGAGTTATGGAAATACCAAAGGTTATTGGTAACTCATGGATTAATGGAGAATGGGTTATGAAAATACTAAAGGCATTGGAAATTCATGTAAGTTATGGGTTAATGGAAATAATGAGAATACTAATTCCATTCATAACTCATGGATTAATAAAATGAGTTATGCAAATCCTAATGGTCTTTTATGGGAAGACCAAAGGGTGATGAAGATGTCTATATAAGGGTGAGGTCCCAAGTCATACTCTCACACTTACACATTCACATCTTGTGTGAGAAATTCCTACACCATATTTGCTACCCATTAAGCTAGGTGAGAGTAGTGACTTGAAGATCTCAACTAAAGAAGGTTAAGTTTTGAGTTCTTTTGACACACCACTTACCTTGGTATCATGGAACAAGGTTAGTAATATTATTGTGTAATTTTGTTATGGAAAAATTCATTATGTTTTTATGCATCAAAATTGTATCCTTAAAATTCCGCATAATGATAATAAAGTCTAACATATATAACAAACAGAATCCTTAAAACAAATTCCACTGATCCTTCTCATACATTTCCTACCCGACATGACAATCTTGCTCCTCATTTTCACTTCCAAATTTCCATCTTTCATAACAGAAATCATTTCCCAAGCCAGTAACCATCTCCCAGATTTATACATAATAAAAACAAAACAGCACCACTCAAAAAAAAAAAAAAATGGAACGTCAGCAATACTGTCTAAAATAATGCTATGCTTAAGGGATCACAAATCATCAAGAAAAAATTAAAATCATAAATATAAAAACAAGACACTCAAAAGTCATTAACACAATCATCCAAAACAACACAATCAGGCATTAAGAGAAAAAAAAGAGGGTTAGGAGACAACAAGACCTGATTGATGAGCACGACGCGGTGGTCGTGGAGCTGCTGAATGATCATGTCGCAGACCGTCGTCTTCCCCGACGCCGTCCCTCCCGAGACACCTACACGAGAGAACCCAAGAAAACAAGCACGCAAATCGATAAGAGGGAATCGATGGTTAGGGTTAGGGTTTTGGATTCTCTACCGATGACGAAGGGCTGCTTGGGTTGGGCGGGGCCGTCGGAGGAGGAGCGAGCGGAGGTGGGGGTGGAGGGGGCGGAGAGGAGACCGTCGAGACGGAGACCGCTGAAGTGCGCCGCCGATGCCACCTCCATTACGTAGTCCATCGCCGGCTTCTCCAACATCGCCGGCCCTGTGTGTGTGTGTGTGTTTATAATGCTCCGCGGAACAGCGAATATATGCGCGGGTGTGTGTGGTGCGGAGAGGAATATAAAAAAGGCAAAATTATTCCCATTACCCGAGTTACTATTTCCCACTACCTAAAATTACGAAAATACCATTATTTATTTTATTTTTTCGTTTCCTTTCCCTACCCAGTTCGACAGCGTATAGTCGAAGTGTTCTTCACTGTGACGACAGGGTCCGTCGAACTGTCTGAATAAGTGTCACAGAGGACCAGTCGAAATGTATTTCACTAGGATGACAGAGACTCGTCGATCTGTCTGAGCAAGTGTCGACATGGATGTGTCGAACCCTTCAAAACAATAACTTTCTTCTAAGAATCAATCAATTATACAATCATTTAAGTCTTCATGAAAAACAAAAATGTCATTTAAGTTATTTAAGTCTTTTTGAAAATAATTCAATATATATATAGATATTATTATAATATATTAATATATATATATATATATATATATAAGAAACAAAATATCAAACAAATAGTTATTTGAATCAAATAAACAGTAACATTCATATAGACAAAAAACATTATTTCTTTTCTAAACAAGTAGAGTCTTTTATAAACAAACTTCACTTATTTAGAAAAGAAAATAATGTTTTTTTTCTATATGAAATGTTTACTGTTTATTTGGTTCAAATAACTCTTTGTTTGATATTTTTGTTTCTTATACTTAAATAAATATATATGTGAATGATTTTCAAAAAGACTTAAATAACTTAAATGACATTTTTATTTTTCATAAGGACTTAAATGATTGTATAAATGATTGATTCTTAGAAGAAAGTTATTGTTTTGAAGGGTTCGACACATCCATGTCGACACTTGCAAACACACTTCGACGGATCTCTGTCGTCCTAGTGAAATACATTTCGACTGGTCCTCTGTCGACACTTATTCAGACAGTTCGACGGACCTCTGTCGTCCCAGTGAAGAACACTTCGACTGAACGCTGTCGAACTGGGTAGTGGGAAAAGGAGACAAAATATTAAAAAAATAATAGCATTTTCGTAATTAGAGGTGGTGGGAAAGTTAAGTAGGGTAGTGGTATCACTGCCCATATAAAAAAGGAAGAGACGACGATTCGATGAGGTCATGTCGGGAAATGTTTTGGATGTAATCATAATTAAGGATTTACTTTTTTTCTTTTTTTCCCATGTATGCATGTATTCATTTATTTATTGAGTCTCGTCCAGTCAGTCTAGGAACCATCAGTATTGCACAACTTATCAATCGCACTACATACATGGGTAGAGCCAGGGGGTGGGGTGGGGCCGAGCCCCGCGAAGGTCCAAGCCATGCAATAAACATTAAAGTCATAAGGTGATCAATGGAAATAAATAGTTGAAAGGGATTGCATATAAACCCTTCAGAAATCTTATATTATTAAATACCCTCAATTAAATTCTATTTCTAGTAATACCCTCAAAAGGGTTTTAATTGTACATCAAAACCCTGAAGTATTATTGCACAACATAGTTTATTTTAATATTGCACGATATAATTTTATCAAAATAGCCTAGTAATTTATTAAGGCTATTTTGATAAAATGAGATCCTTTCAAGGGTATATGCAGAAAATCATACATGCAATGAGTGGGTTTGAAATTAAAAAAATATTATGTGTAGTCCCATTTGCATATGCATACATTTGATTTTTTTTGAAGTGTATATTCATATAATAAAGTATATTAAGCTATTGTGAAAGTAAAGTATATGCTTATATGAAATAAATACATATATTTTATTTACGTTTTATGTAATAGTGTATATCAAAATAATGGAATATATACTGCATTAACCAATTTTATATACTATATTAAATGTGACAAATGAAAATAGGGCTACAAAATAGACTGAGTGCACTAGTGTCCATTAACATTTGAAGTCGTTGGACTTTTTTTTAAAAATTGTAAAAAGTTTTATTTTCACGGGAATATCGATATTTGATTTTGAGGTGTTGAAAAAATTAATAATTTGAATGATTTAATTTTTTTGTTTATTTTGATTTTTTCATTATTTTTGTATTGAGTCTTTTAGATTATTTAGAAGTTAAGATTGAAAATATTTTTATAAAATATAACCCTACAAAATTTTCATATATGTTCTGTGATCAATTATTTTATTCATATTCATATTTTAAGTCGTTAAAGATTTATTTTTTTTCCTTTTTTTTAGAGAGCAATGAGATTTCAATATTTTTTTCCTATATCTTCTATAAATTGTTATAGATCACTAAATATAAAAAGAAAAAAAAAACTTTCAATATCAATTAATTGTCATTACTTCAAGGAATCAATTATTATTCAATTTTTTTAATTTTATCTTAAACTCTTATATATCTAGAATCATTTTTATTATCTTACTCATTCTCTTAGCTTTTTGGCCCCCCTTTAATGTAATTCCTAGCTCCGCCCCTGACAACATAGTCTATGAATCAAATTGTATAGAGAGTGACGTTGTACTCAATAATTGACAGTGTAGTTCGATTCATGGATTGTAAAGTTTGATTAATAAGTTGTACAGTTCGATATTGATGATACTAATGATACCTAGGCCTCATTGGATCTAAACTCGTATTCATTGAGTGTTGTTAAGAAGCTTTTTTCCAACTACATATTCCTATATGCTTTGATAAAAAAATCATCGAAGTATATACTTAAGTTGACGAGAGATATATTTTGATAAAATTTATTTATATTTTTTATAACAATAATGACTTTTGGGTCCCAATTGATAGGCCCCCATCCCAAACCCCATGAGGTGACAAGGTTAAAAACTCCACATTTACTCTTCATGTAACTGATCCCTTGTTACAATTTCATCATATTTTTTTGTTCTTTCTTTTTTAAAAAACAATCAATGAAATACATTAATCAATTCGTCATAGGGGATCAGAAAACAAAAAACTCGATTCCATTTTCTACGAGGAATCCATTCCTTTTTTTTTGTGAAGAATCGATCTGTTTGTGTCTTAGATTTTGTGAGGAATCCATTTATTTTTTTGTGAGGAATTGATTTGTTTGTAGTGCAATCAATAACGATCTTTTCAGGTTATGCTATTCGATCAAAATAAAACATTTTGATTTGAATTGAGAATGTTTAACCTTTTAGATTCAGTTTTAATCCTTGTTTACATTCGTGCGGTCAGAGTTTCTATTTGAATCTAGATACACATCAGGTGTATCTGAATTATACATGCAGATTGTGTTTTCTTACAATTTGATTTCAGATACACCATTTTGTTTTGAGATACAGGTGAATTTTTATTTTCAACATTTTCTGAATTAAAGATTGATTATGACAGATTTTTTTAGCTTAAGCAATTTTTCATTCTACATTGTTAGTTTGTGGCATATAGTATCTGAAAGTTTTTCATATACCATTATATCATTCTGTTTTAGATAAATCTGTTTTCGTCCAAATACATATTGGAGTTTCTATTTGATTTCAGATACACCATTTTGTTTTCAGATACACGTGGATTATAATTTTTAACCCAACATTTTGTGAATTAAAGATAATTATGACACCTTTTTTAGCTTAAGCAATGGCATATAGTATCTGAATGTTTTTCATATACCATTATATCATTATGTTCCAGATACATCTTTTTCATCAATCGGAGATTCTATTTGATTTAAGATACACCATCTAAATTTGAATTCCAACCCATTTTTTCAAGGTATTTGTTAATTCAAATTCCAGATACACCTGTATCTGAATTTGAATTACAGCCCATTTTTTTTAAGGTTGTTATTTTATTTTTAGGGACTTGATTAATATATAGCTGATTAATATTTATTTGCTTATTGTTGGCATTTTGAAGATCTTTTATGAATTTTCTGTGCAGTTCTTTGCATGTAGACCATATTTGTTCATCTCGATTTTCAGATATATTATTGTATCTTAATTGATAATATGTGGCTGATGTTCTTTTTAATTCAAACTTTTAAAAAATATGTTACGTGGAGAGGATTTAATTGTGCCACTTTGTGGGATTCAGTTACGAGATTTAATGGGGATATTAGTTAGTTAGAATCAATTTTTAAAATTATAAGAATGATAATCTTGTGATTGTCATTTTGGTAGTTAGAAAAAGTCAAATAGAGAACCAATAAGAAAATGTCACCTATTGGGGCTCACAAATTGGGTTTAATTTCTAGGGCCCAGGTAGCAGCACTGTTTTCATAAATGTATCTAATCAATTCATTGAAGTATATATATATATATATTTTTTTATAAAAGCATATACATCATTAGATAAGGTGTACTATTTTTAAAAATTCAAAATACACATATACTAAAATTAGGGTTGCATACATTATCCTAAAGGAAATGCTTTTTTGCCCTTGATGTGCTATTTATATTTATTTATTTATTTGTAGCTTATAAATTATAACATAATTTGATAATGACATAAACTATGTTAGAATAAAATACATATATCTAATCCAAATCTGATCAATATGAAATTAAAAAATATATACATCTAATATTAGAATATTCGGGATACGGATACTGAGATTGGTGTATATGATATAAAAAATATTTCATCTATCACTTGTTATAATTATGTTTTTTTTATTATATATATTGTTCATGTTTATTATTTTACATGATCAATCGCTGTTATATATATTTAATCTGACATTTTTTTTCATAAATTGTTAAAAACTTGCATGTGTTCAGTGGCTCCTCGTTACCTTAAAATCTTCACTCACTCATAATTCATGAAATTCTCATTAACATCGCATTGTTTGGATAAAATGTAAATAAAATATGGATAAAAATTTATAAAATAGAAAAAAATGATGACAATTAGTTTGACATGTATTCTTTTGGTTGAATAACCTAGAATAATTTAATTTCATATTGGAATTCATGTACCATTTTATACCAGTTAATTCTGACATATAGATTCTTATTTATTTCAATCATACTAACATCCATAATTTCAACTTATTGTAGACCTGCTCTCGAACCAAATATGGGAAGCTGATATTCTTTAGAATTTTTTGCATGTAGACAATTGAAAAATATGTTATTTATTTTTATATCATCACAGATAACATATTTATTTTTATACCTTTACAATCTTTCTTAATTAAAAAATGTGCCACTCTCGTGTCCATTTTAATCAAAATCAAATTTAACTATAGTTAGTTTTTAACCAAGAAATAAAAAGGATAAAAATAACCTTAATATAATATTTATCATAATGTAAAGAATTAAAAATAATAACCTAATCAATATATCCAAATCAACCGTGAACTATTCAATTTTACCCCTTCTTTTCTTCTCTTCCAATCACAGTTTAGCTTTTGTAAAAAAAAAATTGTCATTTTATAATTTATATATTTGATTACTTGTTTTTAAAATAATTTTATTTTATTTATAATAATGTAAGTATTAATAATTACTATGTCTTTACTAATAAGTAGTTTTTATGTTTTGGATTTTAAATGAAATTTTCATGTTAAAATTAATAATTTTATTTTTATAAAGATTGTATCTGGTAAGGTATATGCAAAATAAAAAAAATAAATGGGCATTTTGGTTATTTCTTCAATATTTTAACATATTTAATAGAAAATTGGATGGAAATTAACTAAAATGATAAATATACGTAATTTTTAAATCATATTGGTATAAAAATAAATATGTTATTTACAATGATATAATAATAAATAGAATGTTTTTAGATGGTATATATGAAAAAAAACCTTTTTTTTTTTGTCTAAACCCTTAACTCCCCATTCTCAGTTGATTTAGAAAATTCAGAATATTGTAGTTGTTTGTGAGATGATATTGAGTCAATGATGAATATTCAAAACATGTGTGAATATTGTAGTTGTGGCACGCCAATCTACCATTGTAGCTCCAGCCTTCATAGATATCGAGGTGGTGATTCACTAATTTTCATGTTCATAAAAAAAAAAAAGTTATTTGAGTTGATCCATTTTTCTGTTTGTTATATTGGAAATGGATTAAAAATGATCAAATTAGATAAAATAAAGGTAATTAGGTCATTTTAGTGATAAAACTGTGAATGAAGTTTTTGTAAAATTTTAAAAAGGGGATGCTTTGAGTATTTTAGATATTAAAGAGAATTTTTGGGTATTTTCCAAGTTAAAAATTGACAAAACAAAAAAAATTGAAAAATTAACATATCAATAGAAACAAATTTTAAAATATTAACAAACATCGGCCGAAGCCCAAATAAATAGTCAAAACAATCAAACTAAACCAACCCCCCCCCCCCCCCCCCCCAATTTTTTCCCCTTATATACCCCTAAAAAATATTATTTTCCAAAAGACCTCTGATAGATTATTTTCAGTAAATCAATAATAGCCATAAATGGGTTTAAATTATTTGACTATTCATTTGTTTCAAGGAATATGAATTTTTAAGTATTTTATATATGATTTATTATTTACTTGTTACAGACAGAGTCCTTTCCAGATGACTTTCCACATTTTACTAACCTCAAGAGATTAAAATTGAACTAATATACTTCTCCAAGATATGACCTCCTGTGGATTATTCCCCTTTTAAAGGCTTGCCTGCTGCGAGATCTTCATCTTGAAGTAAGTAAAAATCATTGAGAAAATTAGGTGTGCAATGTATTGATGACATATTGAATTAATTCATGATTTAATATTGACTCCAAATCCCAGTGAACATGTTAATCATATATATTTTATTTCTTGATATCCTTATATATGATCTAATATCAATCTCTTTTCATTGTTCCAGTTTCGCCCAAAGACTACTATAATTCAATCTATACAGGGGAGGTAGCAAAGCTTCAGCCGAGTTGTCATCTTAAGTATTTGAAGGTGATTGAAATTAGCGGTTTCACTGGTTTTTGGAGCCAGATTGATCTCGCCTCACGTTTGCTAAAGAATGCTAGTGTCTTAGACATTATGACCATAAACCACTGCGCTGAATTTGAAAGAGATGGAAAATATGAGATATTTGATTGTTATGACAATGTAAAACACTGGCGCCGGAGGATCAATATGTTCATCTCCATGAAAGTACCTATGGGTACTAAATTAATGGTTCTATGAATGTTTTTTTTAAAGTTAATGTTATTATGACTTGCTCCTGTTTGATTATGTAATTTGTGATTAGACTTGTGATTCCTTTTTTACTATTGTTATGGTATATAAAGATTTTCTTAAAGAATGACCTCTTGGTTTGTTAACTATCAAAAGGAGGAGTTGGATTAATGTTTTATTAAACAGTGACATTGCTATTTAAAAGTATTAAAATGATTATAGGTTTAAACACTTTTGTGTGAAGTATGTAGTCATAAACCATACTTTATGTTAAATATGGTATAAAGAATTATGCAATTGTGTGTCAAAGCAGATTTTCGTAAAGCTTTTGATAGTGTTAACAGACAGTATTTGTTCCTCATGTTGCTAGTGTTAGAAACTTTTATAAAGTTTGTGTTTCCCCCCATTTTTTTATTCAAAAGAATTCAAATAAGTTTCAAATGTTTTAATATGTTTTGGAGGGAAAAAAAAATGTGTTCCCTCTATTTGTTTTAGTGGTTTGGGACTTCAAAACATAGTCCCATATTGGTTATTTTTTCTTTCCTTTCCTCCTTATAAGGAAGAGGGTTGGTACTTGGGTAGGGTCCCAAGGGAGGGCAAGGGCTTGTGGATTGCATTTGCATTTTGTATTTGGTCTTTAGCCTTTGGCCTTTGGCCTTCGGTCTTCGGGCTGGGGTCTGGGTCGTCTGGAAGAGATAGAGAGTTTTCGTTTTTCGTCTCAGTCGCCGCGGCGCGATCTGTAACCGCCGTGATTAGGGCGACGCGATTTGTAACCGCCTTGATTAAGGCGCCGCGTGATTGAGGGCGAACGTTCGTCCGTTCGAGTTTTGTCTCAAACGGCTCTCTTCCTCCCACGCCTATATAAACAGGCTATGGGAGGACTGCAAAGGTATGCAATCTCAGCGTTCTCTCTTCTTCATCCAGAAAAGTTTTTTGTTCTTCTTTTGGCGATTGTTCGAGTCAGCGACCGGTTCACGAATTCTTCTTCCTGCTGCACCAGAGGAGAAGATCAGCGAGGCTGGGTGGTTGTATCCGGGGAGCAGATCGTCGAGTACCCTGTGCGATTGAGGGGGCGATTCTGTTTTAAGACAGCGTTCTACGTGCCTCCATCCAGGCCATCTCTGAACCCTTTCTGTTTTGATCTGCTGTTTGGTCATTTGTTTATTGTTTAATCTGATTTCGACAAAAATTTTCCAACAATTTAAGAACAGAATCCTTTTGTTTTCAGATTAAACTTGTTTTATTCCCTTCACACACCACCATGGCCTTTAATGATGATAGAGAGTCTGCCAAACCCGATACCAAGTTCAATGGAGAGAACTTCAAGAGATGGCAGCAGCAGGTGAAATATTGGCTGACCACACTGGGCCTTATTTCTGCCATCTCTGTTCCCTCTGTTGACTCCGGAAATGGTTCTGATTCCACCACCAAAGTCACAGACCAGTCTACAAGCAAAACCCCTGATGCCCCTTCTGTGAGTCCTCAGGATCTTGACTATTTATGTCACGGTCGGATCCTATCTACCCTTTCTCCAGATCTATATGATGCATACTGCTCCACCAAAACATCCTTAGAACTTTGGAATGCCTTAGAGGACAAATACGGTTTAGAGGATGCAGGTTTAGAAAGGTACCATTTCGTAGATTGGCTAGAGTATAGGATGGTAGAAAACAAAACTGTTACTACCCAGATCCTAGAGTACACCAAACTGATTCAGAATGCCAAAGCCAAGGGTTTCAACTTGGAAGAGAATATCCAAGTTGCTGCACTTGTTGAAAAACTGCCCCTTTCTTGGGACAACTTTGCAAAAACCCTTAGGCACCGTCAAGGCCAAATGTCTATGTCTGATTTGATCAAATCTTTGAAAACTGAAGACATACACAGGGTCAAAGACAAAAAAGTCAGTCATTCTGAGTCCAACCTAGTAGAGGGAAAGAAATTCAAACCGAAAGGAAAGAATTTCAAACCCAAAAAGAGTCTCTTCAAGAACCCAAATGCCAAAAGTGACCCCAAGTCTAAACCAAACTCCACCAAAAAGACCTACCATTGTTATGTCTGTGGGAAGCCCGGGCACTTTGCAAAGGACTGTCGTCACCGCAAAGACCCAAAACCTGGAAACTCTTCCTACACTGATCCTCCTCCCCAAGTCCACATGGTGACCTTAGAAGGAAAACCCGTTGATTTCACTGATAGGTATGTAACTATTTCTCCTGAAATAAATGCTGTGAGCATTTCCACTGATTGGTGGATTGATACTGGGGCCAACACTCATGTTTGCTTCTCTCCTTCTTCCTTTTCTGAATATCAGCATTCCGATGGAAGAAGGGTGATGATGGGTGATTCCGGCGCTGCAGACATCAAGGGATCTGGACGAGTTGACCTGAAGTTCACTTCTGGGAAGGTCCTAACTCTTCGAGAAGTGCAGCACGTACCAAACATCAGGAGAAATTTAGTTAGTGGATCCTTGTTAATCCAAGCGGGTTACAAGTTAGTTTTTGAATCAAATAAGGTTGTAATAACTAGATTTGGATCCTTCATTGGGAAAGGATATTTGTGTGATGGTTTATTTAAATTATGTACTGTTGACTCTTTTGATTGCAAAAATGATAATAATACTCCTGTTGTTTTTATGACCGAATCATGTGATGTTTGGCATGCTAGGCTAGGTCATGTTAATCATAACTCTATGAGAAAATTGATGAGCATGGAATTAATTCCTAAAGTCAATTTGATAACTCTAAGAGGTGTGACATTTGTGTGCAATCTAAACTGCCTAAGAAACCTTTTAGAACTGTTAACAGAAATTCTAGTATTCTTGAATTAATACACACTGATGTATGTGATTTGAATGGAATATTGACTAGAGATAACATGAGATATTTTGTGACATTTATTGATGATCATTCTAGATATTGCTATGTTTATTTGCTTAAATCTAAAGATGAACAGTTTGACAAATTCAAGATCTATAAAAATCAGGTTGAAAATCAATTAGAAAAGTCTATTAAAAGGGTAAGGTCTGATAGAGGTGGTGAGTACACTTCTAATGAATTAAATTTATTTTGTGAACAAAATGGTATTATTCATGAAATGACTGCTCCCTATGCTCCACAATCCAATGGAATTGCTGAAAGAAAAAATAGGACTTTAATTGATATGGTTAATTCTTTATTTGCTCAATCTGGTGTAAATAATAAATTTTGGGGTGATGCTTTATATACTGCAAATTTTATTTTGAATAAAATTCCTTTTAAGCATACTGATAAAACTCCACATGAATTATGGTATAGTAGGAAACCTTGCATGCAATATTTGAAAGTTTGGGGCTGTTTGGCCAAAGTTAAAATTCCTGAAATCAGGAAAAGAAAACTTGGGCCTAAAACAGTAGATTGCATATTTTTGGGATATGTAGAACATAGTCATGCAAATAAATTTCTTATTATTAAATCTGAAATTCCTGATTTTCGAGTTAATAATATTTTTGAAACTAGACCTGAAGATGCTATTTATTATGAGTCTATTTTTCCTATGAAAGAAAAAATTATTAGACCTGTTGGTGAAACTCTTCTCATGTTGCATCTACATCTGCATCTACTTCTGAATACCCTATTTATGATGAACCTGAATTTGATGATAATCTTGGGAGAGGTAAAAGAATTAGAACTGAGAAGAATTTTGGTTCTGATTTTTATATCTATCTCGTGGAAGATGATCCCAAGACTTATCAAGAAGCTATGAATTCCGTTGATGTTGGTTTCTGGAAGGAAGCCATAAACAACGAAATTGAAAGCATAATGAACAACAACACTTGGATTTTATGTAATTTACCTTCTGGTTGTAAATCTATTGGTTGTAAATGGGTATTTAGAAAGAAATTAAAACCTGATGGATCTATAGATAAATTTAAAGCTAGATTAGTTGCAAAAGGTTTTAGTCAAAAAGAAGGTGTAGATTTCTTTGACACTTACTCACCTGTTTCGAAAATTTCTTCCATTAGAGTCCTAATTGCCTTAGCTGCCATATATAAGCTCGAGGTCCATCAAATGGATGTTAAGACTGCCTTCTTGAATGGTGATCTTGATGAGGAGATATATATGGATCAGCCTGAAGGCTTTGTGGTTCCAGGACAAGAGAAATTGGTGTGCAAACTGGTTAAGTCTTTATATGGACTTAAACAGGCACCTAAACAATGGAATGAAAAATTTCATAAAATTGTTTTATCTGCTGGTTTTGTGAGTAATGAATCTGATAGCTGCATTTATAGTAGAATGAAAAATGATGCATGTGTAATTCTATGTTTATATGTAGATGATATTCTGATATTTGGTACGAACATGTTAATCATTAACGAGACTAAGAATTTCTTATCTAGTAAATTTGACATGAAAGATCTTGGTCCTGCAAATATAATTCTGGGCATAGAATTAACTAGATTGCATGATGGCATTTCTATTTCTCAGTCTCATTATGTTGAAAAAATTTTGAGAAAATTTGAATATTATGATTGTAATCCTGTTTCTACACCATATGATCCCAATTTTCATTTAAAGGTAAATGTAGGGGATCCTGTCCAACAACCTAGATATGCACAAATCATTGGTAGCTTAATGTATTTAGCTAACTGTTCTAGGCCTGACATCTCTTATGCTGTAGGAAGACTGAGTAGATACACTAGTAATCCTAATGCAGACCACTGGAAAGCCTTATGTAGGGTCTTTAGATATCTTAAAGGCACAATTAGATATAGTTTGCACTATTCTGGTTATCCATCTGTTTTAGAAGGATACACTGATGCGAACTGGATCTCTGATTCTGATCAGACCAAGTCCACCAGTGGATATGTTTTTATTCTAGGAGGTGCTGCTGTATCATAGAAGTCTGCTAAACAAACTGTTAGAGCAAAGTCCACCATGGAAGCTGAGTTCATTGCCTTAGATTGCTGGTGAGCAAGCTGAATGGTTTAGAAACCTGCTTTTAGATATACCTATTGTTAGAAGACCTCTTCCACCTATATCTATTCATTGCGATAATAAGGCAACCATAGATAAAGCCAAACAGTCTAAGGACAAACCTGGAAAGAGATTCATGAGGCTTAGGTTCGGTCTTTGGCCTTTGGTCTTCGGTCTTCGGTCTTTGGGCTTGGGTCTGGGTTCGGGTCCGGGTCCGGGTCCGGGTCCGGGTCTGGGTCGTCTGGAAGAGATAACAGAGATAGAGAGTTTTCATTTTTCGTCTCAGTCGTAACAGTCGCCGCGGCGCGATCTGTAACCGCCGTGATTAGGGCGACGCGATTTGTAACCGCCTTGATTAAGGCGCCGCGTGATTGAGGGCGAACGTTCGTCCGTTCGAGTTTTGTCTCAAACGGCTCTCTTCCTCCCACGCCTATATAAACAGGCTATGGGAGGACTGCAAAGGTATGCAATCTCAGCGTTCTCTCTTCTTCATCCAGAAAACTTTTTTGTTCTTCTTTTGGCGATTGTTCGAGTCAGCGACCGGTTCACGAATTCTTCTTCCTGCTGCACCAGAGGAGAAGATCAGCGAGGCTGGGTGGTTGTATCCGGGGAGCAGATCGTTGAGTACCCTGTGCGATTGAGGGGGCGATTTTTGTTTTAAGACAGCGTTCTACGTGCCTCCATCCAGGCCATCTCTGAACCCTTTCTGTTTTGATCTGCTGTTTGGTCATCTGTTTATTGTTTAATCTGATTTTGACAAAACACTTTTATCCAACAGCTAGTCATAAGCCATATATACTTTATGTTAAATATGGTAGAAAGAATCATGCAATTGTGTATCAAAGCAGATATTCATAAAGCTTTTGATAATGCTAACAGGCAGTATTTGTTCCAGGTGATGCTACTCATAAACCATACTTTATGTTAAATATGGTAGAAAGAATTATGCAATTGTGTGTCAAGGTAGATTTTCGTAAAGCTTTTGATAGTGTTAACAGACAATATTTGTTCCAGGTGATGCAACTTATGGAATTCTAATGCAATATGGATAAATTGGATTTGGGGTTGCTTTGAAAAACCTATGGTCTCAGTATTGGTTAAAGGATCATTAAGTAGCTATTTTTCAGGATGCTCTGGCTTAAAACAAGGGGATCTCTTATCCCATATTTCTTTTGCATAGTGATGGAAGGTCGGAGAATTCAAAATCAGGTACATTGAGAAACCTTACTCCTCCCCATTTACTTTTTGTAGATGATCTGCTATTACTTTGTGATGGCAGAGAGAAAAGTCTGTTTACATTGAAAGATTTTAGACAGATTCTCTGTTCTATAAAGGATAATCATCAGTTGGACTAAAAGTGGGTTATATTTGTGGGAAGCAAAAACAGAATATCTGATTTGTTGAAAAAAGATTATCAGAGGAGCATTGCATCCCTCTTATTCAGAAAATTCAAAAAAGAATATCTGGATGGAAGTTAAATTCAAAAAAGCATTGCATCCACTATATTGAACACATTTTTACAAAAATTTTATGGTCTGGGACTTACTTAAAGAAAACAGTACATGTAATTAATATGGGCTGAAATTTGTGTTCCTAAAGAAGAGGGTGGATTGGGAATTAGAAGGCCATATCTGATTGGAACAAGAATATATTTGCCACTTCTTCTAATTTGTGGGTTCAGTAATCAGTGGGTCAAAGACCGCTGAAGTAGTCCATTGCTGGCTTCTCCAACATCGCAGTACCATCAGTACTACCCAACCTATCAATCGTATTATATTATGATCATGTTGTTGTAACTTAAATTATCAGATTATAAATTATAACTTATAGATTATAACTTTTTTGATAAGCAGTTAACATGTTTGTTATAACTGTTGAAAAACATAGAATAAGCAGTTGTGGGTGTTTGTTATAATAAGCTGTAAAATAGTTTTTGCTATGTAATTGTCAAAAATACATCTTCCATGTGTATAAGTTAAATTTAATTTCTCTTTAATAAAAGAATTGGTTTTACTTATAAAATAATGATGACTCACTCATCGTCCATTAACATTAAATAAAATGTAAAATTTTTAATGAAATATTAGATTCTACATTAATTAAAAAAGTAGAACTTGAGAGACAAAAACATAGAACTTGATCTCATTTAATAAAAAAACACAACTAAAATATTCTAGCTGTAATCTAAATTTTATTTATTTTAAAAAAGTTACAATCCAAAGTTTTAATCTTACATGAGTTAAGTTTTAAAAAGAAATATTTTATATGAGTTATTTCAAATTTTTAATAGATAGGAATATTTAGAAAATGTGAAAAAATTTATCCTTGTTAAATAAAGTGAATGATATTCAATGTCCAAGAGATTTTTTAAAACATTAATTCATAAGTTATAATTTGAAAAGTACCCCTAACCTAACTTAGAGATTATGACTTTTTAAAGTTTTTTTAGCTTAAATAAGTTTCAATAAGTTTAAACAAACATTCAACAACTATTTATTTTAAGCTAAAAGCTATAATATGCAACTTTAAGTTTTAACAAACATGTACATAATCTATTAATCAAACTGCATAGAGAGTGATATTGTACCCAACGATTATAATTTGATCCATAGATTGTGTATTATGTAATATGATTTGAACTCATATTTATTGATTGTTGTTAAGAAGTTTTTTTTCCTACCTCAATTCTAGGTCCCATATGCTTTGATAAAAAATCATCGGAGCATATATTCAAGTTAACAAGATATATATTTTCATAAAATTTATTTACATATTCTATAAATATATCTATCCAATTCATTATAGCATATTTTTCATTTTTTGTAAAAGCATGTACATCATTAGATGAAGTGTACTATTTTAAAAAACATTAATACATGTATACTAAAATTAGGGTTGGATACGTTATCTTAAAGGAAATGCTTTTTTTCCCTTGATGTGTTACGTATATTTATTTATTTATTTATAGCTTATAAATTATAACATAGTTAAATAATGACATAAGGTATGTTAGAATAAAATACATGTATCTAATCCAGAACTGATCTATATGAAAATAAAACTAAAAATTAATATTAGGATATTCGGGATACAGATATGGATATTAGTGTATTTGATGTGAAAAATATTTCATATGTCACTTGTTATAAAATTATTATGTTTTTTTTATTATATATATTGTTCATGTTTATTATTTTACATGATTAATCGCTGTTATATATTTTAATCTGACATTTTTTTCCATAAATTGTTAAAAATTTGCATGTGTTCAGTGGCTCCTCGTTACCTTAAAATCTTCGCTCACTCATAATCATGAAAATTCTCATTAATATTACAATGTTATGATAAAATGTAAATATGTTATGAATTAGATTTTATATTGTCATTATAAAAAATGAGGCACACCAACTATGCTCCACGTACCGGCGACATGACCCAATTGATGAATGCCCACGACCCGGATCATCCACAAATTGGGTGGATCCGGCCCATCAAACCCTCCGACTACCAGAAAATATCAAGTTAGATTTGGGATTAAATTATAACAGAAAATATGATTTTGGGATTATCAATACAGAGATTTGAGAATATATATTGGATTTGGATTTAGAACTATTCCCGACTATTTTCCAAATCCCAACAATATATATATTTGATTTGGGACCAGCAATGATTGATCTCCCAAATCCCAGTAATTGATTCTCAAATCCCAATAATATATGTAAAATTTGGAAACATCATTAATTGATTCCATAAAATCCCTAGCAAAATATGTATATTACCCAACATAAAATATGATTTTGAGATTATCAACAGAGATCTCAGAATATATATTGGATTTAGAACTGTCCCTGACTGATTTTCTAAATCCCAACAATATATATAAATATTTGATTTGGGTTTGTCCATTTTTATTTCCTGGTTAAAAATTAACTATTGTTAAATTTGATTTTGATTAAAATGGATAAGAAAGTGGCACATTTTTTTAATTAAGAAAGATTGTAATGGTACACAAATAAATATGTTATTTGTGATCGTATAAAATAAATAACATATATTTCAATGATATACATGCAAAAAATCCTAAAAAAATATTAGCCACGTGGCACTAACATCAATGAGGAGTCAAACTTCCCATATTTTGTTCGGGAACAGGTGCAGAATAAGTTGAAATTAGTCAAAATAGCCTCATTATGGATGTTTGTATGATTGGAATAATTAAGAATCTATATGCCAAGATTAGCTGGTATAAAATGATACATGAATTTCAACCAATCCTTGAAATTAAGTTATTCCAGGTTATTCAATCAAAAGAATATGTGAGTTCACTGTCAAATCAATTTTCATTATTTTTTTACATTTTATGAAACTTTATTGGAGGGTTAAAAAATGACATACCGGGTTTGGGTCATCAGAATCTGTATGCTCCTATCTCCTCCGACGAGTACCGTCTGGTTGCCGGTGATCCTCCTCCTTGAATGGACCAGACTCGAGGGCGATCCGAGTTTGGTTTGATTTGGACTGAACCTGATGTGACTTATCAGGCTGCCTATGTACCCTTGCTCGGGGATCAAGTCACACGTAGTTCCTCTTTTTGGTGACAGGATCTCCCATCGGAAGTGGTGATATCCCCAGCCCTTCCGACGGTCAACTCAGCCGATGTTGTACCATAGATCTAGTGGAAAAATCTATATGCCTCAATAGGGATAATTGATTCCCTATTTATCGTACTTTGGTTGGTGCCATAGAATCAGTGGTGGATCTCTCTCCCATTGGACGAATGAAGAGAGATCCTTGATTTATGTTACCAAATATATGTATATTTAGGGATTTACATAATCAGTCATTGATTATCACTGATAAATATACATATTTTGCTAGGGATTTGCCAGAGCCAGTTTTGGGACATATGATAGGTCTAGGTAACTCTTCATTTTGACATTGAGTTAATACGAATGAGGGGCGAAAATAAGAGAGGGATGCTTTGGGGTTTTTAAAATTGTCCCAGTCTACGGGGTGGACAATTTCTCTTCTATCTAGTGAATCGATTCTTAAGTCATACGTGTGTGAAGGAAATGGTATGATTGGCAGATTTGAGTTTAAATAACTATGAGTTTATCTTTGGGAGTCTTATAATTCTATCATCAAGTGCTAAACGCTGGAAATCGCAGGAAAGAAGAATAATATTTCTCAAGTATTGAAATTTTCTATGCATGGAATTTTTTCAGATAAAGTGCATTCCATGAACCTGAAACCTCGACTCCCTCGACGTCTATCAAACGGTAGGCATTCCCGGAGTAGGCATGGGTGATCACATAGGGTCCCTCCCATGTGGGTTGCAACTTTCCTCTTGGGTGGGGCTGCCTTGATGGCATGATTTGCTTAAGTACTAACTCTCCAGTTTTGAATTTCCTTTCTATTACTTTCTTTTCGAATGCCCTTGCCACCCTTCTTTGTTTGGCCTGGGCGTGATCTGTCGCTCTTAATCTTTTCTCGTCCATCTCTTTTTTTGTCATTTTTTTAAAGTGTGTAAACAGATATGTATAGGGTTTTGAAAGTGTAAGACTGGTAAATAAATGTTTTGATTTTTGATTTTTAGGAAAGCAGTAAACAAATATGTACATGATTTAAGCTGACTAGAAAGCTGATAAATAAATGTTTTTATTTTTGATTGATTTTTTTTTGTTTTTTTTTGTTTTGATTTTAGGGAAGCTGTAAATAAATATGTACAGGTTTAGACTAATGGGGGCTTACCTGGGGGATCAGTTCCCGGTTCTTGGACTCGCGCCGCTTCCTCGAGCCGGTTCCTTTTTGACAGCCGGCTGATGTCCGGTGGGGGTCCCCTATTCCAGAATTCTCCCTCCTTGAGCCTCTTCAAGGGTCTTCCTTGTTGAAGCAGTTCTTCATCAGCGGAGCCGGGTTGTCAACATGCAAGTACCTCTAGCTGGATGCGCATGGCACAGACGCTCCAGTTACGGACTCATGCCCCGTTGAAGCATGCCTCTCCCCAGATGGATATGACTCCTCCTTGATACGGGAAGCGAAGGCATTGGCGTCGGGTGGAAGAGACAGCTTCGATGCTGTTGAGCCATGTCCTTCCAACAATTAGAGGGTGGGGTGATCGATTGTCTATCACCATGCAGTTGACTATAGTGGAGACGGAGCCGATTTTCAGCGGGAGTGTGACCAGCCCGCAAGTGTTCTTATGCGTGCTATCGAAGGCATAGATGAACTCGTCCGAGGGTTCTAGCCTGGGGACCCTGCTTTCAAGCTTTTGGTAAGCAAAAAAGGTGAGTTCGTTGGTTTCTGCTCCTGTGTCGATGAGAATATGCTTGAATTCTCTCCTTTCGAGCGTGGCAGTGATTGCGAGGGGTGCCGAGCGTGCTCCGGCTTTTGTCACTTCATGGGGGAGGTAGGCAATCAGGTTGGGCTCCATGTGATTGTTCACTGAGTTCATGGTCCCGGCTGTCTCTTCTGAGGAGTAGTCGCTGTTATAGGGGGACCCAGGTGGGCTACTACCTTCATCCTCACCTCCTGGGCGTAGGGCTAGTGTGAACATGTTGTGCATTGTCCAGTTGTTCTCGTTCTCATATTGGAGGCGTGCCTCTTCCCAAATTGTTAGCACATGACCGATAAATGGCAGCCGTATGCACTGGTGTCGGGGGGAGCAGATGGCCTGGATGCTGTCCAGTCATGGTCACCCTAGCATCAGAGGGTACCTTGTGTCAATGTCAGTCAGGAAGCATGCCACCTCGCAGATCAGGGGTCCGAAAGCTAGCTCGAATATTCCGGGGCCGTGGAGAGTCTTCCCGGTGTGATTGAAAGCCTGAATAGTAGAGTGGGCTGGTTGGACGGGAGGGCGGCCTAATCCGGTATCTTCTAGTAGGTGGAGCATGTCATTATATTCATCCCTGACCCCGGGTCAATGAAGATGTTGTTTAACCGCAACATTTGTAGACGCCCGTGGATGTGCAGGGGGTAGACCCACAGTCTGGAGTCCGGGAGGTCTTTATCGGTGAACGATATGGTCATCGGGCGGAAGGGGCCGTTGACAGTGTTAGTGCTTTTGGAGGACCCATTGTCGTCTGGATGCAGATCATCCGACGTACATTCCCCTCCCTCGGGTCCCTCGCTTGCTCCTTCGAAGATCTCCTCAAAGGGTTCCTCCTCTTCGTCTTCTCCCGGGTTTTTCAGTCCGCTTTCGTCGGACTCAATGTTTATGACCGCGGGCAGGGTGAGAACTGGGTGTTCTTCTTCACCATAGAGTATGGTGAGGTCGTGGTCGTCGAGGTTCATCTGGAAGGGCTCGTCCTGCCCCTCCTCCTTGGTCCTGGCGATGGTTGCCTCCCTCTCCTGACCATGTTTACTGCGTGGGCTCCAGACGTGGAAGCTTGATTGTGATCTGGCAATGGGTCAGTGAATATGCCAAGTGGCTTGGAAGCTCGAGAATTGCCCTGGCTTAAGTGGTTTTTGATCATAGCCTAGTCAAGGCGCCTGTCATCATTCAAATCTTAAACAAAATCCTGAAAAATAATGCATTGTTCTACGGTGTGACCATGCTGTTGGTGATATTGACAGTAACGCGTCGTGCTGGCCCCAGGGAGTGGAGGCCTAGCGACTGGGAGGGAGATGCTATTAGTGTCCATTAGCACCCTAAAAATCCTAATTAATGTTTCTGGGAAGGGAGGGTAAGAATCCCCCTTTCCCACTCGTCTCTGATTATAGGATGTTGGAGGGAAAACCTCATTATAAGTACTTTGTGTAGGTTGCCTAAGACTTAGATTTTGGTTTCTCAAGAAAGTGGAATAGAAAGGGGCCCTAGACTGGCCTTGTCTTGAAATTATGGGGCTTTGGACTGGGGAACTTTGGATTACCGGGTTCTATTGTGTCAGCACGGGGATGGGTACTGATCGAGGTATAAAGTTTTGATTGGTTGGCTGAGGCGGTGCATACCCGGATGATCCAGACGTGTACTATCTCGGAGCCGTTCCTCGATCAGGAACACGTGCTCTATTCGGGTAGAGTGTCGAAACTTGTGTAATCCCTTCTACCGTGGGGGTTTGCGCCTTACGTGGCGGTTGTCCAACCCTATGGCTGATAGGTGGGGACTGAGTTTGGACTGCTGGGGCTGCACAACAGGAAATCATGTTGTGGCGGTCAATTAGAAGCTGATACGTAGTGCAGTCTCCGTACAAAAGGCTCGTACGAAGCTCTGGACTCAATCTCTGCAACATCATGCCAATTTCTTGACATTCCGTGAGTTGCAGGCCAGTCTGGTGGACAAGTGTGCACCACCGAGACACATATTTTTCAAATTCCTCCCTAGGCCTCATTCTTTCTACGGTTAAATCTGAAATAAAGGGGGTTCTGGTCCTTTGGTAACCGTAGCGGCCTAAGAACTTCTCGCTTACAGCTGAGAAGTTCGATAAGTGATCTACATGGAGGGTGGAGAACCATTGTAGTGCTTCTCATTCCAATGATTTTTGGAAGAGAAACACTAACAGGGGTTGATTATCTAGAAACGGTCGGGTGTCTAGATAAAAAGAAGTTAGATGAATGTCTCGGTCTCCACGACCATTATACTAGCGAAATTTGGGGATTTTGAATCCCTCCAGTAGGTGGACTAATGGGAATTGTCTCCGGTTGTGTAGAGACGGGTGTTTGGGGGCAGAAGGACCGGTCTCAGAGAGGATTCTCCAGATGGTTTCGTCCAATGGGGGTGGCCTGGTAAGGGCCTGGGGTAGAAACAGTTGGGAATTTTGGATTTGCGGGGAAAAGGGGGGCGAACAAAAAGATGCTCGGATTGACCGAGCGACTGGGTGTGGACGGGGTTTTGGGAGTAGCCTCGGGGTTTCGACAGGGGCCTCCAATCTCAAGGTCTTGATATGACGGTAGTCAGCGAGGTCATGACACATGTCTGTAACGCCCCAAATTTCACTACTCCATTTAGAAGCAATGAATTCGGTTACGCTGCTCTAAATCCTTAAAATATATATATATATATATATATATATATATATATATATATGATTGCGTGCGGTGAACGGCAGGTGCGGCCGTGACATGGGCCGTTCGATCGCGGGTCCATCGCATCCAACGGTCGACGTGAATTGCACCCGACCGTCCGATGCGATGGACCCGTGATCGACGACCCGTGATCGCTGTTGCACCCGCCGTTCGCCGCACGCAATCACGTCCCTATATATATATAGCTCCCGGTTTAAAGCCCTTTAAAAAAAATTAAATAAATGAAAATAAAAATTTTAAATAAAATAAAATAACTAATATTTTAGTAAAAAATCCAATCATAAACTTAACCAAGATCTAAACATAATACATCCTAAACGCGGATGACATACACACATAATAGTTTAACCATAAACGCCATCTGTTTTTGCTAAAAGGACCAAGGAAACTACATGCCAAACGAAAGGCTTATTTCAAACACCTACGATGCAACGAAAAAATAGATAATACGAACTTTGACCTCCAACGCCTTAACGAGATCGAAAACCACCAACATCTAATCTGAAAGGTTGGAAAAAGAGAGGGGTGAGCTACCACGCGCTCAGTGAATGGACACAAGTGTTCCAATAATATATTGTACTTTAAAATAATCAGTTATAAAGTGTCTATGAAACAATTGTAATATAATGAAAATCTTATAATGAAGAAGCCATTTAAAATATACAATGATATAATAACATTTTCCTTCAAATAAAATATGATATCATAAAAATATACTCATGAATTTAAATTACATGATGTATATGAAACGGACACGCATGCCCTTTTTGCACGACACCTAGCCGTAGAGATTTCACTTTGAAAATCGGACCACGTAGACATAGCCACCTAGACTTGGGTCAAAATTTAGACTGCAGCCATCTAGACGATTTAATGCATGCACAATCAAAACTACTTATTCTTTCAAGTATATAAATCCCATAATTTCCAATGCATACGATATATCCAAAATATCAACCTAGTTGATGATAACATGCTCATATGCTTCATACAGAATATATTTCGTAATTCATAAAATAGCATGATACCGAAATGTATACATATATTATGATTTTTAAATAATATAGAGACATCCACTCACCTTTAACAAAAACACTCGTGACAAAATATCAGTCTAAGCAGTATGAGAATCACCTGAAAATTAAAATAATATTTCTAATAAATAAAAATAATTTGAATAACTATATAAAATAAACTACCCATTTATTCTAAACCCAAAACATTCCAGTGACTATTACTTGACTGACTTAGACTACACACCCGGCTTCCAATAACAATTTATTGACAACTCACAATCCAACATTACTGTGACATAAGATTTCAACATGGATCCACTAATCCATCATCCTCATGTGGCCCACTAAACCAACCAACCCTCATGTGGCCCAATAAACCAAAAAAAATCAACAATGTAAATGGGCTGGGCCTTCATCATCTTGATCCGTTACCAATCCAAACAATACATATGAATCTGACAAATTCAAAAAAATATTACATGCCAATCACCAAGTTATAACAGATGCAAACCCATTAAATCTATAGTCATCAACCATCTATTCCTCTCGTAAACATTTACACCCGACCCTTTTCATCTCCTATACACGGCATCAGTACCCTCTCGGAAGGCACACAGACGCCTCTCCCACTTTCTCTCATTCCATTTCTACCTCCTGTTATCCATGAAGCAAGAGATCCATAGCCCCATCTAATAGACTTAAGAATCTAGACTTATGATTAACAAGAAATCAAAGCAAAGATTAGCGGATACCTATAATGGATGAAGAACTCCTCTTTCACGGCGGCTTCTCTCTCTTTTTTTTCTTTCTAGGTTGACAGGATAATAAGGATGATTTAGGTTAAAATGTGTATTAATCGGTACCCTAAAATGTCTTTAAATCCCACAACAAAATTTCGTGGGATAAGAGATGTAATTTTTAAAAAACCCAAGCTAACATTTTATTTTCAAATGAGTCATATTTTTACTTATCCAAGATCCTAGAGGGATACTTTTACATAATAAAAAAAAACCAGAGTTTTAATATTCACAATAAGATCCATTACCATATGCTCCTTTCCAAAAGGCTTCAAAACATAACTTCTCCAGCTCTGAATTTTACACAATCTCACACAAAGGTTCTTGAGACCATTAGGATATCTAGAAAATTATATAATAAATATTTCAACTCTATTTAATAATTTTAAAAATTATAAATGAAATTGAACCTATATGGGCCCTACTTCTATAGGCCAACCTATATGCACATAAGGAAAACCCAAATCATGTAATAACTCTATTTTAAATCAATATATAAATAGTAAAAATTTATAGGTGTTACAATGTCCTCTACCGTTTGGTACCCTAGGATAGCCATTTTTCCTCTAGATGGGTAAGGAGTTGTGTGGCCTGACCCTCTTGGGTGATTCTTTCCTCTAGTATCTCCTCCTCTAAATGAGATTCCATGATGCGAGTGTGGAACGATTTAAGGGAATGGATGCAGATAGAAAGCAGTAAATAAAGCAGTAAAGGATTACGCAGCTGTGTGCGGCTTATCAAAGCAGTAAAAGATTGGATCGTCTCTCGGAAGGGTGGTGGGGTCTTGTTCCCAGTTGGAGCGCCCGACAACGGCTCAAGGGGATTCCGGTGTGTGTGTGATCGCCACCTGCTTTTTCGAAAGCAGGAAAAGTTGGGTCGGATTTGGTCACCTATGTGGGGGAGTTTGTGGGGTCTCCGCTCTGAGACACGGATATACCGTACACAGAGGTGAAAAACAGGTAATCATATTCTGCTTCCGGGGCTTGGCTAGAGGAGTCTTGGGACAAATGGGGGTGTAGGTGTGGGGCGGCTAGTGGTTTTGAGCCGTCGGGTAGGGGGCGGCTAGTTAGGGTTAGCCATCCGGGGCCTGGGTGGATTTGGGCAGAACTTCGGTAGGAAATGAGTTTGGTTTTAGCAGAGGAAAAAAGAAAGAAAGAAAGAAAAGCAATAAAGAAGAAAGCTAGAGGGACCGAGTGACTTAAGATATGTGCTAGGACTGGGTCAATTTTGATGGTTCTAAGAAAACACTACTCTCACCCCCATTCATTCTACTTCTCCCTTGGAAGAGCCAATTAAACTAGATATTTGGTAAAGTGGTTGATCCATCCTACAGTGAACAATCTCCTAAGCTGACACTATCACACACCACGTGAGTCATTTTAAAGGCTGCCTAGTCCAATGAACGGAAATCTTGTACTTTGGTGAGCGCCCCTCCAGCAAAAGCAATGATCTACCAATTTATGAATGCAAGCTTTGTATGGCCGTTGGTGGCCTAAATATGGGGACGATGGACCCTTTCTAAGATTCCTGACCCAAACGTTGGTCACCAACAAACTTTCAAAACCACTAACATGCATTAAAAAAAATGTTTTCAAAAATCAACCCAGCATGCATGCATTTAGGATAATTTGCATAATTTACCTCTCTTATGTGCCTTTAGAAGCTTCAATTCTTATCTGGTTTGAGTATTTGTCTGATTCGGAAACCTGCCTAGTTTAAGTAATTATTTCAATCCCTTGTGTTTTGCCTTGTTGCTCATACCACCTTGGAAATTTTCTTTGGCCTTGTTTACCTTAATTCATGACCCAATGATCCTTTCAAATTATCAATCAAAATTTCTTTTGCTTTTCTTTTTGCATTTGTGATATCCCCCTGTTCGCTGAGTTGCCATGCACGGTAGGCACAGGGAATCCAACGCCGGGCTGCAGCACATGAAGGCTAGGAACTCCAATCGAGGGTTGGATCACTCATCGCATTAGTTTAAATGTCTTTCTCCCCCATGATCATTTTGTTGATGAGTTGTTGTAGACCTTGTCCTAAATTCATTTCTTCGTTGTTATCGGTCATGAGACCAAAATCCATATCGGATGGGTCGGTCAAAATGAGGTCTCTCTTCTTATCCTCGAACGGTGCTTCTCGTTTCACTTGAAACACCGTTCGAGGAGGGGCAATTGTAGATATCCCATTTTGACCGGTTTATGATCCAATTTACTTATTCTTAGTGATATCTGAATCAGTTCAATACTTGTTCCAAATTCATTATTTTTTCTACTTGCTATAATTTCACAAGTGTATAACCCTATGTCATGCATCCATATATATATATGCATCACACACACACTCTTTCATGCCTCTCATGCACACAAGTCACTAGTCATGCATATCTCCCATCCAAACTTATGACTTACTCATCAAAAATCATATACATACATGCATCACCATACATATGACATCCAACACCACTTCTCATGTGACACTCCCACTTCTCACGTACACCATGCCCATGCATCACTTCCACTAGTACACAAAAATGGTCATGCATAAGGTGAAAAATCAAAGGGAGCATGGGTTTGATTTGAGAGGGGATGAGGTATTCATTTTTAAATGTTTTCTTAGAGACTAAGGAAATGAATGTGTAGTTGTGGTCTATTGGAAGTACATGAACAAAAGGAGGAGTGATGGGGGTGGTCATTGGGATGATTTTCATACGTGGAGAAGGAGAGGAAGACAAGGGGGGTTAGTTGTATTCAAGAGGCTATAAAAGGATGACTTGGTGGTTCATTTAGGAGGAGATTGGATCATCAAAGGTGTGTGTGTGTTTGTGTGAGACAGAGAGAGAGAGCAGTGAGTGAGAAAGAGAGTGAGTGAAAAAGTTTTTTTTGCTTGAGAGGGAGTGTAAACAGAGGACGTAGAGGAAATTGATAAAGCTTATAAACGGGGCTTTCTTTTGTTAACTTATCTTTTATTTTCAGTTTACTAGTTAATTTCATTTGCATCATTTAGTTAGAGCATTGTCATCTCAACCCATTTTATTGCATTTTAAAGGGGTAAATATTTTGGGGAGGGGTTAGTAAAATCATTACTAATCCCCTCCCCAAACAAACTAACGCAGTGCGTTCCAAGATTCACATTTTAATTTATTTTTTTTAGAATAATTTATTACACTCTTTTTCTGACTGGATCTTAATAATTTTATGCGAGGTACCTGAGCTTCACCGCGTTGCGTGACTGGCTGCGTCAATGTGAAGAGAATCCACCATTTCCCGGCAAAGGCGAGTAACAGAAGAAATCATCTTTTCTTGCTTTTGAGGAAAAGCAAGTGGCGATCACAACAGCGTCCTTGGGAGCGGTCGAGCGACCTTGGACGATCTTTTGAACGGCGATTCGGTGCATCACGTACGGACCGGAACCAAGTTCGAAAGAACCGGATAACGACGACACCTCCATTCCGTCGTCAAAAATCTACATCGACATTTGGGCCAGGGTTTCTTGGTTTTTTTTCTAAGATTGTTTTTCTATTGAATATCCAAATGTGGGTTATTCCTAAGTGTTACTTGAAGTATTTTCATCTTTTTGAACGGTCAAAATTAAGGTATCTACGACCTCAAGGGGCATGAGGGAGGAGCCTATATGCTGAGGTCTGTGTAGCAAAGCTCTAATAATAATAATTAATTAAGAGAGTGTTAAAATCTTTTTCTTTCATTTTTTTTCATTAAAAAAATTCAAAAAAACATATCATTCATCAATCAAATGGTCTTTCAAATCTGATCATCAAATATAAAAGCGTCTCTCCATAATTCAAAATTTCAAATCCCCAAATGGGTCTCCATTTTTTTATCAAATTAAAATTTCAAAATTAAAATTTCAAATATAGAAACCAATGAAAATGAAATGCCTAAGTTTGGGCCTTGAAACAAAAAAAAATAAAAATAAATCAGAACTTCCAAAACCAGAACTTTCAAGGTTATGGGTTTGTTTTTGAAAGGATGAAACTTCAATAAATCGAAGAGTGGAGTGAGTGAGAGAGAGAGTTGAAGAAGTGATGGAGCAGCTGATGATCCTTTTTTTTCTTCTTGGGTATCTATTTGTGACGGCGAAGAAGAAAAGGGAGGAAGAGAGACCTACCCCCGTTTGCATCGGGAATAAGCCCCCCCGGATAATCTCGGATAAAGAGGAATACGGGATAAAGAGTATTTGTAAACATAGAATAATTAGGGATAAAGTATGTCAGAATAAACTATTATAAAGTGGTATATCAATTCAAAGATTTGCTTCCTTCTTGCATACTTTGCAAGGGCCTCAGCAGCCAAAACATGCTGCCTTTGAGCTTTACGCCAACATTATGCAATCTCGAATATCGTCCATAAATTCCTGAAGTTGAGGCGGGCCAAGACTTGGTAGTTGTATTAGAGCATCTCCAATGGACATGTTAACTCACTAGTTGGTGTCATATTTTTATAAAAGATGTAAAAATGATGCTCCAATGGAAGTGTTAAGAGTATGTTAAATGTGAGTCCCACCTATCATATGTTAGTTTTTATGTTAATTTTAGCTAGTGCTTTAGCCAACCAAATGTGGGTCCCACCATTCAAAATATTCAAAAAAAAATATTTTGGATGGGTGGAGAGCTTTGAGTGGGTGGAAAGATGGATGCACTATTATTTTAACTAGTTATTTAGCTAGTCCATTGGAGCAACAACCACCAACTAAATGAGAATGTAGTAAATGAGGGTCTAGTTGATGGATAAAGTGCTGACATGTCACTTTAACATCTTAGTTAATTAACATGTCAATTGTAGATCCTCTCAGACATACAAGAGTTTCAGCATCTGTACATACCTGGATTGGGCTTGAACTACGGTATTATGGTTTATGACTACATATTCCACACACAAGTGTTTAAACCTATAATTATTTAATACTTTTATGCCCCGTTTGGATAGCAGAATAAACGAGTATAAGAGTAGTATAAGGGTGGTATAAGAATGGATAGGGAAAATGATTGTTTGTTTGCAGGGTATAACTTGATATTACTAAGCCAATTTAAATAAGTATAAGAGAGTATAACAATTCTAAGTAACCCATAGCATAAGCTATACTCACTTTATCTATTCCCATAGAAACACATGTCAAATCAACTTTTTACAACTTATCACATCAAATCACCTATCAACACCCCTTATACATCAAAGGGTCCACACGTCAAATCAACTTTTTTACACTTTATTTATATTTTATTTTTTATCAACCAAACAACTCAACTTTTATTCTTACGTTTCCCAATGAGAATAAAAAAACACAACCAAATATAAAATCTTTTATTCTTGTAGATTTATTATCTACACTGGCATAGTTATCTACTCAGAATAACTCAATTCCGCTATCCAAACGGGGGGTTAAATAGCAATGTCACTGTTTAATAAAAGTACAGAACAAATACCAAGCTCCTCCTTTTGATAGTTAACAAACCAAGAGGTCATTCTTTAAGAAAAATCTTTATATAACATAACAATAGTGAAAAGGGGTCACAATTCTAATCACAAATTACATAATCAAACATGAGCAAGTCATAATAACGTGAACTATAAAAAAAACATTCATAGAACCACTAATTTAGTACCCATAGGTACTTTCTTGAAGATGAACCTATTGATCCTCCGGCGCCAGTGTTTTACATTGTCATGACAATCAGATATCTCATATTTTCCATCTCTTTCAAATTCAGCACGGTGGTTTATGGTCATAATGTCTAAGACACTAGCATTCTTTAGCAAACGTGAGGCAAGATCGATCTGGCTCCAAAAACCAGTGAAACCGGTAATTTCAATCACCTTCAAACACTTAAGATGACAACTTGGTTGAAGCTTTGCTACCTCCCCTGTATAAATATAATCATCATAGTCTTTGGGCCGAAACTGCAACAATGAAAGAGAATGATATTAGATCATACATGAGGACAACGAGAAATAAAATATATATGAATAACATGTTCACTGTGATTCCAAGTCAATATTAAATCATGCAATTTAATTCAATATGTCATGAATACATTGCACACCTAAAATTTTCAATGATTTTTACTTACTTCAAGACGAAGGTCTCGCAGTACAGGGCAAGCCCTTAAAATGGAAATAATCCACAGGAGGTCATAGCTTGGAGAAGTATATTGGCTCAACTTTAATCTCTTGAGATTAGTAAAATGAGGAAAATCATCTGGAAAGGACTCTGTCTGTAACAATAGAATAAAAAATCATATGAAAAATACTTTAAAAAATCATATTCCTTGAAACAAATGAAGTATAAAGAAATTATGATACCAGTACTTCAACGCACCTCAATATCACTATGACAATATAGTTCAAGAAACTCCAAGTGAGGAAGAAGCTGTGGAATTTTTGTGAATACATATTTAAGCCAATCACAACTATCCCCACAAAAGTTGAACATGATGTGCTTTATTTGTGCAACTTTGGCAAATGAGAAGTTTATCAGTTTCCCGGCATATTTGAAGCTAATCACATTTGGAGCATTAATAGAGATGTTCTCTAACTTGGAACCATTATCTACTTCAAGGTATTTGAGTCGAAAACAAGAAGATGGAATTTCCAAACTAACCAAAGAAGGAACAAATATACTTATTAGTTCTAGGAGAGGACAAACAGATATGATTTTCACCAGATCACCATCCGACACCGCAACATTATCTAAGTAAAGTGCAGTAAGAGATTTGAAACCATCAAAATCCGGATGATATCTCATGCTGAGATGTTCTAGTTTCAAGCTCTTCAAGGAAGATAAACACGTCGCTTTTACATGAGACAGGAGGTCAAAGGGGAAAATGTAGTATTTTTCACGATCAATGGAAAGATATTCACACAAGATAACATCAAGCTTTTCAATGCCAGAAGAAAATGCAAATTTAATCCACCGGTTGAGATGAAACGCATCATCGACGTCTAAGCTAAAGTAAATTCTCATTGATACTATTTTAATACCACTTGGTCGGAGGTCTAAGAATTGATCAACACCTCTCACAAAATTGAGCTTTCGCTCCAAGAAAAATGCTGCTCTTCTATCCTTACCCAGCTTAAAAGAATTCTTGTCTACAGAGAAACGTTCTCCCAATATGTTACTAGCTTCAAAGTCAAGGTTGGGAATAAACTTTCCCATATATCTCCATTTGCTTGACAAAATTGCAGTCCTCACTGCATCTCGCATCGGAAGAAGTGAGAGGATATTAAGAAGTATGCCATCAGGTAGTGAAGTGATTCTATCATCCATAATTTCAATCACAAAACAACACTCAAGTCGATTTCACAATCCTGCACTTTTTCACCAATCATAATTAGCAATTTGAGTATGTTAAGCCAATATTTCTATGATAAACAAACAGAATGAGCAATAAAATAAAAAGTGATGGAGGAGCTAACATTCAAGAAAAAGCAACTCAATTTTTTTTATCCTTTCACTAATACTAATCAAGATTTGGCATGTATACAACACCAACTGAATGGCTACCAACAAAAAAAAAAGTCAAAAAAAATGAAACAGAAGATCAAACATTCAATATATGAGTTATCAAAAGCTCATCCTATACCTTTTATGAGAGTCCATACAAAATCAGATGGACACAAATTAAAAAAAGAAGAAACATTTCAGTGAAACAAATAAAAAAATTGCAAATGAATAAACATTATTATCAACTTATCTCCAAATGTCCTTGTTCAAAATTAATTGAAGAAGTATATTTACAGGAATTCAGAATTGAAGTTTAAGAAAATAAAATGTACTAATAAAAAACGTTGATATACTTAGTTTTGGAGCCCTATCTGCAGCCCCATACAATACAATAGCGTAATATTTCACTTTTTCAAAAAAAAAAAAAAAGGCTATTGTATCTCAATTGTATAATAACTTTTTAAAAATATACTTAGACATATCATTTTCTATAAATCAAACTATCATCTTATTTTTAAACCATGGGAGTTGGCCTTTACTAGAGGCGTGTAAAAAAATACTATAAATCTTGACTTTAGAATCTCTCGAGCTTACAAGTTGCATTATAATTTATTGGGAATTAAGGTTTAGTCAATCATGACTTTTATGGATATAAAAATACATGTCAATGGATTTTTAAATCTTGAATTAAATAGTTCATTAATAAAAAATCAAGCGTATTCAACTATGAAAGTCTATAAAATCTACAAGGTCCACAAAAGTCGATCATTTGTAGAAATCTATGTAAGTCCCGATCAACTACCCCAGATTCTATCATCTTATTTTTATCTCTTACCCAAAAAAAAAATTATTTAAAAATTATATATAGAATTGAAAAAAAAAATCATTGTGATTTTGAATTTCAATTCCCATACCCAAATTTTATAAATGATAAATAATATAATAAAAATTTCACTCAAAAGAGTTTCTAATGTAATCGAGATCAATAAATAGAATGACTAAATCTAAATCATAGACATACACACAAAACGATAATCATATTGGAGAACCAAAAACACAAAACCCAAAACATGTTTTATGCATAAACGACAAATAAATTGATTTTTTTCATGATTCATCATGGGAGAGATCTTATATATATATAAAAACAACCCAATATAAAGAAAACTATAAAAGTTAGTGAATCACCACCTCAATATCTCTAAAGGCTGGAGCTCCAATGGCAGTTCTGTGTGTTAGGGTTCTTCAGATTTGACTTATATATTGAGGCGGAGAGAGTTAATTTTTTTTTTTTTTTGTAATATTTTTTAGGCTCCGTTTGGAAACATAGATTGAAAATTAGATTTTAGAATAAAGCTGCTTTTTAAGATGATTTTAGACTTTTGACTTTTTTGGAATGCTTTTTTTAATTCAGGAATCAATATTTGGAAGGAGTTTAATGTTTAGTAGAAAAAGTTGCTTTTCAATTCAAAAAATCGATTCTGACAAAAAAAAACGTTCTTTTTGAGATTTTAAAAACACGGATTTCGAGAGAGAAATTAAAAGGAATCCAGCTTTTGATTCCGTCGTAATCCGATCCGTTTGGTTGCGCATTTGGGGATTTTCAGTTTTTCAAAAAGCGGAATCCGTCCAAACGCGTTACCAAACGGAGCCTAGTTGGTTGCAGTTAGCCTTGTTAAAACTAATTTTTTCTGTTAGTATTTGATTTTTTTGTTGTTGGGTTCGGCATTCCAAGACTTAAACATTTTTTTAAGATTTGTTTCTGTTGATTTGTTAATCTTTTAAATATTTTTTTGTTTTGTCAATTTTTAACCGGGAAAATACCCAAAAATTTGATTCTTGATATCATCTCACAAACAACTACAATATTCTGAAATTTCTAAATCAACTGAAGATTGGGGAGTTAAAGGTTTAGACAAATAAAGGGGTTTGTTTTGCATGTATACCATCTAAAAACATTCTATTTATTATTATACCACTGCAAATAACCTATTAATTATTATATCAATAGAATTTAGAAATTAATTATGTATATTTATCATTTTAGTTAACATCCATTTAAATTTCTATTAAAACTGTTAAAATTTTAGAGAAATAACCAAAGTATCATTTTATTTTTTTTATTTTGCATATACCTTATCAAGCACAGTATTTATACAAATAAAAATATTAATTTTAACATGAAAATTTCATTTAAAATCCAAAACATAAAAACTATTTATTAACAAAGTCATAATAATTATTAATACTTACATTAGTATAAATAAAATAAAATTATTTTAAAAACAAGTAATCAAATATATAAATTACAAAATGACAATTTAAAAAAAAAACTAGATCATGATGGGAAGAAAAGAAAAGAAGGGGGTAAGGTTGAATAGTTCACTGTTGATTTGGAAAGAATAATAGATTGATTAGATTATTATGTTTAATTCTTTATATTATGATAATAGATTGATTAGATTATTATGTTTAATTCTTTATATTATAATAAATATTATATTAAGTTTAATTGGATAGACATTACAGTCTTTATAAATAATCGTAAAGACAAATTGTTCCCTGTAAAAGTCAAAAATGCCCCTGAAGAACTTTTACATTTAATTGTGTTTCAGGGATTATATTATTTGTCTTTATGATTGTTTATAAAGACTGTAATGTCTACACAATTAAATGTAAAAATCCTCTAGGGGCATTTTTGTCTTTTACAGGGATCAATTTGTCTTTATGATTATTTATATGGACTGTAATATCAATCCAATTAAATGTAAAAATCTTTCAGGGGCAATTTTATCTTTTGGAGGGACTAATTTGTCTTTATGATTGTTTATAGGAACTGCAATGTATAAACAATTTAATGTAAAAGTTTTTCAGTAGCAATTTTATCTTTTGTATGGGCTAATTTGTCTTTATGATTGTTTATAGAAACTTCAATGTTTACACAATTATATATGATGAAATATTCTGGGAATATTCCGTTATGTTTGGATAAAAATTTAATTCATGGATGATAATTGGGCTTTTGTAAGCTTTTAGGGACTCATATGTCTGTCCCAATTTTAGTAGGGACTTATATGGATTTTTTCATGTTTGTAGGGATTTGGATGTCTTTAATCCAAAAAGAAAAAAGATATGATCAATGATTGAATTGTAGAATGAAATGATTTGTAGCTATATGATTACTATTGGGTTTAAGTTTGTAAAATATTCACTCTTTAAAATGAGACATATTTCGGGGAACAAATCCATATTGTTGAAATAGTTTTAAAATAAGCACATTTTTTAAATATTCAAGTTTGTTAAATATTCACTCTCTAGAGTAGGACATAAATTTCGGAAAACAAATATGTAGTTCGGTCAGTACCGAACTGTACCACGTTTAAATCGAACTGTATCACCTATAAATTGAACTGCACAATCAATTGTTGGGTATATATTTCACTCTCTTATTGGATGCTGATGATACTTATGAATTCATATTTTCTCTAATAGCTAATTGAATCCAATAAGAGAGTAAAAAATATACCCAACAATTGTTGTGCAGTTCGATTTATAAGTGGCGCAGTTCGATTTACACGTGGTGCAGTTCAGTACTGACCGGATCCGGTCCCCCAAAATATCCTTCTAACAAACACTATTGTTAAGTGGTGAACTAAATATACTTATTTGAATAAGTGATTATATTTTCAGTTGAACTAAACAGTTTTTTAAACTGGACTGCATAAAACATTCAGCACTTATACAATCAATACTGAATAATTTTGCACTTAAATTCAGCATTTAGCCAAATCAAAAGCATTTGATTCTCTTAAATTCAGCAATCAGCTGAACCAAATGCATTCAGCCTCAGCACTGAATAATTTTGCACTTAATACATGCACATTTTTTTTTTTTTGAAAATGAGAATGGTAGACCTGCTACTTCTTAATATTAATAAAAGGAGTACACGCCCAAACAACCACAAGCTTGTAGCTAAGATGCCATGCAGCCTGATAAAATAAGAGAAAAAACAAAGAAAGCAAATCAGGCTCGATTATGAGACTTAATCAAGCCCACCACCGAACAAGTCCACGCCTATGTAATGTCCAGTACTCCCCTGCGCATCCTGATGGACTCTGCACCTACTGAGAAACAGCCCCACGCCGATATAAAGGATTGAGCTGATTCCCAAATACCAGTAGCCGACACCAGAGATCCCTGGAACACAGCAGCATTCCGACCTAACCAGATCGCCCACAATGTTGCCGGGAAGAGAAGCTGTAAAACCTTACTCCTCACACTCCTATCATCCCTTCGAAATAGCTGCCTACTTTCGAACCACAGTTGATCCAAGGAATTAAACTTCCATCGACCACCTGTAACCAAACTCAAGTTATACCATACCTCCTGGGCCACCATGCAATCACAAAATAAATGTACTGTGGTCTCCTCCGCTCCATTACATAGCCCACAAGCTGCCGAGTCCATTGGTCTCCACCGTGCCCGATATGACCGTGTCATCAACCGTTCAAGGAACAGCAACCAAAGGAAGAACTTCACCTTTAGAGGAGCTCGAGATCCCCAGATATAGCTCGCTTTTGCTGCCATCCCACTGTTAAAAGGCTTATGTAATCTCCACCAATCATACGCTGCCTTATCCGTGAATCCCGTATTAGGATTGGGTCCCCAGATTGGAGCATCTTCCTCCATCGGGTTGATCCTGAAAGCTGCCAGAATAGAGAACAAGTGGGAAAATTGAAGTAGTTCCCCTTCTGTAAGCCTCCGCTGCAGGTGTAGATTCCATCCTCCTCCCGACTCTGTCTCCAACCAGAACTCAGCCACGAACCCAGCTCTATTACGGGCCAAAGCAAACATCTCAGGGAAATCCACTTTAAGAGGGCTAGATCCACATCAATGATACTGCCAGAACCGGATAGAATCCCTCCCCCAAGCTTCCATGAGATTGTCTCCTCAAAATGGGACGTCAAAGCCTGGATATTCTTCCAGATTCGAGACATTCCCCTCCGTGGACATGGGAAGAGACATGCTCGTTGCCTGCCACCCACCAGACTGCCTCCCACCACCCCACGCCATAGAGATCCCTTATCTGTATGAAACTTCCACAACCATTTCGATAGTAAAGCACGATTTAAGTCCTCCAAATCTATAATTCCTATCCCTCCTCTCCCCTTTCGTTCACACACTGAACTCCATCCAACTAGATGAACTCCCTTCTTCTCAGAACCCAAATTAGACCATAGGAAGCGCCTTCTTATAATATCGATTTTCTGAATTACTGTACGAGGGATGCGAAACAACGATAACAAGAACACTGGAAGACTTGTTAATACCGCCTGGAGAAGCACCATTCGACCTCCGAAACTGAGCAGCCGGCCTGTCCAGCCCTCTAGTCGTTGTTCAAACCGCTGGATCAACGGGGACCATTCCTGGCAGGATATAGACTTGATCCCCAGAGGTAACCCCAGATATTTAGTAGGGAAGCTCTCCATAGGACAAGAGAATCTTGCGGCTAATCCTTCCACTACCAAATCAGGGAGGTTAATCCCAAAGAAGGCACTTTTCCTCCAATTAATCTGGAGACCGGATAACCAGCCAAAAACGCGCACAACAAACATAATACCGTGCACCACTTCCTCCTCTCCGTTGCACAATAAAACCGTGCCATCCGCGTATAACACATGGGATAAGGTAGCGATAGAATTTCCACATGTTAACCCTGTCACCCATCCTGCTTCTTCCGCCCTAGTCAACATCCTGCTCAGAGCATTCGTAACAAGGATGAATAGGAATGGTGACAACGGGTCACCTTGGTGCAAACCCCTTCGCATTGGGAAGAAACCACAAGGAATTCCGTTAATCAGAACTGATGCGTTGGCTAAAGATATGCAAGCAAACACCATATTCGTCCATCTAGGCCCGAAACCGTGACAAATAAAAAGGTGTCGAAGAAAAGACCAATCAACTTGATCATAAGCTTTTTGGAAGTCCAGCTTGATCATCAGACCCTTCTTTCTAAGATGATGGATCCCCGAAATACATTCCTGGACTGCAATGAAGCCATCTTGCAGCGACCTCCCTGGTACAAATGCCGTTTGGTTATGCTCAACAATCAATCCAATGACTTCTTTCATCCTATTTACCAGAGCTTTTGACAAGAATTTGAAACAGGCATTAATCAAACTAATCGGCCTGAAGTCTGAGATTTCTTCCGCTCCCACTTTCTTTGGAATTAAAGCTAGGAAAGTAGCATTTAAACACCCGACACCTTGGGAGCCCTCGTAAAATTCCGAAAACATAGACACAATATCATCTTTAACAATGTCCCAAAATTCTTGAAAAAATCTGGAGCTAAAACCGTCCGGCCCAGGAGCCTTGTCTCCCTCCGTGCTGAATACAGCCCGACGAATCTCTGCCTCAGTAAATGGGCTTTCCAGAATTGCAGCATCCCCAATCGGTACCCTTCGTAGACCTTCATCTTCCCAGGGAGGGCGTCTTCCTCTGCGTGCCTTGTATGCCGAGCTAAAATGTGTGACGAAGCACTGCTGAATGTCCTGCTGTTCCACCAATTGTACACCCCTAGACTTGATAGCCACAATGCGATTAGTTCTCCTCCTCTGATTGGCCAATTTGTGAAAAAACCTTGTGTTGTTATCTCCTTCTTTGAGCCATAGAGCCCGAGATCGTATTCTCCACTCCTCCTCTTCCATACTAAGAATTTTCAGCATAGATAGTTTCAGCCCAGTTCGCTTCACTCTATCCTCCTCTTCAAGCAGACCACATTCATCCAGTGCGTCTAGAGCAGCGATCTCTGAAGAAATTGCGTTCTTATCTTTTGACCTTTGACTTTTTGCCATCCTGCTCCAAATCTTCAAGGCAACTTTAAGACGCCTTAATTTGCATGCAATCCGTTTAGCCCCGGAGACATATGGTGTAGGTACTCTCCACGAGTTAGTAACCACCTCTCGGAACCCTTCCACCTGTAACCACCACGTCTCAAACCGGAACGGAGGTCTTCCTTCCTGTCCCATGCCACCGGCTAGAAGTAGAGGGCAATGATCAGAGGTCACCCGAGGGAGGCCGCGAAGACTGCATGCCGGGAATACGTCCTCCCACTCTATATCTATCAATACCCATATGTCTGGTTACTCGAGGTAAAAGAAGGATCCTCCCTCAAGTTTGGCCAAAGAAGGATCCTCCCTCAAGTTACTCGAGGTAAAAGCCTGGTTGAGTAAGGGTAGATCCAATAGTTCCTCTAAGTCAATCCAGTCCGAGAATCCATGCATATCCCCTGACACGCCTCCTGGTCTGTTCCTGTCATCACTGAACCGGGTCACATTAAAATCACCCATGATACACCATGATTTCTGGTTTTGGAAGTTCCGAAATTTTTTTATTTTTTATTTTTGGTTTCAAGGCCCATTTTCATTTCATTTTTTGTGTTTTCTTGCTTGGAAGTTCTGATTTTGAAATTTTTATTTGATAAAGAATGGAGACCCAAGAAAAAAGAAGGATCATCTGCTGCTCCATCACTTCTTCATCTCCCTCTCCCTCTCTCACTCCACTTCGATTTACTGAAGTTTCATCCTTTCAAAAACACACCATAAACTTGAAAGTTCTGGTTTTTGGAAGTTCTGAATTTTTTTTAAAATTTTTTTTTTGGTTTCAAGGCCCAAACTTAGGCATTTCATTTTCATTTCATTTTTTGTGGTTTCTTGCTTGGAAGTTCTGATTTTGAAATTTTTATTTGATAAAAAATGGAGACCCATTTAGGGATTTGAAAGTTTGACTTATGGAGTGACATGGTTTTTTTTATTTGATGATTTGCTGAATATATCCACTTAAAATCAGAGTTGAAAGACCATTTGATTAAATGGTATGTTTTTTTGAGTTTTTTTAATGAAAAAAAGATATGAAAGAGAGAGATTTTAACTACCGAGCCCGAACCCGACCTCAACCCGCGGGTTGGGCTCGGGTTCGGGTTGAACCCGGGCTCGGGTTGGGTTCGGGTCGGGTTTGGGTTTTACTTTTTAAACATGCATTGTGAAATCAAAACCCGGGTTCGGGTCGGGCTCGGGTTAGGTTGTTTTGATAAGTGGATGGTATAATTACCCATGACCCATTTTTAATTTGGGTTCGGGTTCAACCCGACCAACTCGAGACCCCAACCCGAACCCGACCCGAAATGGGTTCGGGTTGGGTTGAACCCGATTGGAAAAAACCCCAACCCGAACCCGTCCATGAGTCGGGTTGGGTCGGGTTCAACCCGCCCAAGTTGCACCCCTAATTTTAACACCCTCTTAATGAATTACTATTGTTATTCAATGCTCAGTTTTATATTAAACCCGAACTCGAACCCGGGCATAACCTGGCCCAACCTGAACCCGCAGGTTCAAGGTAGGGTTCTGGTTGGGTTCAGGTCAGTTACTGGGTTGGATTTGAGGAAAGCTTTAACCCGACCCACCTGCCCGAGTTACAAACCCGGTCCAACCCACAATATAAACTGACTGTTGGATTAGCATACATCTTTGTTGGAAACTTGTGGAGTTTGGATACATTTCCCCCCAAACCAGTTGATACATAACTCTGCTTCGGGCCTATAGTTTAAATAGTTTACACAGATTTGATTGAGCAGATCCCTTGAGGACATAAGGGTTTTTATTCTTACAGCTTTCCATGCATTTTTTAAAGAGCACTGACCATCTGAAGCTTTTTTTAATTGTTACTGACCATCTGAACTTGTTGATGTTTGCAGGCTGATGGCTGGTCCTGTTGTCGTCGTTTGGGATCCAGCTTTTGTGAATACACTGTCACCGCGCACTGAAGTTGAAATAGCAAGTTTCGTCGATGGTGGAACAAAGAGTTTGATTGAGGAAGCGGTAATAGACAAGAGATGTCGATATGCAACGCACTCAGCTACCATGGAGGATTACGCGAGAGCCTTGATTCGAATTGATGATGAGATCGCTGCTTTACTGCCCAAGTTACGTCAGGCGTATAAGACAAAACGTGCCGCTAAAGAGGAGCTAGAAGCAATTCCCAAGTATCAACCATCAGCAAAAGATAAGATGAAGATGCAACCTGCTGAGTGAGTACTAAGATTTGAATAATCTGCTTGTGGCTATATAGGTGTCTATAGACTAACAAGAAGTGCGATTTTATGAGCCTTTTTGGTAACACATTTATATATAGTAGCTGATTCTCGATTGTTATTATTGTTTCTTCAGAAGGTACCTGGTAAAAGGAGACACACGCAAGACGAAGAAGCTGAAGAAACAAGTCAAAGAAGAGCACAAAACCATATCGAAAAAGATGACTGATTTGCATGGAATTCGAAGGGAATTGACCCGGATCATCTTTACTACATGAACTGAGGTCCTCCACTTGTAAATACTCTGAAGAACACTTGGAAATTGGATTGGATGTCATTACAAACTTGCTAAAGGTGTTCAATTTCTCTTCACTCATCGCTCTTGTAAACTGCATTGGTTGTATTGGATGAGCGTACATCTTGGTTGTAAACTTTTTGATACACTTTCCCCCAAACCAGTTGATAGAACACTTGGAAATTGGATTGGATGTCATTACAAACTTGCTAAAGGTGTTCAATTTCTCCACTCATCGCTCTTGTAAACTGCATTGGTTGTATTGGATGAGCGTACATCTTGGTTGTAAACTTTTTGATACAGTTTCCCCCAAACCAGTTGATACAAAACTCTGCTTCTGGCATTTAGTTTTTGATTGAGCAGATGCCTTGAGTATTCAAGTTTCTATTCTTATAACTTTCCATGCATGTTTTAAAGAGCAGTGACCATCTGAAGTTTTTTTTCTTCTTTTTATTGTTACTGACCATCTGAACTTGTTGCCCATAATAAAATATCTACTTCTATAATCAAAACTTGTTTCACTTGTGATCATAAGAATTCTGTTTCAGTATCTTTAATTAAGAAAGATACTTGCTCTTCTTCTTGAAATTTCAGTGAGTTTCTATTTTTCTGCATATCAATTAGCCCCCCTTTTGGAAGCCACCAGTCAAGCCATAGGAAAATCAAGTTCCCAGGACCAATATAACATCTGTTGAAGTGCTTAGCAAAATCAGTTTTCATTAAATTCCACCAAGACAATGAATTAGTTTTCATTGTTACATACCATACAGATTTCCCTTTAACATATTTGTGACCCACTGAACCCACAAATTAGAAGATAGAAAACATATGCCATAGCTGGTTATGTAGACCAAATTTGTTCCAATCAGATATAGCCTTCTAATTCCAATCCACCCTCTTCTTTAGGAGCACAAATTTCAGCCCAATTAGCTGCATATATGTACGATTTTCTTTAAGTCAGCCCCAGACCACAAAAATTTTGTAAAAATTTGTTCAATATAGTGGAAAACTTTTGGCGTGCAGAAGGCATCGGAACTGACTTTATAAGCTATGCTCTTCCTACAAAGGATAGGAATTTTTAAATTTCATCCAGAGATTCTTTTTGAGGAAGTGTTTAAGAGGCTTTGACACACAGTTGCATAATTCTTTCTACCATATTTAACATAAAGTATGGTTTATGAATAGCATCACCTGCAACAAGTACTGCCTGTACATTCAATCTTATATAAAGAGTTTGCCTCTTAATGCCACTGTTGAACAACTTGAGGAAGACCCATCAAGAATGGTGGATCCAAGTTAGAAGCAACGAACCAGGCTAAAAAATAATAAGGTAATGAAATATATTAATTGTAACCAACTAAAAAAATATTAACAAAAATCGGCTGAAACCCAAATAAATAGTCATAACAAACAAACTAACCACCCTACTGACCAAAAAAGGTGGAAAATCCATATAACCCCCCGTGGACTGCCCGAAATCCATATAACCCCTGACTTTTTCCTGAAATCCATATAACCCCTTAAAAACACTTATCTAAATCCAAATAACCCCTGAGTTAAATTTTCATTGATAGATTAATACTATTATGTGAATATTTTATCTAGTTAATCTTGGTTAAAAACATAATATAATCTCTACATTGTATTGAAAATACGAAAAATCATTTATAAATTATGATTTTATCCATCCAGATAGGGTTTTATAATTTATTCGAAAGGATAAAATTATCATTTACAAAATATTTTTTAGGTTTTTAACAAATTATAGGGATTTTTTTTATATACTGTGTTTGTTTTCACCCAGGGTTAATCAAACAGAATATTTATACCATATTCTTTATCTATCAACAGAAGTTTAAGTGAGAGGGTTGGTTAGATTTACGTAGGAATTTTAGGAGGTTATATGGATTTTAAAAATAGTCAGGGGGTTTTATGAATTTCAAACAGTTTACATGTGAGTTATTTGAATTTTTCCCAAAAAGAAATTAACCCCTGCCCCAATTTGTTTTCGTTATATACCCCTAAAAAATATTATTTTACAAAATACCCCTGATAAATTATTTTCAATAAATCAATAATACCCCAAAAAGGGGTTTAAATTGTGCATAAAAACCCTTTTGAAGGCTGTTACTGCAAAAAGTAAGAAAATATATTTTGCAAATTACACCTCAAAAGGACTTTAAACCCTTTTTAGTTTTCAGGGGTATTACTGGAAATAGAGTTTCAAGAGGGATATTTGGTTAATATAGGTTTTTCTGAAGGGTATATATACAAAAACAAAAACTAACAAAAAAAAGAAAATCATAACAAACTCTCCCCGCCTCAATATAATAAGTCTTTTAAAAAGTTAACTTCTCTCTCTCGAAAATCAAATCTGAAGAACTCTAACACAGAACTGCCATTGGAGCTCCAGCCTTTAAAGATACTGAGGTGGTGTATCACTAACTTTCATAATTTTCTGTATATTGGTTTGTTTCAATGTTCATTATACATATAAGATATATATAGATTTGATGTCTCCCTGGCTGAATCATGAGACAAAATCCATTTTTTTGTCATTTATGTTGGTTATGTGTAAAACATGTTTTGGGTTCTGTGTTTTTTGTTCTCCAATATATTAGTTATTCTTTTTTTTTTTATCTCAATTACATTACAAAATTTTTAATTTTGAGAGAAATATCTATTATATTATCATTTAAACAATTTGGGTGTGGGAATTAAAATTCAAAATCAAATGAATTCTTTTTTGTTCACTTCTTTAATTTTTAAATATTTTATTTTTGGCTAACATAAATAAAAATATGATGGTATAAATTATGTGGTAGTTGATCGGGACTTTGATAGATTTCTACAAATGATGGACTTTTGTAGATTTTTTAAATTTCTACAATGATGGACTTTTGTAGATTTTTTAAATTTTTACAAATGATGGATGTGTATTTTATATCCATGAAAGTTATGATTGAGTAACCTGTAACCGGCCATATATTAGATTAATCTCTTTATAAATAATTTTTTTATTTGTTCTCATTAAATATTTTCTTATCAAGACTCAAACACAGAATCACTATTAAGTCAATTTTAGTATATATAAATTAGTATTTGATTTCTATTGCCAATAAATTATAATATAATCTACTACAAAACATTGATCCATAAATCTCAATTGCCAAAAAATTATAACGCAACTTGTAAGCTCGAGGGATTAAAAATTCAAGATTTATAGTTTTTTTTTTTTTTTTACGCATCTAGTATAGACTCACCAAACCATGTATGGGATTAAAAATAAGATGATAGTTTGATTTATGGAAAATGATATACAGCCTAGTCCGCAGTCCACACCGTTTTTATTTTTAAAAAAAATTATACATTTTTTCATTGAAGTGTATATTATTATACGAAATGAAATATAAGCTTATATACAGAAATCTTTTTAAAAATGTATTTTTTTAAACCGTCACACATGATGTTAGAGCCATACACTACAATAGCGCGAAATATTGTTGGTAGTGCATGGGGATGAAGACATGGCTCCAAAACAGCCTGAGTGTAAACTTATTTTTTTCATAAACTTCAACACTGAATACCTGTAAACTTATTTAGTATATATAAATATACCTCTTCAATTAATTTTGAATAAGGACATTTGGAGATAATTTGATTATAATGTTTATTTGTTTGCAATTTTTTTATTTGTTTCATTGAAATGGTTCTTCTTGTTTTAACTTGTGTCCATCTGAATTTGTATGGACTCACATAAAATGTACAGGATGAGATTTTGATAACTCATATATTTAATGTTTGATCTTCTGTTTCATTTTTAAAAAAACTTTTTTTTTGTTGGTAGCCATTCAGTTGGTGTGTTGTATACATGCCAAATCTTGATTAGTATTAGTGAAAGGATAAAAAATTTGAGTTGCTTTTTCTTGAATGTGAGCTCCTTCATCACTTTTTTTTTATTGCTCATTCTGTTTGTTTATCATAGAAATATTGGTTTAACATACTCATACTGCTAATTATGATTGGTGAAAGTGCAGGATTATGAAATCAAGTTGAGTGCTGTCTTGTGATTGAAATTATGGAGGATAGAATCACTTCACTACCTGATGGCATACTTCTTAATATCCTCTCACTTCTTCCGATGCAAGATGCAGTCAGGACTGCAATTCTGTCAAGCAAATGGAGATATATGGGAAAGTTTATTCCTAACCTTGACTTTGAAGCTAGTAACATATTGGGAAAACGTTTTTCTGTAGATGAGAATTCTTTTAAGCTAGGTAAGGATAGAAGAGCAGCATTTTTCTTGGAGCGAAAGCTTGATTTTATGAGAGGGATTGATCAATTCTTAGACCTCCGACCAAGTGGTATTAAAATAGTATCAATGAGAATCCACTTTAGCTTGGATGTCGATGATGCATTTCATCTCAATCGGTGGATTAAATTCGCATTTTCTTCTGGCATTGAAAAGCTTGATGTTAACTTGTGTGAATATCTTTCCATTGATCTTGAAAAATATTACATTTTCCCCTTTGACCTCCTGTCTCATGTAAAAGCAACGCGTTTATCTTCCTTGAAGAGCTTGAAACTAGAATGTCTCAGCATGAGATATCATCCGGATTTTGATGGTTTCAAATCTCTTACTGCACTTTACTTAGATAATGTAGTGGTGTCGGATAGCGATCTGGCGAAAATCATATCTATTTGTCCTCTCCTAGAACTAATAAATATATTTGTTCCTTCTTTGGTTAGTTTGGAAATTCCATCTTCTTGTTTTCGACTCAAGTACCTTGAAGTAGAAGATGGTTTCAAGCTGGAGAACATCTCTGTTAATGCTCCAAATGTGATTAGCTTCAAATATAGTGGGAAACTGAAAAACTTCTCATTTGCCAAACTTGCACAAATAAAGCACATTAAGTTCAACTTTAGAGGGGATAGTTGTGAATGGCTTAAATATGTATTCACAAAAATTCCACAGCTTCTTCCTCACCTGGAGTTTCTTGAACTATATTGTCACAGTGATATTGAGGTGCGTTAAAGTATTGGTATTATATTTCTTTGTACTTCATTTGTTTCAAGGAATATGAATTTTTAAGTATTTTATATATGATTTATTATTTTCATTGTTACAGAGTCCTTTCCAGATGACTTTCCTCATTTGACTAACCTCAAGAGATTAAAGTTGAACCAATGTACTTCTCCAAGATATGACCTCCTGTGGATTATTCCCCTTTTAAAGGCTTGCCCCATACTGCGAGATCTTCATCTTGAAGTAAGTAAAAATCATTGAGAATGTTAGGTGTGCAATGTATTAATGACATATAAAATTAATTCATGATTTAATATTGACTCCAAATCCCAGTGAACATGTTAATCATATATATTTTATTTCTTGATATCCTTATATATGATCTAATATCAATCTCTTTTCATTTTTGCAGTTTCGCCCCAAAGACTATAATTCAATCTATACAGGGGAGGTAGCAAAGCGTCAGCCGAGTTGTCATCTTAAGTATTTGAAGGTGATTGAAATTAGCGGTTTCACTGGTTTTTGGAGCCAGATCGATCTCGCCTCACGTTTGCTAAAGAATGCTAGTGTCTTAGACATTATGACCATAAACCATCGCGCTGAATTTGAAAGAGATGGAAAATATGAGATATTTGATTGTTATGACAATGTAAAACACTGGCGCCGGAGGATCAATAGGTTCATCTCCAAGAAAGTACCAATGGGTACTAAATTAGTGGTTCTATGAATGTTTTTTTTTCAGTTCATGTTATTATGACTTGCTCCTGTTTGATTCTGTAATTTGTGATTAGACTTGTGATTCCTTTTTTTACTATTGTTATGGTATATAAAGAGTTTCTTAAAGAATGACCTCTTGGTATGTTCACTATCAAAAGGAGGAGTTGGATTAATGTTTTATTAAACAGTGACATTGCTATTTAAAAGTATTAAAATGATTATAGGTTTAAACACTTTTGTGCACTGTTCAGAAATGCGGTCCGTGCGGCCGCATATGCGGCCGCATATGCGGTTCGGTAAGCCTACCGAACCGCATAGGCTGATATGCGGGCATATGCGGACAAGTCCCGCATATGCGGGGATATGCGGGATATGCGGGCGCATATGCGGACGCATAGGTTTAGAAAAAAAATAAAAATTTTGCATTTACACCCTCCTGAAAAAGTTAATTATATTTATACCCCTTAAAAATTATATTTATACCCCTGTGTTCGTCTGAAATTGCATCTATGCCCCTGTGTGGCTGTGTCTGAATTTTTAATGGTTTAATATGATTACATTTCTTCAAATTTACCTTGTTATCTCTTGTTTATAGATCAAGACTATATAATTATTTTTTATTATTAAAAAATTACATAACCGCATATACTCCCGCATATACTCCCGCATGCCGCATATACTCTGTGCGGTACCCTACCCGCACGCAAACCGCATACCGCATTTCAGAACACTGCTTTTGTGTGAAGTATGTAGTATAAACCATACTTTATGTTAAATATGGTATAAAGAATTATGCAATTGTGTGTCAAAGCAGATTTTCGTAAAACTTTTGATAGTGTTAACAGCCAGTATTTGTTCCACATGTTGCTAGTCATAAGCCATATATACTTTATGTTAAATATGGTAGAAAGAATCAGCAATTGTGTGTCAAAGCAGATATTCATAAAGCTTTGGATAATGCTAACAGGCAGTATTTGTTCCAGGTGATGCTACTCATATGGATAAATTTTAATGCAATATGGATAAATTGGATTTGGGGTTGCTTTGAAAAACCTATGTTCTCAATATTGGTTAAAGGATCATTAAAGCTATTTTTCAGGATGCTCTGGCTTAAAACAAGGGGATCACTTATCCCCATATTTCTTTTGCATAGTGATGGATGGTCAGAGAATTCAAAATCAGGTATATTGAGAAATCTTACTCCCTGCCATCTACTTTTTGCAGATGATCTGCTATTATTTTGTGATGGCAGAGAGAAAAGTCTGTTTACATTAATTAGACAGATTCTCTGTTCTATAAAGGATAAACATCAGTTGGACTAAAAATAGGTTATATTTGTGGGAAGCAAAAACAGGATATCTGATTTGTTGAATAAAGGATAACTGCCTGTCAACTACTTGGGTTCGCCACTTTACAATACTAGATTAACAAAGGAGCATTGCATCCCCCCTATTCAGAAAATTCAAAAAAGAATCTCTGGATGGAAGTGAAAACTCCTATCCTTTGTAGGAAGAGCTTAACTTTTAAAGTCAGGTCTGGTGCCTTCTACATCCCTTAAATAGTTTTCCACTATATTGAACACATTTTTACAAAAATTTTGTGGTCTGGGACTGACTTAAGAAAACAGTACATGCAGTTATTTGGTCTGAAATTTGTGTTCCTAAAGATGAGGGTGGATTGAGAATTAAAAGGCTATGTTTGCTGGAAACAAGCATATGTTTGCTACTTCTTCTAATTTGTGGGTCCAGTGGGTCAAAGACAACCATCTTAAAGGGAAATCTGTATGGTGCATAACGTGGAAAAGTAATTCATGGTCTTGAAGGAAGTAAATGAAAACTAATTTTGCTATTTAAGCACTTCAATAGATGTTCTGTTGGTTCTGGGAACTTGATTTTCCTATGGCATGACTTGGTGTATTCCAAATGGGAGGCCAAGATATACAAAACAATAGATACCCACATTTGTAATAAGGACAACAAGTTCAGATGGCCAGTGCTCTTTAAAACATGCATGGAATGCTGTATGAATAAAAACCTTAGGTCCTCAATGGATCTTGCTCAATCAAATATGCATGGTAAATTAGAACTGAAGGCCTGCAGCAGAATTGGTATCATTGTATCAACTGGTTTGTGGGCAAATGTATTGTTACAACATCAACAGGTTTTCAACAAAGATGTATGCTCATCAAAAGACAAACTAGTGCAATTTGCAGAGTTCATAACAAGTTTGTATCACAACAAAGCCCTTCTTTTCCTAATGGAGGAACTAGTTCATCATAGAGATGATGTGGTTCAACTCCCTTCGGATTCTGTGCAATCCAGTCATCTTTTCCGATATTTCTGCGTGATCGTACAATTCTCGCTCGTGTTGCTTCGTTTTTCGAGTGTCACCCTTCACCAGATACCTCCTGAAGGAACGAAAACCAATAGAGAATCATTAATTAAATTTACAAAATGTATTACTAAATAGGCTAATTTAAGCTTATGCATCCCTTGTTTGTCTATACACACCTAAATAGAAAGAACAGAATATTCAAGTCTTAGTACTTACTCAGCAGGATTCATCTTCTTCTTCTCTTTTGGCTGATGGTTGGTACTTGGGGATTACTTCTCGCTCCATAGTAATGGCAAGCTCTGAATTATATGCACGAACTAACTTGGGCTGTAAAGCAGTTATTTCATCATTAACTCGAATCATGGCTCTTATGTAATCCACTCTGGTAGCCGAGCCCATTGCAAATCGATGATTACTGTTTCTTACTGCCCCCTCAATCAAATTTCTGGTTCTTCCATCTACAAAACTAGGTATATCAACTTGAACGCGTTTTGGAAGGGGGTACACATTATAAGGATCCCAGACTACAAAAATCTCAGCCATCACCCTGCAAATATATATAAGCATGGAAATTCATAAAACACAATATAAGAACGCATGTAAGTATATACTTCATATTTCTTAAAAAAAATGATCTTCACTAACTAAGGATATACTTCAAAAAATCAAACATGCGAGACAGCTGCATATGGGGTTACAAACGGGCTTAAGAAAATCAATCGGTTAAATTCAGTGTATGGATCACCATTCACTGTGTTGGAGAAGTAAAAATGGAAAAGTAGAAATGAATGGAATTTCAAAAACATATCTCCTCAGCCCCATTCAGTGGCTTCAAGACCACTGGTACATGTTAGAGAATGTATGTCTGCAATGGTTAAGGAAGATGGGGAATTGAGGGCGATGGAGAACTTGAAACCACAGGTTCAATGGTCAGAATGCATTAGAAAAATGCAACTAAACAGAGGTGTTACTTTTAACAGATGGAAGTGCAAACATGCAGAAATGGGGGGCTGGAGCTGCGTTTATAGTTGTCAGTCCTTTTAAAATTCTTGGTGCAGGATATGAGGGGTGGCCTTGGGCCTCTCCTCTTAAGGATGGAAGCAGTTGTGATTTACATGGGATTATAATTTGCCTATACTGCTGGATATGGTAATATTCTGTTGGAAATGTTTGATAAAGATTTTAAATGAACACTTCGAGTCGCGTTACAATGTCGCTCTCATTAAAACAGTATTTGCCCCTTATACAGTGTGCATAGGGTACTGCAAATCTGTCTGCAGGATAACTAGAAGAAATTTTCACCAGCGTTTGCACGGACGATGGTGAACAGAATACTGATGAACCCAAATGAATCAAGACCCTTGTATTAGGCTATGTAGAAACCCAATACAAGAACACACTTTAGGAAAAAGAGAATGTTTTTGATTTATTGATGATTTGAATGGTAGGAAATCATGTCTATTTATAGACATAGGAGCACCTTTTCAATGCATCTCTTGAGGCTTAACCACCTCCAATCTGGACCGTTGGATCTTCAGTTACAAGATCGACGGTCCAGATCGATCACCATCCGATGCACCCCTTCGATCAGTGTAACCATTTCTTGATCGATCCAACGGTGCACGTTGCATTGGACGGGTCCACCATCTGGACGGTCCAGATCGCATCTGATGGAACAATCTCCACTGTCTATTAGCCAAAAAGAAAAGGCTCCACCTCCAGCTCCTAGCGACGATGCGTACGTACGAAGTGCCAAGTGCGCCATCAAAGCGCCACATTGCGCCCATCGCACACACGCACGCGTGTGCGGACGGTGTTAAAGCACCGTGTGCATAACACCTTACCATTCCTAAAGTAAACATTACTTTATACACATCTCACTTTATATAGTGAGAAGTTTTTTCCTCTTTAACCGATGTGGGACTAAAACCCAACTCAAAGTTACAAACAAAGACCCAACTTACAAGACACATGAAAATACATTTTGAAAAACCTCTAACATATTCTAGTTTGCTCGGACTGTCTACCTACTTTGCAGCTTATACAGACAGGTAGCCCAGGCCCATCTCAAATACAGGATATATTGCATGATATATATAATTTTATAAACAGAACAGGTACACCGTCTTCAATCAGTTTTTGTAAGGTACCACGTCAAGCTGTACGTGGACCAAAAGCTTTGGCGTGGTATGCAAGGGGGAAGCTAACTCCGAGATGGAAGATGGAAGTAGTGCAGGATCTGGTTGTTCAGAGAAGGATTCGTCCTGTTATAGATTCGATATATTATTGTATAAATTTTGTACGAAACTCACTTGTGGTGAAATCACCACATTTTCTATCAACTTTGGTGGATAATATACAGTGAGCCCGTTTAGGGCCTTCTTATTGAAAAAAAAAATTAATGCAAGTTTCTGTATCCAGCAAGGTAAACTTTAAAAAGAATTTGAAATGCATAACCCCTCCCTAGGGATGGCAGTAGGATGGGGTAAATGGAAAACCTGCCCCGAAGCAGAGTTTTGTATCAACCGGTTTGGGGGAAAATGTATCCAAACTCCACTAGTTTCCAACCATGATGTATGCTAATCCAATACAGCCAATGCAGTTTACAAGAGCGAGGAGTGAAGACATTGAACACCATTTCTTCAGAGAAAGTTTGTAAAGATGATCCAGTCTGCTATCGTTTTATTAAAAGTTTGTAAAGACGATCTAGTCCATTGTTGTGTTACTAATAGAGGGAGTCAGATCATTGTAATGATGATCCAGTTCAACTCCCTTTGGATACTCAGCAAATTAGTCACCGCTCTGTTTTTTGCAGATGATCTACTATTATTTTGTGATGTCAGTGGGAAAAGTCTGTTTACATTGAAAGGCTTTTAGATTGATTCTGGTTAACTATCAGATGGACTAAAAGTAGGTTATATTGGTGGGAAGCAAAAACAGGATAAATTTGTTGAAAAACAGGATAACTGCTCTTTGTTATAGTACCAGATTAACAAAAGAGCATTGCATTTCAGAAAATTCAAAAAGAATCTCTAAATGAAATTTAAAACTCCTATCCTTTGTAGGAAGAGCAAAGCTTATAAACTTCACTATATTGAACAAGTTTTTACAAAATTTTGTGGTCTGGGGCTGACTTAAAGAAAACAGTACACTCCGTTAATTGGGCTGAAATTTGTGCTCCTAAAGAAGTGTGTGGATTGGGGAATTAGAAGGCTATATTTTATTGGAACAAAGTTGGTCAGGGAGGAATAGTAATTCATGGGCTTGGAGGAATTTATGAAAACCAATTTTGCTAATTAAGCACTTCAACAGATGTTCTTTCAATTCTGGGAACTTGATTTTCCTAAAGAAACTACTGAAATCCATCACAGACAATATGAGAAAATATATGGAGGCATTCAAAGCCTTATCCCGATCTCACATTCAACAAAAGCATAAAATCCCATTCAAGAAATTGATTTGGAAACCCTTGAGAAACCAGATTCAAGAAACACCAAAAGCATAACATAAATCCAAATTGCAAAAATATTAAAAGCTTCATATATTTATTTCTACCCATAAAAGAAAACTATAAACCAAAAGCATTATGAAAATACATGCACAATATATTGATTTCTACCCATAAAGAAAAATGTAAACCACACATCAATCCAAAATACAAACAAAAGAAAAGTTTCATATGTGCAAAGATCATAACATATGGAAAAGATCCATCTGTTTAATCTGACTTACTTTGATCTGAGTATGAAGTCTTCCATGATTTTGGATCCTGATTTACAGATCGCATTCACTACTGCTGCAATCAAGACAGACGAACCAAGGTTCGTATTGCTGTAAACAACAATCAATAATATGAAAAAAAAAACCCAACCCATATTGGGTTCTACCCATTAAGAAGGCATATGACATGGAAAGACAAAACAACAATCCATACTTACTTTGATCAGTTTCGAAAAGCACTCGCAAGATTTTGGGACCCAATCTAGCTTGCACTGATCACCTGCAACAAAAATATTAAAATCCATTAAAATCGAAAACCATTTTTTAGATTCTTGTGAAACCCATTCTCTTTCTCTTTCTCTCTCTCTGTGTGTCTGCAAGGATTTACCTGAAACATGTGTTCGCGCCTTTTGAAAGAACTACTGTTTTTCTGTTCTGAGCGGAAATTTATATTTGAACACAAAAAACGGTCAGTTGATATTGTTGGTTGGGCTGGGTATTCTCAGCCCGAGCAGCTGAGGAAAATGAGGTTGGGTTGGGTTGGGTTGGGTTGGGCTGGGTTAAAACTTTCTTTAAAACCGACCCAGTAACTGACCCGAATCCAACCAGAACCCGCGGGTTCAGGTTGGGCCGGGTTATGCCCGGTTCGGGCTCGGGTTTAATATAAGGGTGGGGCTATTTGCACCCCTCAGTTTGCTGAGCACACCCCGTGTCTGAGCACACCCCACCCAAATAACTTGGGTTCTGTACACACCCCAGTATTTATATAACATTTTACTTTCCACTGCACACCCCACTACAAACCCTAAAAACTTATGCAAGAAGGGGAGGAGGAGGAGAAGGAGGAGGAAGAGGGTGGGGTTGAGGCGGAGGGTGGGGCTGAGTCGGTAGGGAAGAGCGCCTCCGAGAAGATACATTGGCAGCCTTTGACATCCACGGAGAGGCGGTGAGGAAGGTTGTCTGGTCAAAATCGACGTCGGAAAGATGCGCTTTTTTTCACGGTGAATGCGTGGAAGCAGTGTTCGTGGAGGGAGTGATGGACATAGGTGGAGACGAGGTAGACCAGGAGACGAGGTTGGGGGGGATGGAATCGAAGATGTGAACAAGTTGTTCTTCTTCTGCACGCATAGACACTACCAGTGTCGACGGTTTCACATTTCGTAGACACTCCATGTGTCAATCTTTTCAGAAAAAAAAATTTTAACATTTCATTTGTCCCTCCAAATCTCTACAAAAAAATAACAAATTGATTGTCTCACTCACCTCCTTTCAATGGCTTCTAAGAAACGTTTCTTATATCAGAGGATTTAGGCAATTGAGAATGTTAATGAGTAGTTTGTTATTTTGTTTCATGGTTGGTTGTTATTGTTGAGTTTCTTTCAATCCTTTATCATTACATGATAAACCATGTTGTAGCTTTTTTTAACACATTAATATTTTTTTCTTTTGATGTAGCATACCATGTAAAGAGATCCCATAGACTGCAACAGTGTCTAGAGATCATATATATTCAGACACCTCAGGTGTCTACCTCATTAATCAAAACCTATTTGTTTCATTTCTGTTCCGATAGACTGCAAAAGTGTCTAGATATCACATATACTTAGACACCTCAGGTGTCTACCTAATTAGTTAAAACCTACGGGTTTCACCTCTGTTATGATAGACTGCAGCAATGTCTAGGTAATACAAATACCTAGACATTTCAGATATCTTACCTATTCCAGAATCTACAAGTTTCACTTCTGTTCCTATAGACTGTTGCAATGTCTAAGGATTACAGATATCTAAACATCTTATGTGTCTAATCTATTTTAAAACATACGGATTTCACTTCTATTCCCATAGACATCAGAGGTGGCTATAGATTACACATATTTAGACACTCCATGTGGCTAACCTTTTTCAGAGTGGGTGTCTTTAGTACCTATTTGTAAATGGATCTTCAAATATTAATCCATTTAAAAGGGGTGTAAAAAGTAAACCGAGGGGTGCAAATAGCCCCACCCTTAATATAAATACTAAGCATTGAATAATAATAATAATAATAATAATTAATTAAGAGATTGTTAAAATCTGTTTCTTTCATTTTTTTTTCTTTCAAAACAAATTCAAAAAACATATCATTCAACAATCAAATGGTCTTTCAAATATAAAAAAACGTCTCTCCATAATTCAAAATTTCAAATCCCCAAATGGGTCTCCATTTTCTATCAAATAAAAATTTCAAAATCAGAACTTCAAATAAAGAAATCACAAAAACTGAAATGAAAATGAAATGCCTAAGTTTGGGCCTTGAAACCAATAAAAATAAAAATATATCAGAACTTCCAAAACCAGAACTTTCAAGGTTTTGGGTTTGTTTTTGAAAGGATGAAACTTCAGTAAATCGAAGTGGAGTAAGAGGAGAGTGAGAGAGAGAGAGAGAGAGAGAGAGAGAGAGAGAGTTGAAGAAGTGATGGAGCAGCTGATGATCCCTTCTTTTTCTTGGGTCTCTATTTGTGACAGCGAAGAAGAAGAGGGAGGAAGAGAAAGACATAGGGTTAAAATATAAATGAGTGGCTGTGATTTTATGGTTTTAACAAAACACGGTGAGGATGAAAGAGTGCTAACTGCCAATTATGGGTGCCCGAACCCGACCCGATTTGGGTTTGGGTTATCTCGAGTTTGTGTTGGGTTGAGCCTCATAGAAAAACCAAACCTGATCCCGCCCGCAATTCAGGTTGGGTCGGGTTCATCCTGCTCAATAAGGTGCAACTTGAACGGGTTGAATATGATCAAATCCTAAATTTGGGTGAGTTTAGATTGGGGTTCCAATCCAACCCAACTCGAACCCAAACAAAACCCTTCGGGTTGAGCTTCTTAAACCCAAGGATAAGGTTGGGTTGAGTTTGAGTTGGATTTCTCCAACCTTAGGTTGAGTTCGGGTTGAGCTTCAACTGGACCCAACCTGCCCGAGTTGCACCCCTACTTCTCAAGTTGCACCCCTAGTGTCCAACCTTGTAGGCTTGGCCTATCAATGGGTTGGGTTCAGGTCGGGGTGGACCCAGACCCGATCGGGGGGCTTGGGTACATTAGACCCGTGACCGGATCCAGTAGACCCAGGTCATCCTGTCTCCCCTCCACCATCCGATCAAACATCCCTCTCTTCCATATTTTAGATGTATTTATTTTTATTTTTCTAATATTTCAGATAATTATCTGAATCTAGATTTTCCAATCAATTTCAGATACTTAATTTAAATATTCGTCGGATGTCAAATGCAAACATGGATATGGATATAGGCCTATATGATCTATATCCGCTCCACTGACAGGCTTAATCTATAGGGCCGGATCGGGGTGAACCCAAACCCGCCCCGTTTTGATGGTTGGGTCCTTCACTCCTTCGAGTTGGGTCTATATTATATTGGGTATCCGATTCTTCGGGTAGTTGTATTTTCGTCGACCGGCGATCCGTTGACAGGCCTTCTTGTAGCCATCTGCGATCCACATACATACATACATACTTATATATATACATATATGTGTGTGTGAGTGATGATAAGATGCATCCACACGTCCAATTACCTTAGGTGCAATCTAAATTTGGACCGCTCGATCGCATCTGGACGGTCCAAACTTTATTATTATTATTTATTTAAAGTCGTGGACGATGTGGACCATCTGATCAATCTGGACCAGATCATTCAAAGCCTTAGATGGTAGGTTTAAAAACACTTCATCTTTTCTCTCCTCCCTCGTAACAAAAAAAACCCTCTTTCTCTTTGGACCTCCCACAGCAGCCCCTCCAAAAACCCACCACTTCTCTTGCCAGCGCACCTCCAACTCCGACCACACCATGGTTTCGACGTCATCTCCCAATTTGATTAACTGTGGCTGAAAACACAGTATACAAAAAAACCTACAATTTGTTAAAAATGTGAAAAATCCTCTGTAAGTGACTATTTTACCCCTATCAATAGATTATAAAACCCCATCTAGAGAGGTAAAATCCTTATTTATAGAGGGTTTTTTTGTATTTTTAACAAATTGTAATGGTTTTTTTGGTATTTTGTGTTTTCAGATAGGGTTAACCAAACAGAATGTTCGCATAATATTCTTCATCTGTCAACGGAAATTTAACTTAGGGGGCTATTTAAATTTACATAAGTGTTTTCAGATGGTTATATAGATTTCGGGTCGTTTATGGGGGTTATATGGATTTTTCCCTTTTATAAAATTGAGGTGATGATTCACTAATTTTGATATTTCTCTTTATATTGATTAAGAATGATAACAATTCGATAAAATAAAGATAATTAGGCCATTTAAGTGATAAATTGTGAATTAAGATTCTTTTGGGTTTTTTTGGGTAATTTTCTTAAAAGGGCTGCTTTGAGTATTTTGGATATTAAAGAGAATTTTTTCAGGCATTTTCCAATTAAAATTTGTAAAAACTAAAAAATATTAATAACTGGTAAGAAAAAAAAAGTAACAAACAATAGGATTGTACGTTTAAAATGGAAAGATTGATGCAAATGGCATTTTCCAAATTTTTAGGCATTTTCCAATTAAAAATTGTAAAAATTAAAAAATATTAATAACAGGTAAGAAAAAAAAGTAACAAATCAATAGGAACAAACATTAAAAAAATGTTAAGTCTTGGATTGTCAAATCCAACAAAAAAAAAAAAATCAAACACAATATATTGATTTTTAACCAGGCTAAAAAATAATAAGATAATGAAAATACATTAACTGTAACCAACTTAAAATATATTAACACACCTCCCCTCGTTAGCGAGGTGGTGTGTGTACCCGCGTTTACGCGGTGAATCCGGGGTTCGATCCCCGTCCGACCTCTTAAATGAGGCGTACTCGGCCCACTGGGCTATCTCCACCAAAAAAAAAAAAAAAAAACTTAAAATATATTAACAAAAATCGGCTGAAACCCAAACAAAAATCAGCTGAAAATATTAACTAACCCCCCTACTAACCCAAAAAAAAAGAAGGAAAAAATCCATATACCCCCCTGTAAACTGTCCGAAATACATATAATGCCCTGACTTTTCCTGAAATTTATATAACTCCTGAAAACACCTATATAAATCCAAATAGCCCTTCTGAGTTAAATTTTCCTTTGCATATTAGGATTATTCGACGAATATTGTCTAGTAAACCCTGATTGAAAACATAATATAAAAAAAAACCTACAATATGTTAAAAATATGAAAAATCATTTATAAATTATGATTTTATCACTTCGGATAGGGTTTTATAATTTATCTAGATGGGTAAAATTGTCATTTACAAAGGGTTTTCTGCATTTTTAATAAATTATAGGGGTTTTTGGTATATTGTGTTTTCACCGAGGGTTAACCAAATAGAATATTTACAAACAATAATGATTGTCAGGCCACATCTTATAGGCCCCATTGTAAGCCCTATGAAGTGGCATAGAGCAAATACATAATATACCATCACTTTCATTTTATGTAACTTCTCCTCTAAATCAAGGAGTTTGTTATATTTTCCACATTTGGAACTCACTAGTGCGGTCATAATTCTCTTTTTGAAATTCAAAATCACAATGAATATTTTTTGTTCAATTCTATAATTTTTAAATATTTTTTTTGGGTAAGAAAAATAAAAATAAGATGATAGAGTCAATTAGTGGGTAGTTGTTACAGACTTTGATAGATTTATACAAATAGTGGACTTTTGTGGACTTTGTAGATTTTATAGACTTTCACAGTCGAATAACGGTTGATTTTTTTTTGTTAACGAACTATTTAATTCAAGATTTAAAGTCCATAGACATGTATTTTATATCCATGAAAGTTATGATTGACTCAATTGCCCATAAATTATAATGCAACCTGTAAGCTCCAGAGATTCTAAAGTCAAGATTTATAGTGAATTTTTTACACGCCTCTAGTAAAGGCCAATCCCCTGTGGGTTAAAAATAAGATGATACTTTGATTTATGGAAAATGATATGTCTAAGCCCAGTCCACAGTCCACACCGCTTTCATTTTTTTTTAAAACTATTATACACTGAGATACAATTATTATACAATAATTTGAAACTATCCTTAATTGATTTTTCAAATCCCAACAATATATATATTTTATTATGGACCATCGATGATTCCCAAAATCCTAACATATATATTAGATTTTGAATTATATTCTCAAATCCCAATAATATATGTTAAATTTAGAAACATCATTAATTATTCAATAAAATCCGTAGCAAAATATGTATATTTCCCAACAGAAAATATAATTTTGGGATTATCAATACAAAGATCTCAAAATATATATTGGATTTCGAACTATCACTGACTGATTTTCTAAATCCCAATAATATATATATATATATATATATATATATATATATATATATATATATATATATATATATATATATACATACATACATATTTGATTTGGGATCATCAATGATTGATCTCTCAAATCCCAACAATATACATATTGTATTATAGACCATCGATGATTCCCAAAATCCTAACAACATATATATTAGATTTTGAATCATCAATAACTGATTCCCAAATCCTAATAATATATGTTAAATTTAGAAACATCATTAATTTATTCCATAAAATCCCTAGCAAAATATGTATATTTATCAGGGATAATCAATGACTGATTATGTAAATCCCTAAATATACATATAACATAAATCAAGGATCTCTCTCCATCCATCCGATGGGAGAGAGATCCACCACTGATTCTATGGCACCCACCAAAGTACTATAAATAAGGAACCAATTCTCCATATTGGGTGGGGCATATAGATTTTTCCATTAGATCCCTGGTACAACATCGGCTGAGTTGACTGTCGGAAGGGCTGGGGACATCACCACTTTCGATGGGAGATCCCGCCACCAAAAAGAGGAACTACATGTGACTTAATCCCCGAACAAGGGTATATAGGTAGCATTTGAAGTCACATCAGGTTCAATCCAAATTAAACCAAATCCAGACCGCCCTCAAGTCCGTTCATTCAAGGAGGAGGTTCGCTAGCAATCGGACAATACTCGTTGGAGGAGATAGGAGCAGAAGGATTCTGATGACCTGAACTCGGTATGCCATTTTTTGACCCTCCAATAAAGTTTCATAAAATGTAAAAAAATAATAAAAATTGATTTGACAGGAGGTTCACATATTCTTTTGGTTGAATAACCTGGAATAACTAAATTTCAAGAATTGGTTGGAATTCATATACCATTTTATACGAGCTAATCTTGGCATATAGATTCTTATTTATTCCAATCTTACAAACTCCTAGAAAAGTTGTGAAAATTGGAAAATGGTCATTGTAAAAATAATAAATCCTCTTAGGTCTTCATCTTTTGTCCTGGTTAATGGTTTGCCCTAAGTCAATTTTCCATCAGTACAAGGAACATATTCTAGGAATAGCTTTTAGGTTAACAGAATATCTAAAAACAATATTTAAATAAGTCGTTGAAAAATTAATAAAATCTAAATCAGTACTTTTTATGACAGAAAGATCCTTCAAACACAGAAATTTTGAGAATGCCCTCATCACCTCCACTAAGAAGCCTCCTATGGTTAGCAAATTGTGTATTTTAATTATAAAAAAATATTTTGAAATCAAATCTAAAAAAATATTTTTGTGTATTAAAACTATAAATTCTAAAATTTAATTAGGTTTGGTAAATATGTAATATAGGTTCTGTTGTAATTAATATAATTAATTTGTTAGACAGTATGATTTTATATAAAATTTATAAAATATATTATATATTAAATATTAAAATAAGATTAAGAGAATAAATAATTGTTTAAGATAGTAAAAGAATTTAATAAATTTGTAAGAGTAAAAATGTACAAAAGCATTATAAACACATTTGAAAAGTTGAAAAACACTCATTGTTAGTATAACAGGAAGATCAAGCATCTGTGCTCAATATAGTGAGTACAACAATTTGTTCTTAATACAATTATTGATTTTATAAGGAAATTTTTTTATTTTTGTTAGTTTAAATATTGAACTTTCCTAAGAAATGCTAAAAATGGGACAAAAAAATACAGGGTTAAAAATATTAGAAAATACATTTTTTCAGATAACAATATTACAAAAATTCTCAAAATTTTGGGATGATGGATTTTAAGCTGAATATCATCCATGCACAATGTCATCTGATGCAACACGAGAAACGTTTAAAATAAGTTTGACATTTTTTCACTTAAAATACATTTAAATTAATTTCAAAAGAAATATTTTGATAATTTTATAACTAAAAATTATTTTTTTTCTTTCCAAGAAAACCAGAATCACTTGAAATATTTGAAAATGATTAGATTAATATTTGGTTGAACGAGTGTCAAACTTTCAAAAGATAACATACTGGAAGACTGAGAAATTTGCATTCATTGTTTTGCAGTTCCATTTGCAGTTCATCATTGATTCAGTATATAAAATTTTTAACATAATACATATTATGTTATTTTAATATATTCTTTATTGTGAAAAATATTAAAAAAATATGCATGAGTGTGTACATTATTTTTCATTAAAGAAATATACACATTCTTAAAAATAAAAAAAATAGTGCCATGTAATTGTCCAACTCATTAATTACCCCTCAGTGGTCATATGAGTAACCCACCTTCTCAACAGGCCACAAGTCTATGTGATCCAATTTAAATATTTGAAACCAGATATAATAGTATGCTTACAAAGAAAAAACATGCTTTTAAGATTGTGAGTTTGTTGAGGAACAAAGTGGTATTGCATAATTATAAAATAGGGAAAATCTATATAACTCCCGGGAAAGTTAGATAAATCAATTTTAGTTATGTAAAATTGAAAACCACAGGTTCCTAGAAAGTTTTTATGGTTAATAGATTTAGTCACTGTTTTAAATTGCTCTAATAATACATTCAAATAAGTCCCTACAAAATATGAAAAATCTAATTTAATCATTTTAATAACAAAAATGCATCTGCATTTTCCTGAAAATTCTCCTCCTATATTATTCTCACCAACGGTAAAAAAAAAAAGAGAAAAAATGATACAACTCCTTGGAAAATTATGAAAATTAAAAAAGGTCCATGTAAAATCAATAAATCCGCTTAAAGTCAACCATAAATCTTATTAGTATATTAAATAATTTATCAAGTAAAATTTAAAAAAGGTATTACTATAATTTATCATGTATAGTTAGAGTCAACCATAGATCTGGTTAATTTCAATTACTGTAGGAACTAAAATATTTATTGTCTAATAAGATAGGGACCTGAGAAGATTTATTGATTTTGTAGGGACCTTTTCCTATTTTTATATGTTTCTTGGGAGTTATAACGATTTTTCAAAAATAATAGATGAGTGCATTCTAGTAAATTCTAATGTGTAATTATAGTTAACCATGTACCTCGTTAATTAGGGTGACAGTAGGGACATAAATGATATTTTTCTAATAACATAAGGACATGCATGTAGCGAGTTTCCAATTTTATAGGAATTAAAATCGATTTAGCCAACTTTCTAGAGAGTTTTATCTATTTTTCCCTATAAAATATCAATTATATACACAAATTGAATGAATACATGATGAAAAAGAAATAACTGATCTTAGATTCACAGAGGCTCAAGAATTCTAATCAATTGTATTAGGTTTTGCAGTATGGACCATGCATGTGTGATGGAAGTATCATTGGTTTTACATACACTGCTCATAACAAATTAATGTGCATTGATCAATTTCTATTTCTTTCAACAAAGAATTTCAATGATTCAAACCATTCATGTCTTTAAAATCATAAAAAAAACTTGTATGAAAAAAAATCAAAACCTAGTACATCATAAATCATCAATATATTATATCTAAACCATCCATAATTTAATGCACAATTATCAAATCAGCAGTATCCATGGATTTTTTTAAAACAATTTTGAAGTGTTCTAAAAAAAAATAAACAGCTCAGATTTTGCAATAAAATGAAACACCATAGTTATTTAAGATAAGAATTAGAGGATGCGAATTACTTGTAAAGACATTGACAATAAAAATCCATCACACATTGTTTGTACAATAATTTCCTTTAGAATTAATATATTATTGCATGTACTATATATACCTATTTTTATGCAAGTCAACTCCCAACCCTTTGGCTTGCATGGGATTATGTTTATATCTTTTAGACTATACCCTTGCGGCCTAATGAGGCATGTACTCCTTTATAATCTTGTATTAAAGAAGTAGCATGTCTACCAAGTTTCATTTTCAAAAAAACAAAAAAAAAAAAAAAACTCCCAACCCATTACAAAAAAAAAAAAAAAAAAAAACACTCACACCTCTTGCATATGGGAACACCTCAACTTTAAGCCCCCGTTTGGAACGGGGATAGATTTTATTCAAGGGTATAGATTTATACAGGCATTGATTGATATAGATGTAGATAAATAGATTTTGTGTTTGGTTAAGTTTACAATTATTTTCGCTGGGAAACGTAAGAATAAGAATTTTGTTGTTTGAGAGATGATGGATTATATGTGAATAAGGTTTGGATGATATGATGAATGATTTTTAAAAGAAAAACAAGTGTTTAAGTATTTGCAATGTATTTTTATGAGATGGACTCGGCACATATGTTGCTTGTCAAACAAAAGTGCATTGAATCAGTATAAATTTTCCTATACAGTAGAAATATATCAGCATATAACCACATCATCAAAGGGCTATACTGTTTTTATTTTTGCAGACGAGAAAAGCTGGGTGGATGGGATTGAACAGAGGCCCACGTGACCTTGCTTTGAATTTTCTTCACAGACGTGGGACCCACTTATGCAAAGGGGGTGGATAAGTTTTATTTGACCTTCTCTTGAGAATGGCTATCCTAGTTTATTCTAATGTATCCGGAGATTAATTATCTGAGGTTATTCATGCATTCCAAACACCCTCACTCCCCTATTCCATGTTATTAAGGGTTATTCCTGGGGTTATCAATGAAACAAACAGGGGCTAAGGCACCATGTCATCAAATTAACTTTCCATTTCATATGACATGTGCACGATTCTATATTGGAAAAGTGCACTAACATGTGCACAATTCTATGTTGTGTGTGATATATAAAAATTAAACTAAACACAAATTTCAGTTGTTTATCACTTTAAGAATATAAACATCAAAATTTAAATTGTAATAAAACATTTTCATGTATCCTGTAATTCAAAATAAAAGCGGCAAATATAAGGGATTTGGAGTTGTATATTAGAAAAGTGGAGGTGAGCATCATGTTTAATTTTTTTTTTTTTTTTGTTGGGGTTTTTTTTTGTATTTTTCCTAAATTTATTGTTTTTGGCCTGCCTTCTCGTTATTTGTTTGATAATTTTATTTTCTTCTTTTTTGGCCTTCTTGTTAGTTTTTTAAGATTTATATTTTTCTTTTTTGTTTTTGTTAGTTGTTTTTTACTTCTTGCTATTTTGTTTGTGATATTTTCTATTTTTTTATTTTTTTTAAATATTTGTTCTTTTTGTTTTTTGCCTTTCAACTTTAATTTTTTTTCGTGTTTTTAGTTTTATTATTTTTTTCTTTTTCTTTTTTTGTGTGTTGTGTTTTTTTTTTCTATTTTCTTGTTTAAATTTTCTTTGTGTGGGTTCTTTTTAGTTTGTTTTGTTATTTTTCCTCTATTTTTGTTTTATCAGTTTCTTTGTTATTTTTTTGTTGTAGTATTTTTTATTTTTTTGAGAAATTTTTATTTTTTTCTTTTGTATTAAAAATTATGTTATTTCTCTATTTTGTTTTCTTGGTTTGATTTTTGGTAATTTGAAATCATCTTGGGGTGCTCAGGATGAAACTCGAAGCTCATCATAGATCAAATGAATGTATGTTGGATCCCAATACACAAACCCATCTATTCTATTGCTATTTTTATGTTTTTTTATTGTTATGTTCCTTTTTTTTCCAATGGTTTTCTTTTTATAGGTTTATTATGTTTTTTTATAATTTACTACTATTTTGTTTTTCTTTGATTTATTGTTTACTTAACTTTTTGTTGTTATGGTGTTTCTATTTGTTGTTATTTGCCCAATAGTTGTTTATTCTTTTTTTATTTCCTTTTAAATAGTGTGAGATTTATTTATTTTTACAGTGAACCATCTTTGAATGAAACACGTATCTGTCTAATAGACATGAGTTTCATTCAAAGATGTTTTACTATAGAAAAAGACAAGGTATCACTCCCCATAAAAGAATAAAGTGAAAGACATGACAACTCTACTCAAAGTGAGGTGACTCTAAAAACAAAAGATGACAAGCTGCAATCAAAGCATGAAGGCCAAGAGTGGACAAGAGTTGGTTTTGCCGGACTGTAATGTTATAAATTTCATGTAATTATATATCCTTATTTGAAGATGGACCATGCTTGACTTTGATCTTGTGTTAAGGGTTATTTATTTATTTAATTTATTTTGGAGGCACAAAGATACTGGGAATATCTATATTATTACAATACTATTTTTGTCCCTCAAAAAGTGGTTTACCTGGTACAATTGAAATATGGAATAGGATGATACTATTTTTCACTCAATGCTATAATTTAAGAAAGACTCTTACATAAAGCACAAGATGATGATGATATTATTATTATTATTATTATTATTATTATTATTATTATTATTAATGTATTTATAGTATTGCTATTATTATCAAAAGTATCAATTTAATAATTTAGTCCCCGTTTGGATAGCGGAATTGAATTATTCTGGATAGATAACTATGCCAGTATAGATAACAAATCTACATGAATAAGAGATTTTCTGTTTGGTTGTGTTTTTTTATTCCTATTGGAAAACGTAAGAATAAAAGTTGAGTTGTTTGGTTGATAAAAAATAAAATATAAATAAAGTGTAAAAAAAATTGATTTGACACGTGGGCCCTTTGATGTATAAGAGGTGTTGATAAGTGATTTGATGTGATAAGATGTAAAAAGTTGATTTGACATGTGGACCCATGAGAATAGATAAAGTGAGTATAACTTATCCTATGGGTCACTTAGAATTATTATACTTTCTTATACTCGTTTAAACTGACTTAGTAATACCAAGTTATACTCTGCAAACAAACAACTATTTTCCTTATCTATTCTTATACCACCCTTATACTACCCTTATACCCACTTATTCCGTTTCCCAAACGGGGGCTAAGTGGTAGTAGTTGTAGTAATAAGAAGGTGCATCCACACGTCCAATTACCTTAGGTGCGGTCGATCCCATCTGTATGGTCCAAATTTGTTTTTTTACTTTTATTTTAAGTTGTGGACGATGTGGACCGTCCGATTGATCTGGATGGTCAAGATCGTTCAAAGCTTTAGATGGAGGGTTTAAAAACACTCTATTTTCTCTCTCCTCTCTCATAACCAAAAAAAACCTCTTTCTCTTTGGACCTCCCACAGCAGCCCCTCCAAAAACCTACCTCTTCTCCTGCCACCACACCTCCATCTCCGACAACCCTGCGGTTTCGGCGTCGTCTTCCAATTTGGTTAACTCTGGTTGAAATCACATTATACAAAAAATTCATACAATTTGTTAAAAATACAAAAAATCCTCTGTAAGTGTCTATTTTACCTATCCGAATAGATTATAAAACCCCATACGGAGAGTTAAAATCCTCAATTATAGAGGATTTTTTTGTATTTTTAACACATTGTATGAGTTTTTTTAGTATTTTGTGTTTTCAGCTAGGGTTAACCAAACAGAATGTTCGCACAATATTCTTCATCTGTCAACGAAAATTTAACTCATGGGAGTATTTGGATTTACACAAGTGCTTTCAGAGGGTTATATGGATTTCGGGTAGTTTACGGGGTTATATGGACTTTTTCCCTTATATAAATTAAGGTGGTGATTCACTAATTTTGATATTTCTCTTTATATTGTGTTGTTTCCATGTTTATAAGAAAAAATCTTTTGATTTGATCCATTTTTTTGTTTCTTATAGTGTGGAATGTCTTGAAATGGATTAAGAATAATAACAATTAGATAAAATAAAGGTAATTAGGTCATTTTAGTGATAAATTTTGAATTAAGATTCTTTTGGGTTTTTTGGGTAAATTTGTTTAAAAGGGCTGCTTTGAGTATTTTGGATATTAACGAGAATTTTTTTGGCATTTTCCAATTAAAAATTGTAAAAACTAAAAAATATTAATAACAGGTAAGAAAAAAAAGTAACAAATCAATAGGAACAAACGTTAAAAAAATTTTAAGTCTTGGATTGTCGAATCCAACAAAAAAATAAAAAAACTCAAATATTAACAATATATATTGATTTTTAACCAGGCTAAAAAATAATAAGGTAATGAAAATATATTAATTGTAACCAACTAAAAAAATATTAACAAAAATCGGCTGAAACCCAAATAAATAGTCATAACAAACAAACTAACCAACCTACTGACCAAAAAAAAAGTGGAAAATCCATATAATTCCCTGTAGACTGCCCGAAATCCATAAAACCCCTGACTTTTCCTGAAATCCATATAACCCCTTAAAAACACTTATGTAAATCCAAATAACCCCTGAGTTAAATTTTCATTGATAGATTAAGATTATTATGTGAATATTTTATCTAGTTAATCTTAGTTAAAAACATAATATAATCTCTACAATGTATTAAAAATCTGAAAAATCATTTATAAATTATGATTTTATTTCTTTGGATAGGATATTATAATTTATTCGAAGGGGTAAAATTATCATTTACAAACTATTTTTTAGGTTTTTAACAAATTATAGGAATTTTTTTATATACTGTGTTTTCACCCAGGGTTAACCAAACAGAATATTTATATAATATTCTTTATCTGTCAACGGAAGCTAAGTGAGAGGGTTGGTTGGATTTACGTATGCATTTTAGGAGGTTATATGGACTTTAAAAATAGTTAGGGGTTATATGAATTTCAGACAATTTACATGGGAGTTATTTGAATTTTTCCCAAAAAGAAATTAACCCCTGCCCCAATTTGTTTTCGTTATATTCCCCTAATAAATTATTTTCAATAAATCAATAATTATTTTACAAAATACACCTGATAAATTATTTTCAATAAATCAATAATACCCAAAAAGGGGTTTAAATTGTGCATAAAAACCCTTTTGAAGGCTGTTACTGCAAAAAGTAAAAAAATATATTTTGCAAAATACACCTCAAAAGGACTTTAAACCCTTTTCAGTTTTAAGGGGTATTACAGGAAATAGAGTTTCAAGAGGGGTATTTGGTTAATATAGGTTTTTCTGAAGGGTATATATGCAAAAATAAAAAAACTAACAAAACAAGAAAATCATAACAAACTCTTTCCGCCTCGATATAAGTCTTTTAAAAAAATTTCTCTCTCTCAAAAATCAAATCTGAAGAACTCTAACACAGAACTGCCATTGGAGCTCCAGCCTTTAAAGATACCGAGGTGGTGTTTCACTAACTTTCATAATTTTTTGTATATTGGTTTGTTTCAATGTTCATTATACATATTACATATATATATAGATTTGATCTCTCCCTGGCTGAATCATGAGACAAAATCCATTTTTTTTGTCATTTATGTTGGTTATGTGTAAAACATGTTTTGGGTTCTGTGTTTTTTGTTCTCCAATATATTAGTTATTCTATTTTTTTATCTCAATTACATTACAAACTTTTTAATTTTGAGAGAAATATCTATTATATTATCATTTAAACAATTTGGGTGTGGGAATTAAAATTCAAAATCAAATGAATTCTTTTTGTTCACTTCTTTAATTTTTAAATATTTTATTTTTGGTTAACAGAAATAAAAATATGATAATACAAATTATGGGGTAGTTGATCGGGCTTTGATAGATTTCTACAAATGATGGACTTTTGTGGATTTTTTAAATTTCTACAAATGATGGATTATGTATTTTATATCCATGAAAGTTATGATTGAGTAACCTGTAACCGGCCATATATTAGATTAATCTCTTTATAAATATTTTTTTTATTTGTTCTCATTAAATATTTTCTTATCAAGACTCAAACACAGAATCACTATTAAGTCAATTTTAGTATATATAAATTAGTATTTGATTTCTATTGCCAATAAATTATAATATAATCTACTACAAAACATTGATCCATAAATCTCAATTGCCAATAAATTATAATGCAACTTGTAAGCTCGAGGGATTCAAAACTCAAGATTTATAGTTTTTTTTTTTTAAACATCTAGTATAGGCCAAACCCTGTATGGGATTAAAAATAAGATGATAGTTTGATTTATGGAATATGTCTAACCCCGCCTACAGCCTAGTCTACGGTCCACACCATTTTTATTTTTGAAAAAAATTATACATTTTTTCATTGAAATGTATATTGTTATACGAAATGAAATATAAACTTATATAACAAAATATTTTAAAAAATGAATTTTTTTAAACCGTACACATTATGTTAGAGCCATACACTACAATAGCACAAAATATTGCGCTATTGGTAGTGCATGGGCATGAAGACATGGCTCCAAAACAGCCTGAGTGTAAACTTATTTTTTTCATAAACTTCAACACTGAATACCTGTAAACTTATTTAGTATATGTAAATATATACCTCTTCAATTAATTTTGAATAAGGACATTTGGAGATAATTTGATAATAATGTTTATTTGTTTGCAATTTTTTATTTGTTTCATTGAAATGGTTCTTCTTGCTTTAACTTGTGTCCATCTGAATTTGTATGGACTCACATAAAAGGTACAGGATGAGATTTTGATAACTCATATGTTGAATGTTTGATCTTCTGTTTCATTTTTTAAAAAACTTTTTTTTGTTGGTAGCCATTCAGTTGGTGTTGTATACACGCCAAATCTTGATTAGCATTAGTGAAAGGATAAAAAATTTGAGTTGCTTTTTCTTGAATGTGAGCTCCTTCATCACTTTTTTTTTTATTGTTCATTCTGTTTGTTTATCATAGAAATATTGGCTTAACATACTCATATTGCTAATTATGATTGGTGAAAGTGCAGGATTGTGAAATCGAGTTGAGTGTTGTCTTGTGATTGAAATTATGGAGGATAGAATCACTTCACTACCTGATGGCATACTTCTTAATATCCTCTCACTTCTTCCGATGCGAGATGGAGTCAGGACTGCAATTCTGTCAAGCAAATGGAGATATATTGGAAAGTTTATTCCTAACCTTGACTTTGAAGCTAGTAACATATTGGGAAAACGTTTTTCTGTAGATGAGAATTCTTTTAAGCTAGGTAAGGATAGAAGAGCATCATTTTTCTTGGAGCGAAAGCTTGATTTTATGAGAGGGATTGATCAATTCTTAGACCTCCGACCAAGTGGTATTAAAATAGTATCAATGAGAATCCACTTTAGCTTGGATGTCCATGATGCATTTCATCTCAATCGGTGGATTAAATTCGCATTTTCTTCTGGCATTGAAAAGCTTGATGTTAACTTGTGTGAATATCTTTCCATTGATCTTGAAAAGTATTACATTTTCCCCTTTGACCTCCTGTCTCATGTAAAAGCAACGCGTTTATCTTCCTTGAAGAGCTTGAAACTAGAATGTCTCAGCATAAGATATCATCCGGATTTTGATGGTTTCAAATCTCTTACTGCACTTTACTTAGATAATGTAGCGGTGTCGGATAGCGATCTGGCGAAAATCATATCTATTTGTCCTCTCCTAGAACTAATAAATATATTTGTTCCTTCTTTGGTTAGTTTGGAAATTCCATCTTCTTGTTTTCGACTCAAGTACCTTGAAGTAGATGATGGTTTCAAGTTAAAGAACATCTCCATTAATGCTCCAAATGTGATTAGCTTCAAATATGGTGGGAAACTGATAAAGTTCTCATTTGCCAAACTTGCACAAATAAAGCACATTAAGTTCAACTTTAGAGGGGATAGTTATGAATGGCTTAAATATGTTTTCACAAAAATTCCACTGCTTCTTCCTCACCTGGAGTTTCTTGAAATATATTGTCATAGTGATATTGAGGTGCGTTGAAGTATTGGTACTAATATTTCTTTATACTTCATTTGTTTCAAGCAATATGAATTTTTGAGTATTTTATATATGATTTATTATTTTCATTGTTACAGACAGATTCCTTTTCTGATGACTTTCCTCATTTTACTAATCTCAAGAGATTAAAGTTGAACCAATATACTTCTCCAAGATATGACCTCCTGTGGATTATTTCCCTTTTAAGGGCCTGCCCTGTACTGCGAGACCTTCGTCTTGAAGTAAGTAAAAATCATTGAGAATTTTAGGTGTGCAATGTATTCATGACATATTGAGCTAAATTCATGATTTAATATTGACTCCGAATCCTAGTGAACATGTTAATCATATATATTGTATGTCTTGTTATCCTTGTATATGACCTAATATCAATCTCTTTTCATTGTTGCAGTTTAGCCCCAAAGACTACTATGATTCAATTTATACAGGGGAGGTAGCAAAGCTTCAGCCGAGTTGTCATCTTAAGTGTTTGAAGGTGATTGAAATTAGCGGTTTCACTGGTTTTTGGAGCCAGATCGATCTCGCTTCACGTTTGCTAAAGAATGCTAGTGCCTTAGACATTATGACCATAAACCATCGCGTTGAATCTGAAATAGATGGAAAATATGAGATATTTGATTGTCATGACAATGTAAAACACTGGCACCGGAGGATCAATAGGTTCATCTCCAAGAAAGTACCGATGGGTATTAAATTAGTGGTTCTATGAATGTGGTTTTTTTTTAGTTAATGTTATTATGACTTGCTCCTGTTTGATTCTGTAATTTGTGATTAGAATTGTGATTCCTTTTTTACTATTGCTATGGTATATAAAGATTTTATTAAAGAATGACCTCTTGGTTTGTTCACTATCAAAAGGAGTTGAATTAATGTTTTATTAAACAGTGACATTACTATTTGAAAAGTATTAAAATGATTATAGGTTTAAAAACTTTTGTGTGAGGTATGTAGTCATAAACCATACTTTATGTTAAATATGGTAGAAAGAATCATGCAATTGTGTATCAAAGCAGATATTCATAAAGCTTTTGATAATGCTAACAGGCAGTATTTGTTCCAGGTGATGCTACTTATAAACCATACTTTATGTTAAATATGGTAGAAAGAATTATGCAATTGTGTGTCAAGGTAGATTTTCGTAAAGCTTTTGATAGTGTTAACAGACAATATTTGTTCCAGGTGATGCAACTTATGGAATTCTAATGCCATATGGATAAATTGGATTTGGGGTTGCTTTGAAAAACCTATGTTCTCAGTTTTGGTTAAAGGATCATTAAGTAGCTATTTTTCAGGATGCTCTGGCTTAAAACAAGGGGATCTCTTATACCCATATTTCTTTTGCATAGTGATGGAAGGCCAGAGAATTCAAATTCAGGTACATTGGTAAATGATCTGCTATTATTTTGTGATGGTAGAGAGAAAAGTCTGTTTACGATGAAAGGCATTTTCTGAATCATGTTCCATACCAAACAAGTTGATAGGATTCTCAATCCCAATCGGCCTGGATTTGGAATCCCAGGATTCACACAATCTCAATCCCACTTGTCAACCAAACAGACCCTAAAGGATAACCATCAGTTGGACTAAAAATAGGTTATATTTGTGGGAAGCAAAAACAGGATATCTGATTTGTTGAAAAAAGGATAACTGCCAGTCAACTACTTGGGTTTGCCACTTTAAAATACTAGATTAACAAAGGAGCATTGCATCCCCCTTATTCAGAAAATTCAAAAAAGAATATCTGGATGGAAGTTAAAACTCCCATCCTTTGTAGGAAGAGCATAACTTATAAAGTCAGTTCCGGTGCCTTCTACATCCACCCTCTTCTTTAGCATAACAGTTATCCACTGTATTGAACACATTTTTACAAAAAAATTGTGGTCTGGGAGTGACTTAAAGAAAATAGTACATGCAATTATTTGGGCTGAAATTTGTGTTCCTAAAGAACAGGGTGGATTGGGAATTAGAAGGCTTATATCTGATTGGAACAAGCATATGTTTGCTACTCCTTCTAATTTGTGGGTTCAGTGGGTCAAAGACAAATATCTTAAAAGGGTAATCTGGAGGAAAAGTAATTCATGGTTTTGGAGGAAGTTAATGAAAACTAATTTTGCTAATTAAGCACTTCAACAGATGTTCTGTTGGTTCTGGGAACTTTATTTTCCTATGGCTTGACTGGTGTCTTCCAAATGGGAGGCCAAGATATACAGAACAATATATACTCACATTTGTAATATGGACAATAAGTTCAGATGGGCCAGTGCTCTTTAAAACATGCATGGAATGCTGTATGAATAAAAACCTTAGGTCCGCAAGGGATCCTGCTCAATCAAATATGCATGGTAAAATTAGAACTAAAGGCCTGCAGCAGAATTGGTATCATTGTATCAACTAGTTTGTGGGCAAATCTATTGTTACAAAATCAACAAGTTTTCAACAAAGATGTATGCTCATCAAAAGACAAACTAGTGCAGTTTGCATGTTTCATACCAAGTATGTATCACAACCAAGTCCATCTTTTCCTAATGGAGGAACTAGTTCATTGTAGAGATGATGCGGTTCAACTCCCTTCGGATTCTGTGCAATCCAGTCATCTTTTCCGATATTTCTCTATGATGTCGTACAACTTCTTGCTCGCGTCGCTTCGTTCTTCGAGTATCCCCCTTCACCAGGTATCTCCTGAAGGAATGAAAACCAATAGAGAATCATTAATTAAATTTATAAAATATATTACTAAATAGGCTAATTTAAGCTTGTGCATCCCTTGTTAGTCTATACACACCTGAATAGACATAACAGAATATTCAAGTCTTAGTACTTACTCAGCAGGATTCATCTTCTTCTTCTCTTTAGCTGATGGTTGATACTTGGGGATTACTTCCAGCTCCCTAGTAATGGCAAGATCTGAATTGTATGCATGAACTAACTTGGGCTGTAAAGCAGTTATTTCATCGTTAACTCGAATCATGGCTCTTATATAATCCACTCTGGTAGCCGAGCCCATTGCAAATCGATGATTACTGCTTCTTACTGCCTCCTCAATCAAATTTCTTGTTTGCCTATCTACAAAACTTGGTATATGAACTTGAATGTGTGTTGGAAGGGTGCGCACATCATCAGGATCCCAGACTACAACAATCTCAGCCATCACCCTGCAAATATATATAAGCATGGAAATTCATGAAACACAATATAAGAACACATATAAGTATATACTTCATATTTCTTAAAAAAATGTTCTTCACTAACCAAGTATATACTTCAAAAAATAAAACATGCGTGACAGCTGCGAATGGGGTTACAAGTGGGCTTAAGAAAATCAATCGTCTATACAACCAAATTTGGCTGAGGACTCACAGCTAGGTCATCAAAATCAGGAATCATCTTCAAAAGCTTAAGTGTTGTTGGAAAAAGCAATAAATCGAGCTTCAAAGAAAAGAGGTTCAGAGGAAGACATGCCACAGTTGGCTGAAGCGGGGGGGTTCAGATGTTTTCGCTTTGGATACTGCCAGGGAAGGGCAGGTGTCCCGAGCATTGGCTATGTTACAGAGGTCATGGCTGATGAAGGGGTAGGTTGTGGTGACCTCAAAAATGCCACCACTGTTGACAGCTGGGGACAATATGCATGGTAAAATTAGAACTAAAGGCCTGCAGCAGAATTGGTATCATTGTATCAACTGGTTTGTGGGCAAATCTATTGTTACAAAATCAACAAGTTTTCAACAAAGATGTATGCTCATCAAACTGGATTTATACCTTCTAAGATCTATGCTTCTTGACACATTATTCCTTTTCGAGACTCACACCAATGAAGATCGAATGTACTGTTTTTGTCAATCCCTTGGGGAGACTTTTGAATACATTGGAATCCCAGGCACTGGGCATGCAGGGGGTCTAATGGTGTGTTGGAAACTTTCTCGGGATATATCATGCTCTCTTGGTTATAAACTGGATTGCCAACAGTAATTGTCGGAGATTTTAACACCCTTTGTGGCCAACGGATAAGCAAGGAGGGGTTCCTTTCCGAGTTACACCTGAGGTCCAATTATTTAGAACATGGAAGGACTCAAATGGCTTATGCCCCCTTGTTACAAGGGGGCCACAGTTTACTTGGTGCAATAACCGACGTGGAAACTCTCATACATGGGAGTGCTTAGACAGAGCATTTGCAAATGAAGGCTGGATGTCTCAATTACTGACTGTTGTGGTTTAGGTTCTCACACGATGTCACTCGGATCATGCCCTGTTGGTGTTATTTACAGAGATACAGCCACCGGTGGGGCATAAACCATTTCAAGTTTGAATGTTTTTGGTTTGCTTATCCAGAACTCAGGGAGATTGTTGACCAAAACTGGCAAACATGGTCAAATGCATCCCCAATGGGTAGATTATTGGAAAACCTGCAAGAACCCCTTAGTCAATGGAACAGGGTGACTGTAGGGGATCTTCCATCTCATGTGGCACAAGCTCATGAGGAGGTGCAAAAATTAATCCAACTAGACCAACAGGCTGGTGAGGCTATAGATTATGTTAATCAGCTGGAATTAGCTATGGCAAAATTTTATGATCTACAAAGCCAACTTGAGACCTTTTGGGCTCAAAGATCTAGATTACAGTAGGTAACAGAGACGGATCGTAATTCTAAATTCTTTCATGCTAAATTCCAAAGGCGGTGCAGCAGAAGTAGTTACTTAGATCCACTCTAATCAAGGAGTTATCTTAAGAGGATCCAGAAGAAATTCGGCAGTATGCTACGGAATTTTTTTTGGCTCATTGGACTTCAAAGATGAATTAGTTTGCTGACATCCCCGCAGGAGATTTTTTCACAGAAAATTATTGAGGATATGGCAGCTGATCTTATAAAGCCTTTCTCAGAACAAGAGATAGAGTTGGTGATTCATAGCTTGCCAAGAAATAAAGCACTGAGACCGATGGATATCCAGGTGAGTTCTATTAGAGGTTCTAGTCTCTTCTCAAAAAAGATATTTGTCAGGCTATGGCCTGGGGCTCTACCCATTTTGCGCCCATCCCGACGGTGACAAACCCAAAGACATTTAAAGATGATGAACCAATTAGTGTTTGTGATACAAAGTATAAAATTTTGTCAAAGTTACTGGTGAATTGACTAAAAAAAGTCCTTCCTAATTTGGTGGGGGTAGAACAAGGGGCCTTTCTTCCTCATCGTTCAATACATGCAAATCTCCTGCTTGTATAAGATATAATGCATTCTTTGCAGGTTCAAAAAGGCCATCATGCACTAATTACTGCTAAGATATAGACCTTGCGGCCACATATGATTCAGTGGAATGGGTTGCTCTAATCTAGACTGTGGAGTTATATGGTTTCCTGGAGTTGTGGATACATTGGATTAAATGTTGTATCTCCAAATTCCATATGGCCGTTCTAATAAATGGTACACCCACAGAGTGGTTTAATATTGGAAGAGGTTTGAGACAAGGGAACCCTCTTTCCCCTATCTATTTGTGCTTGTAGCGGAAATCATCTCTTGGATGTTAAAAAGAGCACAGTGAGAAGGCCGTTTATATGGGTATCAGCCAGATATTCAGCTTACTGGACAACTACTTCCGCCGGGTCTCATGCATGTCATGTATGCTGATGATTTGTTTGTTGTTAGTTCGGCCACACCTTCACTATGTAAGGTGATCAGACAAGTTTTGGAGGATTGTAAGGGATTGACTGGACTAAAAGTGAACTGGAGAAGGAGTTCTCTCAAACTTCTCCTCAATTCCTCCCCGTTTTACTAGATGGATGATCAGAACCCTTCAGGTTAACACTGCTTATACGTCTTAGAAATATTTGGGACTTTCAATTGGTGGACTGAACTTAACGAGGCAGAGATGTTTGATTTTTTGAACGCATGTAAGTATATACTTCATATTTCTTAAAAAAAATGATCTTCACTAACTAAGTATATACTTCAAAAAATCAAACATGCGTGACAGCTGCATATGGGGTTACAAACGGGCTTAAGAAAATCAATCGGTTAAATTCAGTGTATGGATCACCATTCACTGTGTTGGAGAAGTAAAAATGGAAAAGTAGAAATGAGTTGATTTTCAAAAACATATCCCCTCAGCCCCATTCAGTGGCTTCAAGACCCCTGGTACATGTTAGAGAATGTATGTCTGCAATGGTTAAGGAAGATGGGGAATTGAGGGCGATGGAGAACTTGAAACCACAGCTTCAATGGTCAGAATGCATTAGAAAAATGCAACTAAAATATGTAATTGAAACAGAGGTGTTACTTTTAACAGATGGAAGTGCAAACATGCAGAAATGGGGGGCTGGAGCTGCGTTTATAGTTGTCAGTCCTTTTAAAATTCTTGGTGCAGGATATGAGGGGTGGCCTTGGGCCTCTCCTCTTAAGGATGGAAGCAGTTGTGATTTACATGGGATTACAATTTGCCTATACTGCTGGATATGGTAATATTCGAGTTTGCTCGGACTGTCTACCTACTTTGCAGCTTCTACAGACAGGTAGCCTAGACCCATCTCAAATACAGGATATATTGCATGATATATATAATTTTATAAACAGAACAGGTACACCATCTTCAATCAGTTTTTGTAAGGTACCACGTCAAGCTGTACGTGGACCAAAAGCTTTGGCGCGGTATGCAAGGGGGAAGCTAACTCCGAGATGGAAGATGGAAGTAGTGCAGGATCTGGTTGTTCAGATAAGGATTCGTCCTGTTATAGATTCGATATATTATTGTATAAATTTTGTACGAAACTCACTTGTGGTGAAATCACCACATTTTCTATCAACTTTGGTGGATAATATACAGTGAGCCCGTTTAGGGCCTTCTTATCGAAAAAAAAAATTTAATGCAAGTTTCTGTATCCAGCAAGGTAAACTTTAAAAAGAATTTGAAATGCATAACCCCTCCCTAGTTTGGGGGTAAATGGAAAACCCGCCCCGAAGCAGAGTTTTGTATCAACCGGTTTGGGGGGAAATGTATCCAAACTCCACTAGTTTCCAACCAGGATGTATGCTAATCCAATACAGCCAATGCAGTTTACAAGAGCGAGGAGTGAAGACACTGAACACCATTTCTTCAGAGAAAGTTTGTAAAGATGATCCAGTCCGTTATCGTTTTATTAAAAAGTTTGTAAAGTTTGTAAAGACGATCTAGTCCATTGTTGTGTTACTAATAGAGGGAGTCAGATCATTGTAATGATGATCCAGTTCAACTCCCTTCGGATGCTCAGCAAATTAGTCACCGCTCTGTTTTTTGCAGATGATCTACTATTATTTTGTGATGCCAGTGGGAAAAGTCTGTTTACATTGAAAGGCTTTTAGACTGATTCTGGTTAACTATCAGATGGACTAAAAGTAGGTTATATTGGTGGGAAGCAAAAACAGATAAATTTGTTGAAAAACAGGATAACTGCTCTTTGTTATAGTACCAGATTAACAAAAGAGCATTGCATTTCAGAAAATTCAAAAAAGAATCTCTAAATGAAATTTAAAACTCCTATCCTTTGTAGGAAGAGCAAAGCTTATAAAGTCGGTTCCGGTGACTTCTACATCCCTTAAAACAGTTTTCCACTGTATTGAACAAGTTTTTACAAAATTTTGTGGTCTGGAGCTGACTTAAAGAAAACAGTACACTCCGTTAAGTGGGCTGAAATTTGTGCTCCTAAAGAAGTGGGTGGATTGGGGAATTAGAAGGCTATATTTTATTGGAACAAAGTTGGTCAGGGAGGAAAAGTAATTCATGGGCTTGGAGGAATTTATGAAAACTAATTTTACTAATTAAGCACTAAAACAGATGTTCTGTTGATTCTGGGAACTTGATTTTAACTAAAGAAACTACTGAAATCCATCACAGACAATATGAGAAAATACATGGAGGCATTCATAGCCTTATCCCGGTCTCACATTCAACAAAAGCATACAAATCCATTCAAGAAATTGATTTGGAAACCCTTAAGAAACCAGATTCAAGAAACACCAAAAGCATAACATAAATCCAAATGGCAAAAATATTAAAAGCTCCATATATTTATTCCTACCCATAAAGAAAAATATAAACCCCACATCAATCCAAAATACAAACAAAAGAAAAGTTTCATATGCGCAATGATCATAACATATGGAAAAGATCAATCTGTTTAATCTGACTTACTTTGATCTGAGTATGAAATCTTCCAAGATTTTGGATCTTGATTTACAGATCGCATTCACTACTGCTGCAATCAAGACAGACGAACCAAGGTTTGTATTGCTGACATGGACGCTATTGTGATCATATTATGTCCTACTACAAATCTGAATCACTGTGTGTGTGTGGGAGAGAGATTAAAGAAACCCAAACCCATTTTAGTTTCTTCTTAATCAGTAGATATGATAGAGTACAAACAGAGAACAAAATTTCAATGAACAAATTTAAGGAAATAAATAAGTACATGAACTAACATTGATAGATGAAATTACTGTTCGTAAAACAGAGAGACAATATGATGGAATCAACATCAAATAATCTGATGTAAATAAATACAGAAGAAAGAACAGATTACCTGTAACAGTAGAAAGAACAGGAGGAGTGGACGGTGTACGTTCTTGAAAGAACAGAGAAGTTATTCTGAATAAACCCAAATTAAGGAAAGAAAGATCAGTCGTAGAACAGAGAGAGATAATATAAACACAGCAGATTACCTTAGAAGGAACAGAGGTTTTTTATTTCGTTTCTTTGCATTTGTTTTTTAAGTTGTGTGTTTGGCGGGGGCTATTTAAACTAAAAAGTGTTTTTTTGCATATATACCCCTGTGGGTTGTGGCATTGATAGACAGGTGCCTCTACTTGCATTTTTTGAATTTTTTTCAAATGTCCCTCTAATGGAGAGTTAAAATTCTCCATTTAACCTGGGTTAAAAAAGTGATTTCTAATATAGGACTAAATGCAATCTCATATACCTTATTGTTGTTGTTGTTGTTGTTATTATTATTATTATTTTATATTTGTTAAGAGAAATGTTTCCATAGAAAGTTCCCACATGTTTTAATTTTTTTAAATAATAAGCTTCATTTAATGACGTATATGCTTTAGTAAAAAATGTATATCGCTCCATTTTGAATTGATAAAACTCATTTTTAGCAAATGTTAAAACATTATCGAGGTATATACCTCCTTAAAGGCTAACGAGTTACGTGAGACTCTTCGTGGGACCGGTGACAAGACTACGTGTAACACTGCTCTTGCTAATATTGGATCCATTCAATTTGAAATGTAGCAATTTACATTTTTTATTAAAATATATACCTCATTAAACGTGATTTGATATTTTAAAAAAATTAAAACATGTGTGTATTGTTAGTGGGATTGCATATTAGGGGTTCAACTTGGACAGGTTGAACCTGACCCAACCCAACATGACATTTGGGCGGATTTGAGTTGGGGTTTTAACATTCGGGTTCAATCTGAACCCGAACCTAAGTCGGGTTGGGTTTGGATTGAGGATTTGAAATCCTGAATCCCCCACCCAAATGTGAAGTAGGGATTGATAAATTTAAATATATTGTCATTTTTTAATTTGTTATGAAATAATTTATATTATTCAATTTATTTTTCCTAGAATATATCACTTCTATAGTTTTATTTCTATATTTTTAAATAAAAAAATTCTTTACTTTCATTTCTTTTATTTTTCTCGTGCATTGACTTTAATGAAGTTCTAATTATTTAGAATGATACATTTTAGATGTCAAACTCAAACCCGACCCGAACCCAATCCAAACTCAAACCAAACCTCAAACCCGACAGGTTTGGGTTGAGCTTCTCAAGTTTGTTGACGGGTTGGGTTCATTTCCTTCAACTTTGAGTTGGGTTTGGATTGAACTTCAACTCGACCCAACCCAACCCGCCCGAGTTGCACGCTTACTACATATGTGCATATGTGGATATACATAGCATTATCCTTTCTATTTATATGTGGATGTACATGGTATTATATTCCAAGTGGGAGAAAAGAAAACCATCAAAATGAGACATCACATTTACTCACGTGCCCCAATATTATCAGATAACCCACAACATTTTTTTTTATAGAAAATGATACTAGTGGATCTGCCACTTCTTTAATTAATAAAGGTAGTACAGTTCCATAACGCAAATGAAAGGAAAAAACAAATACACAAGAGGAAGATTGAACAGGAGAAACTCAGAAACAGAAGTCAAGATAAAGCTTGCTTAGGAGATCTAACCAAGGCTTGCAACTGAGCTCTCCTCCAAGCCTCCCACTATGCAATAACCAACATGTTCCTTTCCAATCGAACCTCCCCAGCCCCTGCGCAAAAATAGCCCCACACCGAGATACACCATTTGGTACAGTTCCAAATCCCCTCCTCCGAGACAGAAGAGCCAACAAAAATCTTATCATTGTGGTTGAGCCAAATTGCCACATAACAGCCAGAATCAAAGTCTACATGACTTTACCTTGAATGCTCCTATCTCCTCGCCGAGAAAGCCCGTGGTCCATAACCCATAAATGGTTGAGGGACGATGGGGACAAGCTACGTCCCAACGTACTACCAAGTCTTCTCCAGACCTGTCATGCCATGCGACACTCGCAAAACAGGTGGAAGGTGGTTTCCACCCCATCCTCACAGAGGGCGCAGGCCACATGATCGCCGAGTCTCCAAATCGCACAATAAGCCCGCGTAAGCAAATGCTCATTATAGGCCAACCAGAGGAAGAATCTCACCTTCAAAAGTATTTTACAACCCTAAATTTATGAAGCTTTTCTGGCCACACCTTTGTTGAAGGGATTATCACATACCCACCATGAGTTGGGTTTGTATTAAAGCACAACGGTCAAGGGCGGACACAAGAGTTGGTTTGGCCAGACTGTAATGTTATAAATTTCATGTAATCATATATCCCTATTTGAAGATGGACCATGCTTGACTTTGATCTCGTGTTATGGGTTATTTATTTATTTAATTTATTTTGGAGGCACAATGATACTGGGAATATCTATATTATTACAATACTATTTTTTCCCCTCAAAAAGTGGTTTACCTGGTTCAATTGAAATATGGAATAGGATAAGTACTTACCCTGCAGGTTCTATCTTTTTCTTATCTTTGCCTGATGGTTGATACTTGGGGATTACTTCGAGCTCTCTGGTAATGGAGCATTTTGATGTATATGCATCAATTAACTTGCTCTGTACATCATTGATGTCTTTATTAATTCGAATTAAGGCTCTGATATAATCCTCTATGGTAGGTGAGCCCACTGCAAATCGACGATTATTGCTTCTTACAGCCTCCTCTATCAAACTCCTTGTTCCCCCATCGACAAAGGATGCAACATAAACTTCAGTGCGCGGTGGAAGAGTGCACACAACATCAGGATCCCAGACTACAACAGTTACAGCCATCAGCCTACAAAAATATATGAGCATGCAAATTCAGAAAACACAATATAACAATGCATATAAGTAAGTATATACTTCATATGTTTTTAAAAAATGTTCTTCACTAAGTATATACTTCAGAAATCAAATACGTGTGACAGCTGCAAATGGGGCTGCAAACGGGCTTAAGAAAATGAATCGGTTAAATTCTATGAATTTAACTATTGTTTGTATGGAACACCTTCAATCTTATATCCAAATGTCTACCCAATTTAAATTTGATTAAAAGTCTTCCGAAAATCTCTCCAACAATTTATCTACCCATTTCAAATCAAGCTTTTACTTAAACTTTTACCCAAATTTTCACATGCTCTTTTTTTTCTTCTTCAAATTCCATATTTTTTAAAAGATTTGAGTAAAAGAAGTAGTGAAATTTATGTATAGATTTGAGTAAGAGCCGGAGATGGCCTATAGACTTGTAGAGCCTCATATATGTTGTGTATTCAGTACAAATAACTTTGCAATGCTAAAAGATAGGAGATGCAAGTTTCTGTATCCTGCAAGGTAACTCGAAAAAGAATTTGAAAGCCAACATAACCCCTCCCTGGTCTCACATTCAAAGTGGTGTTGGGAAGAGACAATGTCAGATGTCCCAAGGCCAGCTGATGTTTATAAATTGTTTAAGTCCTCCACCTGATCTGACACAGGGACCAATGTGGAAGAATATATGGAAGCTACCAATATTCCCTAAGTTGAAAATGTTTATTTGGCAGATTGTTTGGGAAGGACTTCCTACTAGAGCCTATTGGATAGTATTGGAATTAATATATACAAACAAAGAATTGGAATCGAAAATTCTTTTCAAGATTCTTGATGGAACCGGAGAAACCCATTCAAGAAATATCAGAATATCATCTATCCAGGGGCGGACCCAGGATTTAGAACGGGGGGGGGGGCGCTGGAGACCAAACAATATACTTGAAAAAAAAACTATACCAAAATATAAATATAAAGACGATAATTTAAAACAAAAAAATATCAAAATTCAAATAATTCATTATAAGTCAATGCATCGATGAAAATCTCATAGATAATTTTGATAATCGTCACAAAAATAAATAAGAAATTACAAATCTCATAATCCAATCAACAAAATTAAATCAAATTCACCAACAAAAAATAAGCATAGATCAAATATAAATAATAAAATAAATCAAAACCCAATATTTAAAATATGTTTCATTCAAAAAAATATTAAACATATAACAAGAAGGACTGCAGGGAGCTGAAGATGCTTTCGATAAGGTCTGAGATGTCAAGACGGCACACAAATTTTTATTTTTTTCAGCTGTACACGTGGGATTGGGGACAACAGATGTGAGGGTAATTCTCGAGGGGGGGGGGGGTTCTGAGCCCTCTAGGTCCGCCCCTGGTTTGATATATGATCTACCCAAATTTAAAAAACAAGAAAATTAAAGATTTTACCATGAAAGCTTCAAAGGGTCTCTCTCTCTCTCTCTCTCTCTCTGATTAGAGAGACAATTTTTATTTCTACCCTTAAAGAAAACTATAATCCACAAACATATATAATACCAAACCAATAAATTCAATGATTTTCGAAAAAAAAAAATCTTCAAAGGGTACCTCTGTGTGTGTGTGTGTGTGTGTGTGTGTGTGTGTGTGAAGTGATCATATCATGAAATAGACAAAACTACAATCCAAACTTACTTGATATATGTTGGAAAACACTTGCAAGATTTTGGATCTCGATCTAGCATGAACTGATCCCCTGCATTGCAATGAAGACAGACAACAAAGTTTGTATTTGACCATCATGAAAAATAACCCATGAGAGAGACATTTTCAAAGAATTTTTTTTTTATAACCTGAAACGTGTGTGCGCGCGCCTATTGAAAAGAACTGTTCTTTGTTGTGGGAAAATTTATATTTGAAAACACAAAACGGTCAGTTGATATTGTGGGTTGGGCCGGGTTAGTTGGGCTGGGCCGGCTATTCTCAACCCGAGCAGCTGAGGAAAATGAGGTTTCCACTGAAAAAGTGCTAACTGCAAGTATAGGTGTTCTTCGGGTTCGGGTTGAACCTGACCAATCCGAATCCCTAACCCCCACCGGTCCGAATTGGGTTTGGGTTATCTTAGTTTTGAGTTGGGTTGAGCCCGACAGAAAAAAAAATTCTCAAATCGAAACCGCCTACGAGTCGGGTTGGGTCGGGTTCAACCGGCCCAAGTTGCACTAGGCCTGTCAACGGGTCGGGTTTGCTTCAGGGTGGACCCAGCCCAACCGGGGGATTGGGTCTCGGGTCTAGATCCAGGGGACCTAGGTCGACTTGTCTCCTCTCCACAGTCGATCAAACATCTCACGCTCTCTCTTCCCTATTTTAGATATTTTATTTTTTATTTTTCAGATATTTTTGGATGATTATCTGAATACAAATCTGGATTTTCAAATCGGCTACGGATACTTAATTTAAATATTCATCGGATATCAGATACGCATTATTTTTTGGACATCTAGTTTGGATACAGATATAGGCCTATCTTATCCGAATCTACTCCACTAGTAGGTTTAGTTCATATGAACGGGTCGTGGTGAACTGGACCCGACCCATTTTGATGATCGGGTCGATCAGTGACATGTTGGTAGGCCTAGCCTACTTGTAGCCCGTCTGCAACATATGTATATTATATTTTCCTATTGAAGATACACTGTTATAATTTATAAAAATCAAGTATATAATGTGATACAATACTGTATTTTTTAAAAAAATATATAAGAATATATATTTTTTATTTCATATATCACAAGAGTGCAAAAGCTGCAAATGATATTGCAAAACAGACTGAGTGTATCAGGAACCATCTATGACCCTCACTCATGAGGATTGGGTGCCCTAAATCCCCCAAACAAGTGTGTAGGTATTTATATAAAAAAATTGTTTGAGTACTTAGCTTTTGGCTTCATCATCATCTTCTTCTTCTTCCGTCAACATAAATTTGATTGTGTTAGTTTGCAGTGGTTTTGGACTATAAATACTGAAAGACAATAAAAAATTGTAAGTCAATCTCTTCTATTTTTGGTTCTAGATATATTACAAAAAATAGACTATTATTATGAACATTAAAGCTAAGTTTTTTTTCACTAGTTATGGGTTAACTTTAATTAAGTTAAATTTGGTCATAATAGATTAAATAAGATTTTGATAATATATAAATAAATATATGATTTTGTAGTTGTATAAAAATAATTAGCATGTATTTGAAGGGTATATATACAAAAAAACCCGTGGTACCGTTTATTTAGTTGATCTACATGAACAATGGACGTTATGTGGTTAGGGATTAACATTATCCGAAACCCATCAAACATTCCCAACCGTGAGATCTTCATCATGCGGTTGAACAAAGGTGGATCCGATGTGACAGTTGAATAGAGACTATTTGATGACTTTAATTTTTTTTCTTTCATATATACCCCTCTTAAAATCTGTTATTATGTAACTATCCTTGTTATATCTATAAGTCTTGCAACTATGCCCTTGAAGTTAGTTGTCATAAAGTTTGGTTAGGGAAGACTTGTTAGTCACCAGTTGGAGCTCATAAAATGTCCGGAATATCCTCCCCAGGACAAAAAAATGGTAAACCTCCATCTCTTCCTCACTGTTTGATTCTTCTATGTTTCTTCTTCATGTTTTGCGCTTGAACCTTCTCTTTTTTGATCAAACCCAATAGACTTTAGGATTCTTGTTTATTTGTCAATTTCAACCAAAAACCTACTGCTGCCACTCCTCCTCATTGATTTTTTTGGGGTTTTAAATGTTTTCTTTTTCATCGATTGATTAGGTTGTGGATTTGGGTTCGAATCTTGGTTGATTTTGTTTGTTTGGGTCAGATAGGATTTTGAGTGGGGGAAAATGGGTGAGCTAAGATTTTTAGGGGGAAGAGATAAGATGTGAAAGAGGCAATTAGGGTTATATGTTTAAGTGGGGGTAAGAAAATAATTTTATCTTCTAGGGTTAATAAACTGACCATGGCTCAAGAGGGGTTTCAAATGGTGACCGGTGGAGAGGTACATTTGCACAATTTATAGATATAGCAAGGGTATTTTTGCAAGAAAGGAAATAAGAGGGGTATTTATGAAATAACCTATTTTAAGAGGGGTATATGCAAACAACAAAAAAACGACTTGTTTGAACTGAGAACCACTGAAACCCTATCGAGAAACCTAAAAAAACTCATTTTTTTGAAAAAGATAGAGAGACAAAAAGGCGAAACCCTAACCCTAACCTTATCCGAGAAGCATTTCCACAAATCCCCCGCCTCGCGAATCTCGAGACCACTGCAGCTCTCATGGCACTGCAATTCGCACCCCCTCCAATGGCTTCCTTGTTGCCTCACAAACTGAGAACTTCGCCTCTCCCGGGTTCTGATAGGAGTGACCGATTCCTTGTCGGGAGGGGGTATCGGGGTTTCAGGTGCCAATCAGGTCCTGATGGAGACGAGGTGATCTTGATTTCCATCAATGCAATCTTTTATTTGAGGGTGATATTTAGGTTTTCATTGAAATGGGTTTTCTTTTTAGGAATATTTGATAGATGCTCCTGTTTCGGTTGGAGATGGGTTTTCGTTCAGTGGAGGTTTGGGTCTTGAATTCTAGTTTCTGTTTATTTTTTTTCTTTTGGAGTTGGATTTTTTCTCTTCTTTGATTATATTGTATTTTATTGAAAATATGTTGGTAGGAAAATATTCCGACGGACCAAGTCCATCAGATGAATGGTTCAAGCAAGGGAAATTTGTGAGTACCGATTCTTTTGATGCCTCTTTTTCTTATTAATAATGTAAATACAATTTACTTATCTTTGACATAATTATGGTAGTAACTTTGTTTGCATAATGGACATTATAAGATATACAAAAAGATGCAGAATCACCCTGAATTCATCACTTCTTTCATTGAAGTTATTTTTTTTATTGTAGATCAGGGGAAAAATGTTTTTTTTTTTAAAAAGGATCTGAATGTTCTGATACTTAAAACTGGGGAATGGGGGTTGATATGATTTATGAGACGCTTGATTGGATGGGCTAGGAGGGGATGGAGAATCATTGGGCAAATGCAAAAGAAGAATGACAGTATGATGCTTAAGCTATAAATGCAACACATATAAATAGTAGAGTTTATGTATTGAGTTGGTGAATAAGATTGGTATCTTGATCTTGAGTCATTTTCGTAAAGAGTTGTACTTTTTATGTACTTTTCCTTTTAAAATGTTCTTGATATTCTTCTGATGCTTCATAGAATTGAAGTTCTTCAACAAATTATTTAGAAAGAAAAAAAGGAAAAAAAATGGCTTATCATGTATTCCTGCAAAGTGCCAAGACAGTTCAACTGTATTAGCTATGCTGTTGCTGGCATTTGGCTATCTGAACTAGTATGATTTGAGTGCTATGATGTAGCTGAATATACATTGATTGAGAAAAAAAAAATACTAGTTCAAATTTCAAAACGTCATGTGCTGACTTATGGTGTGTGTAGAGAACAAACTTATGTGTATTGCATGATGTTTGCATTTGTTTATTTTTTGTAACCCACAGGTGACTCCATTTCCATAAATCTCAATAACTTATTGGACTAGATATACCTGATAACAATAGCTGATCATGTTTTAATGTCATTGTTTCATAAATCAGGTAAAAGCTCATCCTGTTCTTGGTAGAGATAAAGCTAGGGATCCAATTTTCGGTCTTGCAATGGGTGCTGGATCACAGTCTCCGACTGACATATTCAGGTGAAGTCAGCAATCTGTGGGTTATCCAGCCTACCTGCCTGTTTGGAGTTAAGAAACTTTCACGCCTGGATTACTGGTACTGTATTGTCATTATAGTGGAATTTTTTTTCCAGCATTCACACCTGCAAACCTCTTTTTCTACTCTTTTTTTAATAGATGGTTTTGTGTTGAGACTGGAAGCGCCGGTAACCATTCAGTTATTTTGATTCATGGTTTTCCTTCACAGGTGAGGAAGTTCTATGATTGATGGCAGTTAATGTTTATCAGGAAGTTTTTTAATGAAATTTGTGACCTCCCACGTCAGGAAAAATTTGACATGTTAAATGCTTTGGCTAATCATTGGAACCCATTAGAATCTGATCTTAAATGTAGGTTCCACAAGATCTCTTAATAATTTGTAAATATTCATGATCCTGTTTAAGTGAGAGATAATCCTCCGCAAAAATTTCATTTTTTATATAATGAGAATTTATACCACCATCTTAAGAGGAACTCAGCCATATTAATCATCAAGAATTCCAATTAAGCAAAATGGCTTCCTCTATATATATCTTTGGAATTTTGATCATATTGTGTTGGGGTCATCTGATAATTTTGGCACATCAGAAAATATTATGTTTTATTTTGATTTTTTTCCCTCACTTGGAATAATAACTTCTGCAGCTATATCTGTAAATCATATTTGTTAGAACTTCTATTTACCCAGACCAATAGAACTTATATTTCTTTCAATGAGGTTTTTTTTAGGGTTTTTTTTTAGTTGAAATTTTATATAGTGCATCTTTTGCCCTTTCCTAATACATCATTATTGCAGCATTTATTATTGATGAACAACTCAATCCATGCCTTCCTAGTGTTGTAATTTATTTTTAAAAAATCACTAACAGGCATATTCTTATCGGAAGGTCCTTCCTGTGCTCTCCAAAAATTATCATGCTATTGCATTTGATTGGCTAGGTAAGCCCTTTTTTTGTAACTGTTTTGACGGGTGGTCAAATTACTTGTAATGCTTGATTTTTGTGATAATTTCCTGTGGTGTTCTTTTTTTCATAATTTCGTGTATGCATTAATAATACATTACAGAACACATGATTATAAATCTATTGTATGTTTTATGGCTTGTATTGCCTTTGCCGCTACACTTCTCATTGTTTTATCATTGAAATGTAGAAGATATTTCATTGTAATATAAACAGTTTTTTTTCTGATTACATCCGTATATAAGCAGTTTTATGTGATTAAAAATTGCTATACGGAGAAATTAGTTTTTTTGAATTTTTGACATGTTAATGAATAGTTTCATATTTTTTGAATTTGCATGGTGAAATGGATGTGTGGAAAAGGTTGAAAAATAAGATTAGAAATGAGATAGGATATGTGCAAGTAGTTTTAAACTTCTAATAGAGAATAGAACAGTAAGAAATAATTTTAGGTGCTTCTGATATGTGCCTGTTGCTGCACTAGGGAATAAAGATGAGAATATGGTCAATGGTTTTGGATGATAGAGCAGATCTAGTAGAACAAGTAACTGGCAAGGATTTGAATTATATAAATTTACATTTTTTTTTTGAGAAAAGAAATAAAAGTATCTTATTAATAGAAACCCCCGGATAGAAGGAGATGAGGGATCTCCTTACAATAGAAGTGAGAGGAAAAAGATGACTAAAAGAAAGAGAGATGGCAAGGAAGGGGAGGATCCCAACCCCAATACTCAAGATTTTTTCCCAAACCAAATATTCCCCATAATTGAGGAAGGTGTATCCACCTCCAAAATAATTGATACCCAATCTCTAAGAAGAGATGCACTGGCCGCCCATGTGTTCTCCCAATATAGTCTCCTGCGTTGGAAGACTCCTTCATTATGAATGAGCCAAAGACACCAACACACAAGCTTGTGGTTCACATTCTTAAGTTATCATATTATAATTGATATGCAAAAATATTAAATATTTGGATTACCAAGTGAAATTTTTTGCATCTGAACCTTTATGGAATAAGAAATCACAGAAACAGATAAAAAATTTATGGTAATCTTGGTGGAGTTTGGACTCTTCTAATTTGTTTTCTTTTCACACTGTGGATCAATTCAATCTCATGATATAATAATAATTGATCATAATCCATGCATGAAGTTTTTGGAGAATCTATATCCATAGAAGCCGATTTCATGTATAACAAAGGCCTCCTGACATTTTTTCTTTTCAAATGTACACAATGCCTTACTCAATAGTAATGTGTTTTATAAATTATAACAATGTAAGGAATTTTTGGCCCCTAACTTGATTATGGCATGGTTACAGACATCTTCTACTTTGAGATGACCATGTTATAGTAGGGATTTAATTGTGGTTTGAATATCGACTTTCATTGTCTCTTATCTTAATGGCTGGTGAAATTACTCTCTTTTAATTGAAGGATTGGTGTTCATTTTTCCATCATTTGTTTGGTTTTCTTAAATGGGGGCGATTACATCCACCTCATTGGGATGCAACCCCACCCCTTTATAAAAAAAATCCTATTTTGTAGGGGTGGGGAGGGGAACAAAAGAAATAAGAAAAAAAAGGGAGAGAATAAGAAAGAGAAAGAGTGGGGGAGGACGACAACTTGGGTGGAGGTTTGCGGGAGTGGGCTGGGGAGGGGGGGGGGGGAGAGAAAAATGAGAGAGCAAAAAGAGAGAGAATGGTGGTCAGCGGAGGATGACGGCAGGTGTCCACCACTGCCCTCCCCATCCCCGGCCTCTCTCTTTCCCTCTCCTTTTCTCTCTTTCCCTCTCTCCCCCTCTGTCGACCGCCACCGTCTCCGCCCATGGCCATCCTCCAGGCCCCCCTCACTTTCTTCCTCTCTTTTCTTCCACCTCGTCTCCACCCTGAAAAAAAGATCATGGTGGGGTGACCACTGAACAGAGTGGGCTAAACTGCCTCCTTTCTTTAAACAATACTTGGCCTGATGCTCTGAATATGTTTGACATTAGTTTTTGTTTCTTTATCTGATAAATAACCTTCATTTCATGGCTGATGTCAATGTATGCACCTCTAAGATATTTGAACAAAATTAACATGCTGCTTCTTTTTTTGACTTGAAGGGAGTGTATCTGTTGATTAATATAAAATGTAAATTTGAGGTCAGATGCGATAAAGGAAGACATTACTCTTCCCATTCTTCTACTTCTAGTCACCTAAATTGTATTCGGTGCATAAATTATTGAAGTATTTTAGTTTAATTAACATGATGAAACTTGAAAGAACATGACATTCTAATTTTGGAGCATGTTTCTTTTGTTCTTGTAGGATTTGGTTTTTCGGACAAGCCTCAACCAAAATATGGGTTTGACTATACTTTGGATGGTATAATACTGACATGCTATAATGACCATGGGAAAAGATGTGATGCCATTCAGCTTTACTAATAATAGGCTAATTGACATAGTCTAACTGATGTAAAACCTTATGTTGAATTACAGAATATGTGTCTTCGTTGGAGTCTCTTATTGGAGAACTTATTGTTGATGAATTTTCCCTGGTTGTACAGGTATTTCTTATTTTTGGCATGCTTGATTTAATGGTTTAATTCTCTATAGAATAGCAATTTTTTTTTTAAATGGATCCCACCATGATGCTAAAACCTAAATCAGAGTTGTCCAAACAATCATTTGTATCACAATAGCTTTATTATCTGAATCTATTATGTTTAATAAATATTTAATTGTTTGTCTAAAATAGCAATCCTTTTCTCATCATCAAACTTTGGATTTTATCTGCACCAATCAAATATTATTTTATTGGGTTTGAAGTCTATCTAATGGTTCTTATTTCAAATCAAATCTCATTGTGGGTACCATTCTAAGTAGCCAATTAGCTATGTTGTATGTCAACAAAACATCTCAGTCGCATTTTAGCTTCTATGTTTGCTCACGTCTAGTAAGTATTTAATGATCACATGTTGATTTGGTGATCTGCCTGATTTCTGACTGAATCAATTTGGCACAATTATTTTCAGGGATACTTTGCTCCAGTGGTTGCGAAATACGCTCAGAACCATCAAGAGAAACTGAAAAATCTTATTCTCATCAATCCGCCAGTAAGGATCATCTTTGATGTGAATAGTGCTTCATTTGAAAGTCTAAATTTGAGTTCAACTATTTTGATTCCCTGGTTAGCAATTTTTGCAAAATGAATTTTAGAAGCCAGATTTTGTTCATATCCTCACATAAGGAATCTAACTTTTTTCTTACCCCATTAAAGCTGATGGAAAGTCATTCCAAATTGCCACCAACACTGTCTTTGTTCAGCAACTTTTTGCTTGGTGAAATTTTCTCCCAGGTTTGAATACTTGTAAATCTTGAAAAGCAATATATTTTCTAATATTTTGTAAGGTATGTAACATCAGATAATTAATACTCGGCTTGATATATGTTACTAATCTCAATATATCAGGATCCACTTAGGGCTAGTGATAAAGCTCTGACTAGTTCTGGGCCATATGCCATGAAGGAGGAGGATGCAATGGTGTATAGAAGACCATACCTCACTTCCGGTTCCTCTGGTTTTGCTCTAAATGCAATAAGTAGATCCATGAAGAGAGATTTAAAGGTGAATTTTTCTTCTATCACAAGTGTATAGTCCACAAACATATCTCATCAATTAAATATTAGCCATTTCAAATCACTATATCAAATTCATTTGTGCATTTTGGTCTCAAATCATTGGTCTATACATGTGGAAGTCATGTTGCATAATTTATATCAACATATTTGAAGTTCAATAGGAATTCCAACTCAACATGTTGATAGAAAATGGAGGATTCCAGATTTAAGAATTTGGGATACTTTCATGTAATGGATCTTCTTTATATACCTAGTTTCTCCCATGCATTTTTGCTTAATGTTCTGATTTATTGGTAAATTCACGTATTAAGCTTGCACTTCTCGTTAAAAGCTTAATTCATGTTTAAATCTAATCTCTTTATTAAACAAATTAAACATGTATTAAATGCATAATGCATATATCATTTGTGCACAGAATTAAAACTAAAAAGAAAAAAATGCTTGTCTAGGCTTTGTTCTGTTGGATTTAGTTTCTGTTATTGATGATTTTAATGGAATTCAAATACTATAACTTGAACTAAGGATTTTGGGTAGTGTTTTTGATGTTATGACATCATTAAGAGAGATCATGGATTTGATTGATTTGGTGATTTTGCATGTCTTAAGTAAATTTTCTATTTTTGTATTTTTATTTTTCTGAACTTTTCCTGAATATTTTCCCGAACTTAATTTTGAATATATACTGAATAGCGAATTTTTTCTCTTTCCAAATTATTTCTTGAATTCTGAATCAGTAACAAGGCTCTCTTGTCTTCATCCAACACTGGGTGTTCTCTGTGGCCTGACCTTTAATGGTTTATAGTTGAATTGCAGTTCTTTCCCACCAAACTAATGGCAATATGTCTCATTATTTCCTGTTTACTTAATTTGCAGACCTATGTTGATGCGATGAGAAAAATATTAGCTAGTGATACCTGGAAAGTTCGCACGACGGTATGCTGGGGTCAGCGAGATAGGTGGCTGAGCTATGATGGTGTTGAAGATTTCTGCAAGGGTCTAAACCATAAGTTGGTAGAGATGCCAATGGTATGCTCTTCTACTGTACAATATGTTTTTTATGCTTTCCCATTTCATGATTTTAAATGTGTCAATCCTCGTATAAAACAAGTACTTTTACGCTTCATGTGTGCTAATAATCTGCTAAGAAATGGCTTCCATGTGTAGTAGCATTTACAAATTGAAGATCTAAATTGACTTTTCATTAGAAACTCCCCTGCCATACAAATTTTTTGTCTTTGTATGGTTTTATGACATAATTTAATCACTCATAAAGAAACGGAATGGTTTTCAAAACTCACAGCCTATTGCGCTTTTATAAAAAATTTAATGAATCTCATCTGTGTCAATCATAGATGATTTCCTTGTCATTACCGAGGTTTGTTTCATTTACCCATATTTGTATTTTGGATGTTCTCTGCATCTCCTCCCTTAAAGCATATTTTTACCTACCATGAAATATCAATTACTTTGATAAGCTGGGCTGAAATGTTCAGGCAGGACATCATGTACAAGAGGACTATGGAGAAGAGCTTGGCCAGATCATCGCAGGGATAATCGCGAAATCAGTATGATCTCTCATTACGAAACATATATCAATTTGGTTATCCATGATCTTCTTTGATGTGAGAATTACTGCTTTATAAAATACTGATTAAACTCATATTGTGTTTTTCACCTTGATAAACATTTAAAGCATGCCCTCAAGTAATACATAGGGCCTATAAGGAATGTTGTCATCCAAAATATAATGGCCTTGCTTGTGGATTTATAAGAATCCATCCTTTAAATATTAGTGTTGAGACATAATAATTGATGGATTGAATATCATAGGAAAACCTCCATGATACCAAAACATTAATAAAAGAGAACATTAAATGTTAAACATGAGGGAAGGAGAAAACTATGATTCTAGAGAACATTATGCCAAAACTTTGTTGCAGTGTAGGATTTGTCAGGAGAGAAGCATTTAGCTTATGAAAACACACACAAAATAATTTTCAATATTATTGATTTTAAATAACAAGAATAAGTTGCAAGTAGGTGTTTTTAAGAAATAAAATCCAATTCGTTAGATCTTTATGTATCATTTTTTCTCCCTTGTTTGGGTAGTGAAATAGGTGGGGAATATGATGGAATAGGGGTGAATAAACCCATGAATATGTTTGTTTGCAAGTAATAAGTTGTTATAATTATATTAGAATAGATGAGAATAAGTTTGCATTGATATTTTAAGGTCTCATCTGGAATTGTTTTATTCCATCCAATTTTATTGATATCAATTTAGATAAGGGATCAAGCTATAATTTGCCTACTTAACATTCTGCACCCAAGGAACCTGAGTTATGTTTGCTAGTTAATGTTTGTGTGCAAAACGACATCTGAGAAATATCAACTGGGGTACCATATAAAAGCTTCTAAATTATCTCTTTTTTTTTCTTCTATAAATATTCTAAATTTTTTTTTTTTGTATTTGATCCGAATTCGAATCCAACACATTATAAAATTATATTGTTTGTGTTATATATTATTCATATTATTATCTTTCTTGATTAATCAAAATTATGATACTTTAAATAATCATTGTATTTTCTGTGTATTATATTCAGAGAGAGGAAAAATTCCACAAATTAGATTTTAATTATCATGTCTCTAATATTTCACTTAATCATCTAAATTCATATGTAAATCTATATATGACAATCGTATTAAAAAATCAGTATTTGATCTTTATTCAAAAAGATCCAAATCTAAAAATTGATATCCTTAGTCCAAATGGTTTAGAATAGAATAGGATAATAACATATCTGATCGGTTGACAAGTTTAATGACAGTCTAAAATATGGCTGGACCTTGGCATAGGAGACCCATCTTCACAGGGCTATATTGACAAGTTTTCTATTTTTACTGGGATTTCATACCTTATTTTTGAATTTTTATTTTTATTATTAGGAACTTATCCATTTTTTTTTACTGATCTTCATTTGTTTCTATTATTATTTTGTTGAAATTTTTTCATTTATTATTTGATTTACAAAGAAGTTGTTCTTAAATGTAACATGTGTTGTTTTTTATTTTATGTTTTTTCCATTTTTTTTTAACACATGTCTTATTTTTATCCTCTTTAATTTTATTTGTTATTTTTTTTCTATTTTATTGCATTATGTTTAATTTTTTATTGAAAATAATTTTTAAAATTTATCAAAAATTTAATGCGATGATAATCACAAAAAAATTTATGTGAACAAGAGGTCATAATTTAGAACTGGGTTTTTTGCATGTATATCATTCAAAAATATGTTATTTATTTTTATAACACTCCAAATAATCTATTTATTTTTATACCATTTGAATATTTAAAAATTATGCATATTTATCATCCTAGTTAACTTCCATATGAATTTCTAATAGAACTATTAAAGTCTCATTCAAATGACCAAATTACCCTTATTTTTATTTTACCAAATTCAATATTTATAAAAATGAAATTTATTAATTTTAACATGAAAATGATAAATTTCCATCTAAAATCCAAAACACATAAAAATTAAACATACAAATTATTTATTAACAATGACATGATAATTATTAATTAATACTTATTTTAGTAGAAATTAAATAAAATTATTTTGAGAACAATTATATATATATATATATATATATATATATATATATATATATATATATATATATAAAATGACACATTTTAAAAAACCTAGGTTATAATTGGAATAAAAGGAAACAAGTTTTAAGATTGAATAGTTCATGATTGATTTGGAAAGAATGATAGATTAATTATGTTATTTTGTTCAATTATTTATGACAAATATTATGTTAATGTTATTTTTATCATTTTTACTTCACTTCATGATTAAGAATTAACTGGAATTAAGTTTTACTTTGGTTAAAAAAGAAAAAAAAAGTGACATTTTTTAACTAAGAAATTTTTTAATAGTATAAAAATAAATATATTATTTGTGGTGGAAAAAAAAAACCCATTTGTTGATGGTATGGATACAAAACACCCTTTTAGAATATCTCCTATAGGGTCCCATCTGAACATACACATATGGATAAAAAGAAGGATCTTAAAGTTAACAAGGGAGGGGGGGGGCGGGGGTGGAGTTGTTTTGAAATGCTAAAAAAAGGGGACAAAAAAGTACAGGGTTAAAAAATATTTGAAAATACATTTTTTTCAAATAACAGCATTACAAAAATTCTCAAAATTTTTGGATGACGATCGATTTTAAGCTAATTTGTTTGGAAACATTTAAAAATGGTGATTCCGCTTTTAATTAAGCAAAAAGTAAAAAAATGTTATCAAACGTATTATTAAAAGCTGATTTAATTAAAAAATTGCTTTCAATTTTAGTGCAAGAATGTTGATTTTTTAAAAGACCCTTAAAGGCCTCTTCAACTAATTTTCTCCTCTATAATACCACTCAATTCTCTGCTTTATTTAGATCATCAAATCACACACTGCATAGACATTCCAGTCTTAGAGTTGGAATTCGAGTCTCCATAACATTCCAGTAAGAGAGAGAGTTGAAAAAATATAGTTCATTTGATGTCTTTTTGGATAGAGAGTGATCGATATATCATGGGAGACGGTTGCCGTGAACCGTTAGCATCATAGCGGGATGAAATTGCCTTAAGAACATAGACTCAAACTCTTACCCATCTTCTTCAAAAGTTTCGATTCCGATAAATCAGTACACTTCTATTCAATTCTAGCGCTATTTTATATACTGTCTTAATAACATTTTTTCATTAAAAAATATATATACACATTCTTAAAAATAAAAAAATAGTGCTATGTAATCGTCCAATCATCATGGATTCATGAGGCTCTTGGCAACCCAACTCATTAACTATCCCTCAATGGTCACATGAGTCACCACCTTCTCAACAGGCCACAAGTCTATGTGATCCAATTTAAATGTCTGAAACCAAATATAACAATATGCTTACAAAGAAAAAATGTCTTTAAGATTGTGAGTTTGTTGAGGAACAAAATGGTACTTGCGTAATTATAAAATAGGAAAAAATTGATATAACTCTCGGAAAAGTTAGATAAATCAGTTTTAGTTCCTGTAAAATTGAAAAATAGCCATATGTTCCCAAAAAGTTTGTATAATTAATGGATTTAGTTGTTATGTTAAATTGTTCCAATAAATACATTCAAATAAGTCTCTACAAAATATGAAAAATCCGATTTAGTCCTTTTGATGACAAAAATGTCTCTATATTTTTCAAAAAATTCTCCTCTTATACTATACTCACCAACGGTAAAAAAAAGGTAAAAATCGACATAACTCTCTAGAAACTTATGAAAATTGAAAAAGGTCCATGTAAAATCAATAAAGCCGCTTAAAATCAACCATAAATCTTATTAATGTATTACAATAATTTATCAAGTAAATCTTAAAATGATATTACAGTAATTTATCATGTATAGTTAGAGTTAACCACATATCTAGTTAATTTTGGTTACGGTAGGAACTAATATAAAATTGTCTAATAAAATAAGGACATGAGGGGATTTAGTGATTTTGTAGGGATCTTTTCCTATTTTTATATGTTTCTTGGAAGCTATATCATAGATGAGAGCATTATGATAAATTTTAATGTGTATTTAGAGTTAACCGTGTATCTCGTCAGTTGGAGTGACAATAAAGACTGAAACAATATTTTTCTAATAACATAAGGACATGCAGTGAGTTTTCAATTTTATAGAGAATAAAACCGATTTAACAAACTTTCTAGTGGGTATATCGATTTTACTCAATAAATATCAACTATATACACAAGTATATTATTTTATATACTAGACCTATTTTTATACTAGTCAACTCTCAAGTCCCAACCCTTGCTCTTACAAAAACTCACACCTCTTGCATATGGGAACACCTCAACTTTAGCCCCTGTTTGGATGCCGGATAAGCCCCGGATAACCCCGGATAAAATTTGAGTCCCGTTTAGAAAGCCCAGATAACCCCGGATAAAGTGTGCTAGAATAAAGTGGTATATGGATTTCAATCAACCCCTAGAATAAAAGTTATCCTAGGTTATTCCACTCAAAGAATAAGTGGGCCCATTGTCAAATCAACTGTCACCACCTCTTATAAATCACCTATCAAATCAACTATCATTATTTTTTTACCTTTTATAAATTATTATCCATAGTTTATTCACATTTTACCTAAACAACAAAACATATATTCTTACGATTCCCAACGAGAATAATTCAAAATACAATCAAACACAAAATTACTTGATCCTTATTTATACTCACTTATACTCGGATATATAAATACCCTAGAATAAATCTTATTCTGTATCCAAACGTAACTTTCCATTTCACATGACCTGTGCACGATTCTATGCTCTGTGTGATATATAAAAATTAGGCTAAACACAAATTTTAGTCATTTATCACCTTACAAATATAATCATCAAAATTTAAACTGTAATAAAACATTTTCATATATCCCTGTAATTCAAAATAAAAGCAGCAAATATTAAGGGATTTGGAGTTGTATATCGGAAAAGTGGAGGCGAGCAGCGTGTTTAATATTATTTGTTTGGTTTTTTTTGGGGGGGGCTTTTTTTTCCCTAAATTTATTGTTTTTTTTCCTTCTCCTTATTTGTTTGATGATTTTATTTTCTTCTTTTTTTGGCCTTCTTGTTAGTTTTTTAAGATTTATGTTTTTCTTTTTTGTTTTTGTTAGTTGTTTTTTACTTCATGCTATTTTGTTTGTGATATTTTCTATTTATTTCTTTTTTTATAATTTTAAAAAAAATATTTGTTCGTTTTGTTTTTTGCCTTTCAACATTTTTTTTTCTCATGTTTTTAGTTTTATTATTTTTTCTTTTTCTTTTTTTGTGGGTTTTTTTTTCTATTTTCTTTGTGTGGGTTCTTTTTAGTTTGTCTTGTTATTTTTCCTGTATTTTTGTTTTATCAGTTTCTCTATTAATTTTTTGTTCTAGTATTTTTTTTTTTTGAAATTTTTTTATTTTTTAATTTTGTATTAAAAATTATGTTATTTCTCTATTTTTTTTCTTGGTTTGATTTTTGTTAATTTGAAAACATCTTGGAGTGCTCAGGATGAAACTTTGAACCTCATCATAGATCAAATGAATGTTGGATCCCAATCCACACAAACTCATCTATTCTATTGCTATTTTTATGTTTTTTTAATTGTTATGTTCCCTTTTTTCCAATGGTTTTCTTTTTATAGGTTTATTATGTTTTTTTTCTAATTTACTACTATTTTGTTTTTCTTTTATTTATTGTTTACTTTTTTATGGTGTTTCTATTTGTTGTTATTTGTCCAATAGTTGTTTACTCTTTTTTTATTTCCTTTTTAGTAATCTGATATTGTTTTTTGTTTTACAGTGAACCATCTTTGAATGAAACACATATCTGTTTAACAGACATGAGTTTCATTCAAAGATGTTTCACTATATAAAAAAAAAAAGATAAAATCTTACTCCCTATAAAAGAATAAAGTGAAAAACATGACAACTCTACTCAAAGTGAGGTGACTAAAAACAAAAGATGACAAACTTCAATCAAAACATGACGGTCAAGGGCGGATCCAAGAGTTGGTTGAGCCGGATTATAATTTTATAAATTTCATGTAATCATATATCCCTATTTGGAGATGGACCATGACTTCGATCTTGTGTTATGGGTTATTTATTTATTTAATTTATTTTGGAGGCACAAAGATACTGGGAATATCTATATTATTACAATACTATTTTTGTCCCTCAAAAAGTGGTTTACCTAATTGAAATACAAAATAGGATAATACTATTTTTCACTCAATGCTATAATTTAAGAAATACTCTTACATAAAGCACTAGATGATGATGATATTATTATTATTAATTATTAATGTATTTATAGTATTACTATTATTATCAAAAGTATCAATTTAATAATTTAAGTGGTAGTAGTTGTAGTAATAATGATATTATTATACTAATATTTAAAATAAATTATTGTAATAGTAAAAAACCTAATCCATCTCTTCTAAGGCCATCTCTAACCCTTACTCAAACTTATACTCAAATTTCATTTAAAATTTGAGTAAAAGCTTAATTTGATATGATGTTTCTCCAACCATCACTTTGTGTTTTACTCAAATCTTTTAAAAATTCCACATCTTCTTCTAATTATTTCATATAAACATTTTCAAAGTTTTTTTCCCAAACATTTTTACTACTTAATTTTTCTTTCCTTCAAAATATTTAAAATTAAAAATTATTATCATCCAATTTTTTTTTAAAAGGTAAAAGTAATATTTTTTTTACTCGAGTAAAAATAAGAAGTTAAAAAACAAAGATAAGACTTAAGAAAGAAGACTACTTTTTTTTTTTATTTCAAGAGATGGTGAAAATTTTGGGGGGGTGAAAAAAAAATCTAATATAATTAAATTAAAGGTGAAAAAAATGTCACATTAGAAGAAAATGTGGAGATAAAGGAAAAAAAAGAGATATTAAAAATTTGAGTAAAGATTTGAGTCTTCCTTGATTTGGGTAAAGATTTGAGTAAAAGTTTGATTTGATATGGGTATGGGTAAATGGTTGGAGAGGGTTTTGGGTGATTTTTACTCAAATTTAAGTTTGAGTAAATGTTTGGATATAAGATTGGAGATGCTCTAATAATAGTAAACCCAAAAAAAAAAGAAATACCTGAACAAGGGAAAATTTATCTACAGTAAATTTTGTTAATAATATGTGTAATTAGAACCTATAATCAAGTGACCGTTAGAGTTAATTAATCAAAACATTCTACCGGTTTTAGACGTTTCAACAAACATGCAACACTCACTATCAATGCTTCTTCAAAATACCGTATAGACTGAAATTGAGACTAGAAAAGATACTACAAGTAAAATTATCCAATAAAAAAAGCCCAAGATGACACATGAAAAACCTTACAATTCTTGGTTCTGACTTCAGCATTCCAAAGTCCTGTGGCATTTGTTCATCATCTTCTTCTTCTTCTTCAGATCCATCAGATCTTGTTTAGGGTCTACCAAAAAGAATCCACTGTCCGGCTGATTTGGAAAATGAACAAGTGGTGAGATAAAGAGTAACTATGGAGATAAATGAGTGAGAGGACAGTCTATCCTTATTTAGTTTAAAAAATAATTGGGGATAAATTGTAGACAATTATCCCAATTTTGATATGAAAATGAAGATATTTTTGTTCCAACTAAAGGCTGGGATAGCATAATCCTCACTTTTTGTCTCAATTTTAATAAATATAAATATGAACATAATTGATGGATTTTTTTATCTCTTAAAATTATGATAATTTATCCTCAAAATTTTAACCATTTACCAACTAGCCCTTTTGGTCCACCATTGTTGGGGCCACTCAATTTTGGTCCACCAGTTTCTGGGCCTACTCTTTTGGGGATCTCAGTGTCCTACCAAAGGCTAGTTCCATCTCAGAGGAGGCCCAATTGCAGTGACCCAGAATCCACAAAAGGGAGATCCACCAAAGGCCCAGTTCCATCAGTGGAGGCCCAATTGCAGTATCAATTTAGCCAATTAAACTGAATAACCCTAAACTTTAAAAAACAATATATTACAGTTTAAAAGACAGATCGTGCATGCTTTTAGTTTTAAAAATTATATATCTTATTTAATGAAGTATGTACTTTTATGAAAAAGTGAAGTTTATACTCTAATTAATTGAATAACATCATTTATGAAAAATGTGAAAAAAATTTAACAAAGTGTATAAATACAATGAATGGAGAGGCCAATGAAGTATATAGGACTTCATTTGTAAACGAAAAAATAATTGAGTATAATAATGCCCATTTTAAAAAGAATCAACCATAACCAACCATGCAACCAGTAGAAAAATGCAACTAATAGGGTTTGTCAATGGGACCTACAAACTGGGGCCCAAGTAGTAAGACTGTTATATTAAAATGAAATTTTTTTCATATCAGTACGTATTGATGGGATTTTTATCGATATATGTTTAGATGGATGACACATGTCCATCAAAATACATTAATATAATTTCTTTCAATGATTTTTTAATTAATAAAATATTTTTATGCGTTGATGAATACATTTCATCCATCCAACACGACTTATGGAAATCACATCACTATGTACTGATATGAAAATTTTCTATTAAAATGGATTACAAACCCCAAAGGACTTATTCATAACCTATTAGACATGGAAACACAAAACTTAGGGGTGCGGTTATTACCACCTCATTAGGTACTCACCTCACCTCTTAAAATATTTATTTTTAATGTTTAGAAGGAAACCAACACCATCTTATCCCATCGACAATAGGGGTGTTGACAACGGCAATATCTGTAGACAAACGTGGTGTTGATGGTTACCAAAGACCTACTATAAGGGTGTCGACAGGTATTGATTACACCGACATATTAGGTGTCGAAGGAAATAAGAGATTTTATGTAAGGATTTTTATCTAATTCGACAGGGATAGTGTCGATAGAATTCATCCCTATCGACAAGTTATGTGTCGATTCATACACGGTGAGACACACCTCGACTTTGCCGATATTTCCCACGAGCGTTGTGTACTAGGCGACAGAGGAGCCCATGCCAGTGACCCTTACCAACTCAACAATAACAGAAGTTCTATATGCGAGGATTTGGAAGAGGCCACATATGATGCACATGACAATTTTAATTCGCCAATCTTGTTTTATTTTCTTTTTTAATTGATGTTACACAATCTTCTTTTTTTTAAAACTTTTTTAGCTGTTCAAGTTGAAAATACCTTTTTAGCTTATTGACCTAGCCCAATCCAAAAAATAATACTGATCGTTTTTTGTTTGGGAGCTGTTACACTCACTTTTTTTTACAGTAAAAAATATAGTTTTTTATATCTCGCTAAAAATCTGAGAAAGTATGTACATCGTTAGATGATGTATATACTTCATTAAAAAATTTATTACACTTAACAAAAATAGGTTCATTCAACTCAAAATAAAACGATATAAACTTTTTATAAAAGCATATACCTCATTAGATGATATTTACTATTTTCTATATATGAAAACATGTTAGGTCTAAGTTTTTTTTTATAAAAATGATCAAGTCTAACATTTTCTTTTTTGTTATCCAATAAAATTTTCCCACTCACAAAGTGAAAAATTATCCACACAGTATTCTTTCAGAAGGCGCCCCACACACACTTTTCAGGTAAAAATTCTTACAACAATTCAGGTTCCTTCAATATATATATATATATATATATGCATATTTTTAAATATATTTATATTATATATTATATGGTATTAATATATATATGTACATATCTTAATATTAAATATATTATGTTTTATATATATGCATGCGTGTGTTAAGGGAGATAAAGAGACTGGGTAAAATGTCTAAAATGTTTTTTTTTTCAATCCACCTAGATTGGGATTGGGGGAATATCACCTCTTGAAGGGGATTGTCAATCCCCCTAATCAAGGATTCTCAATCCCGCCCTCTCAATCTCAATCTCAATTTTAAAATTTATCCAAACAACTTATTGATATAGATTGAGATTCTCAATCCCAATCCAGACACCCAATACTCCAATCCAAACACACCCTTTGTGTATTAACTTAAGCACTCATCAATATTTTTGATCCACAATTATACTCCAGTATCTCATACATGTACAACTAGAGTGATTAAAACTTTCATACGCTTAAAAACCTAACTACAAGTAACAACTACTATTTAATACATCATATATGAAGATGGTGCAGTGATACAAATTCATAAAATTGATGCATCTCATCCTAATAAAATGAGATGCTCATGCATTTTGAATGTCATGAAATGGTTTACTATGTCCAATTCAAAAGCACCACTTGGATTAAGTCACTCGATCTGTCAAAAGCAACCCTGAAATTTAGATACACCACATCTTGTGCTTCTTCTACTTGGTACCCAAGATTGGGTCCTGGGAGACCTCAAGCCATGTCGAACATAAGACCAAGTCTTCTTGGTGGGTGTCTTTCCTTGGGTAAAGCCATATGTCCTGTTTGGATTGAGGAATTAAGTTATTCTGAATAGATAACTATGCCAGTATAGATAGCAATTCTATATGAATAAGAGATTTTCTGTTTGGTTGTGTTTTTTTTATTCTCATTGAAAAACGTAAGAATAAAAGTTGAATTGTTTGGTTAATAAATAATTAAATATAAACAAGATGTAAAAAGTTGATTTGACATGTGAGTCCTATTGATGTATAAGAGATGTTGATAGATGATTTAATGTGATAAGATATGATTTTTTTATTGTGGTGGTGGGCCCCACTTATCAATGAGAATATATAAATTGAGTATAGCTTATCCTAGGGGTTACTTATAATTGTTATACTCATTTAAACTGGCTTAGTAATACTAAATTATACTCTGCAAACAAATAGTCATTTTCCCTATCTATTTTTATACCACCCTTATACTCAATCCATTATCCAAACGGGGGATAGGGTATGAGGAAGGATTTTTGAATGAGATGAGTTGTCAAGTTGAAGCAGGAGTTGTGAAGGGGGAGAATTGGATGCCATTATTTTATACGGATAAAATAGAGATGTCTTTTAAGACCATATAAGATATGATTAAATGCTTGTACGATGACAAGGTTCAGATAATATATGATTCAATGCTTGTAAGAAGATAAAACTCTTTATCAACTAATAAGATATGATTCAATGCTTACAAGAGGATAAAACTCTTTAGAATAAGATGATTTTATGTTTACAAAAGGACAAAGCTCTTTATGTCTGGATAAGAGAGGATTCAATGCTTGCAATAAGACAAAGCTCTTTAAGAGCTAATAAGATAGCATTCAATGCTTGCAATAGGACAAAACTCTTTAAGAGCTAATAAGATAGGATTCAGTGCTCGCAAGAGGACAAAGCTCTTTATGTCCGAATAAGATAAGATTCAATGCTTTTAAAATGACAAAGCTCTTTAATAGCTAATAAGATAAGATTTAATGTTTGCAGAGTATAAAGTTCTTTAAGAGCCTCTCCAATGGAGATCTCTAAAATAGAGGCTCAAAAAATATTTACAAAATAAAAAAGTGAGTTTAAAGTCTCACTATTCATTTATCAACTCCAATCACAATTTCTATTTTCATCTCTATTCTATTTTATATATTATTTTTCATAAAACTTCAATTTGCAATATCCCTATTATTTTTTATATAGTATATATAATTGAAAAATATTAAGAAATTAAAAATACATTTAAGTTAATATTATCAGTTCCGGACAATATAATCAGCTAATCTGATATTCAAAAAATTGAAATCTATATTCGAAAAAACTGTATTTGGATATAGAATAAATGATATTTTAGTACATAAGTGCAAATAATAATTAATAAAAATAAAATCAATATTGATGTTAATGAAAAATAAAAAAATATTTTTAAATATTTTTTTAAGAAAAAAATCCATATACCCCTTGTAAATTTCTTGAAATTCATATAACCTCCTAACTTTTTCTAAAGGCCATATAACCCCGTGAAAACACCTGTGTAAATCCAAATAGCCCTCTGAGTTATATTTTCATTGATAAATATGAACTTTAGGAAAAGTCAGGGGTTAGATTGATTTTAAATAGTTTACAGGGGGTTATTTGGATTTTTTTAAAACAGATGTTAAACATATTCAATATTAGACTAATTTAAATCATATCGAGGATATCTATCCAATTATATTAATTTTATGAATATTAAAATTGTGTAGAAGTTACACCCCTTTTAAAAAAATAAATAAAAAATAAATCCTCTTTGGAACCAGCTGATTGAACGGTTATGGCAGAGGCACAACAATGAAGGAATATAAATTGTTTATTTCAAGTTTAATGTATTTCAGTATTTTGTGTGTTGCAAGTTCAATGTATTTCACTTTATGTAATGTTTGATGTATTTCACTTAATGTAATGTAATGTAATGTAGATCTCTAACTATTGAATTATTCAAGAATTATGTTTTTATTATAATTAAAAATTTAAAATTAATTCTAAAATAATTTAATATTAATCTCATGTTGAAGGTCTCGACTAGACCTTTCCAACCATACTATTTTGGTTAAAAATGGATTAGCAAATCTAAAAATATACAATGTTGAAGTAAGTGGTATATAAAGTGAAAAAAACAAAAAAGTAGAAAGGTGTTTTGGAAAGTGGGCCTCCAAACCTCCAAATTTGGAGGTCTATTTGGAGTGTGGTTGGAACAAATTGACCTCTAAATTTAAAGATATGAAGGGGCATCTTCAACCACACTCTATATCTACCACCAAATTTGGAGGTCACCTCCAAATTACATTTTTTACTTTTTACTTTATACGCTAATTAATTCAATCTAATGCATATTTAGATCAACTAATCCATTTTAACAAAAGTACTATAGTTGTAAGGATCTCATCGAGACCTTCAAAATTAGACTAATATTAAATTATTTTAGAATTAATTTTAAATAAATCCTCATACTTTTGATTATTTAAGAATTATTTTATTTATTTAATTAAAAATTATTAATTTAAAAATAACTCTAAAAATTATTAATGTATGTCTACATGCAACCACCTCCTGGTCTTCGCATTCCTCCTCAGCATGTCTGTCGTCTCCGACGTGCTATATATGGTCTCAAGCAGGCTCCTCGTGCATGGTTTGAGCGTTTTCGCAGTGTTATTCTATCAGCTGGGTTTGTTGAGAGCTCTCAGGATCACTCTTTGTTTGTGCGATCATCATCGCAAGGTCGGGTGATTCTACTTCTATATGTGGATGATATGATCATCACTGGTGACGACTCAGCTGGTATTGCTCTTGTTCAGCACCACCTCAGTAGTCAGTTTCAGATGAAGGATCTCGGTACTCTTCGCTACTTTCTAGGGCTAGAGATTGCTCAGAGTAAGCGGGGGATTCTTCTCTCTCAGCAGAAGTACACGGCAGATATCATTGATTGTGCTGCTATATCTGACACTCGCCGTGCTGACACACCACTTGAGCTTCATGTAAAGCTATGTCCTACTGATGGTGAGCTCCTTCCAGATCCTACACGATACAGACAACTCGTGGGTCAGCTAGTGTATCTCTGCATTATCAGACCTGATAAATGCAGTCAGCATAGTTAGTCAGTTCGTCATCGTTCAGTTCACTACAGTGCTCTCATGAGGATCCTTAGATACCTACGTGGGACTATTACCATATCACTCTATTTGTCATCATCTTCATCTCTGGTTCTTCGAGCTTACACTGACGCTGATTGGGCAGGAGATCCGACTACTCGTCGATCCACCACTGGTTTTTGCATATTTCTTGGAGACTCTCTTATTTCCTGGCATAGCAAGAAACAAGATGTTGTTTCTCTTTCCAGCACAGAAGTCGAGTATCGAGCTATGGCCACCACGACCAAAGAGATCGTTCATCTTAGACGTCTCTTGGTCGATCTTGGAGTTGATGTTACAGGTCCTACTCCACTTCACTGTGATAATCGGAGTGCTATTCAAATTGCTAGCAATCCAGTTTTTCATGAGAGGACTAAGCATATTGAGATCGATTGTTATTTTGTTCGTCAGCACTTCCTTGCTCAGACACTGACGCTTCCGCACATTTCCTCAGCTGAGCAGATCGCATACTTCTTTACGAAGTCTCATCCAGTTCCCAGATTCTTGTCTCTCATTCGCAAACTCACGCTGTATGATCCACCTTGAGTTTGAGCGGGGGTGTTAAATTACATGTGTGTAATATTATTATTGTGTTACGCGTGTAATTATATGTTACACGTGTATTAGGTCATGTATCATTATATAAAGGGTTTTGTCCCTCTCTTAATGAAATTAGGTCATATTATTTTTTTTCTCAAAAGTCTAACAAGGACATTCATAATACAAGAATCAAATTTGTGGAAGGGTAACAATTATCTAAATTAGACAATCAGATAAATTATCAATGTTAAGATTCATATAATGAAGTTGAACTTCAATAATATATAGGAGAGTTTATGAAAGACCTGTCAACACACAATATGTGTATGAAATTTTGGTTCTGCTTACAATTGAACCATTTAAATAGAGAGGAACAACAACAAGAAATCTAGTTTTTGAAAAAGATTTTATGCTCCCAAAAGATAGAGAGATCGATATTGTAAACTTGTTTATAGAGTTATATAAATCAGATAAGGGCATGACATGTGCGGAATTCCTATATTAACTAATACTATACTATGGTTGATTTGATGTTGGATCAGAATAGAGACAACACTCAATCCCTTATTCTCATGTGGGATTTGGAATCCTTGCGCTTATTACCACATAAGACAACAATAAAACCAGTGAATTTCATTTTTCTCCTAGACACAAACCCTACCTAGGATCCGAAGGAACATGGCTCTGATTAAAATCTGAACGCCCCAATTTCCTAACCGTTTATCGGCACGGTACATGGGTTCACTACTGAAAGTTTATCTGAATTACACGAGACCAAAATGTTGTGAGGCAGCTTTTTTTTTCCTTATATGAGCGACCCATAATTAAATATAATGCCACACAACCGTAATTAACAAAAAAATTGAATACCAACGTATCGTAAATACAACAATTTGTACAATATATCGTTTTTGCGAATTGGACAAGATACTGAAAAGAAAATAATAACAAGAGTCCACCCCTGTGGGAGTTCCAATCAAAGAGTTCAAATTTTTTTGTCAATGATCTTTTGTAGTTCATATGAATTTTTTTAAGCTTTTTTTTACTGGAATTAGGACTCTTCGACGTATCATGTCCAATTCATGCGTATGAAAGTTCAAGTTGTTGTATCATTTGGTCAATACATTCAGATTTGTTCTGTTGAGCTACCTTGTATGAAACAACCAGCCCATATCAATAGGGTAAGTGATTAACTCAGTAATTAAAGCCTCACGACAAATATTTCACGTATTATATAAAAATAAAGTTTCAATACTTTCATTGAACTTGTATTGCTAACGAGATTTTTTTAATCTTGTTTTTCATCTTGTAGTCAATGAAGCTCACTGGTTTTATTGTTGTCTTATGCGGTAATAAGCACAAGAATTCCAAATTGCACATGAGAATGGACTTCATCCTACAAAAAAATATCAATAATTAATATATATATATATATAATATATCTATCTAAGCTCACTCTCCATCTTTTGAGAGTTGAAATCATTAAATTCATGCTTAATAATTAGTTTTATTGCAATCACGGGCCCAATCCTGTTCCCTCATAGAAATCATGCAGCTAAATGATATGACCGGGTAGGGTTCTCAACTATTTGTAGAACTAGAATTTCTTTTACTAAAACAGATTGTGTGTTGGCCCCAAGGACTAAATTGCTTCCAAAAAGCTCCCTCGAGGAGACGTCGGATCTAGATAGACGCTTATGGGTCAACTGCTCCACTTCATTCGAGAACACCAGAAGGATGCCCCGGTTGCGAGACTATAGCCAAACAAAGGAATCCCCGCTACAAGGAATGCTATCCTACCCACCCCACCGATAAAAAAATTATTTATCTCATATCTAACCCACCCCAAAGGCGAATTCGACATAGGGGGGATAATGTCTTCTGTGTTTAAGATTGTTCAACATAGATGATGTCTTCTGTGTTTAAGATTGTTCCTAGACATAGATCATGTCGATCAGGAACCAGTCCTAAACCTTATTTCCAGTTCGACATAGACGGTGAAAATCTTCTATATTTAAGGTGATTCGACATGGATAAAAAATATGTCGATCGTGAATGATAATGTACGTATGATGTAATATTTTTTTTTTTGCTCTACTTTAATATGCATGTATATGATAACTTATATTCATTTAGGTGTACGGCGATTGTTTTTTGCGGTGTCGTTAACCGGCAAAAACATTGGAGGGCTGGAATGTGTCAATATGAACGAAAATCATTGACCAAATCATGAACAAATTTATCAAGCAAAGTGATAAATGTGGTCATTGGTTATAACATATATCAATCACAAACAATGTGTATCCCACTTTTATTCAACGTTCTAGAGAAAAAGTTCACACGAAATGAAATCGATAGGCCTAACCTCGATGGACCCTTGGTGATTGTATGAAGCACAAACATTATAATTCAATAACCTAGATTTAATTACATCAAAGATTTTAACACTTTATTATCAAAGTAAATATAAGTTGTCAATATAAGAGTTAATCTGATATCAATTTGTCAACAGTAATTACGTTGATCATATATCAGAAATTTTTTATTTCTGTTCGACATGATACATGTCGAACCAATTTAAACACATAAGACATGATTCATGTCAAACAGGAGGGGACTAATGTTTTTAGTTTCTCATCGACATAATCCATGTTGAACCACCTTAAACACAGAAGACATCGTCTATATCGAACAATCTTAAACACGGAAGACATCGTCAAAAAATATAATAATAAAATCGAACAATCTTAAACACATAAGACATTGTTTTTTCTATAAAATCGAACTCGTGGGGTGGGTTAGTCATAAAAATGAGATAAATCAATTTTTTAATGGGGTGGGTAGGATAACTTGTGGGGTGGCTATAGCCGTGCCCTTCTACAAATCATAACCCTATTAGTAAAAACTTATCTGACTTTTAGAAATCTAAACATTGGATCTAATTTATATAATTGAAACTCTAACGGCCAGTTTGTGTACAAGACGAGTTAGGGCGGTATAAGGGTGTTAGGAATATAAACCACTTTTATCTTTGGTTAATCATTTGTATAATCTATGAGTTTAAACGTTTAAATACCAAATTTGCCTCCAAATAAAATGTGAGATAATCTAAAGAGAAAATTCCTATGAGTGATTAATGACCTATTTTACACCTCATATCAAATATCTTATTACACCTCTAGTATTTATTATTATTGGTGATGTCAAATGTTGCAACTTTTGTTGTTGTTATTATTAAAAGAGATGGATTAGGTTATTATTTTTACAACAATTCATTTTTAATATTAATATAATAATATTACTACTACTACTACCACTTTATTATTAATAAAATTAATACTTTTTAAAGATATCAGTAATGCTATTAATACATTACTGAAAATAATAACATACCATCATAATCATCAATCATCATCATCATCATCTAATGCTTTATGCAAGAGTATTTTCTTAAATTATACCAGTGAAAAATGGTATAAATCTTAATCCATATATCAATTGAATCAGTTAATTAACCGCTTTTTGAGGGACAAAAAATAGTATTGTAATAGCAAAGATATTCCCAATATCTTTTTGCGTTAAAAAAAATGGATAAATAACACTTAACACAAGATCAAAGTCAATCATGGTTCATCTTCAAATAGCCTCTTTAAGCACTGGTTTTGTTAATGATACATGATTACATGAAATTTATAACATTAATCCCAAAAAAATGTGATATTCATTAGCACTGGTTGTGTCACTTTCTTGTATTTATTAGTATTGGTCTCCCACTGTTTTTCTGACTCCTGTTCGATCATTCCTCTCTATCTATCTTGTTTGTCATCTCTGATTTTCATCATCACAAAAAAAAAATCACTTTTTATCTTCCTGAGGTCCATTTGGATATGAGTTTAGGTAGATTCTACGTTTCAAAAACTAAAAATTCTGAAACTCAGATCCAAACACATTTTCAGCGTTTAACTTTTCAAACCACAATCTTCATTTTTATGTCAAAAAAATCTTGTGGTTGAAAATTTAATAAAACATAGTTTTTTAAAAGCTAAGTTTGAAACATAAGATTTTAAGAATCTCATAGTTCAACCTCACATCTAAACACACGCCCCCAGTCATGACTCATAAAAGAGGATATGATTCTCATGTAGTCTCTCTATTTATTCAACCATTGATTGACCCCCTCCTCCCCCAACGCAATTGTTCATCATTCATGTCTCCCATTCTAATGGAGAAAAGTCTCTCTTAATCTCCCTCTTCTTCTTGTTATTTCTGTCAACTTTGATTGGAAGATCTACATGAACCATGACGGAAAGGAAGAGTGGAGTTGCTTTGAAATCTGACCCAGTAAGTAAATTTTGCTTCCATTCTTTTAGGTCTACTTTGACATTGGGATAAGGGTTTGGGATAAGGAAATAATTAGATTAAATCATTTGTTATTTCACACGGCATAAAAAATAAAAGGGATAAAACATTGATAATGGTCCATATTTTGAGAGAAAAGTGAAGATATTTTTTTTTTTAAGTAAAAGGTGGAATAAACTTATCTCCATTTTTTAACCTCATTTTGTAAAACATGAACATCTATGACTGTCATTTCCAAAAAAACAAAAACCAAAAACTTCATAAAATCAAAACCAACAATATTAATGTTCCTTTAATAAAAAAAAAAAAGGTATACTTGATATTTTTGAATATTTTTTTGAAGTTATCACATATTTTATATCATGAGATCCAAATGCAAAGTTAATGATAAGAATACAAAAAAATGGATAACAAAATGCATTATCAAATTAAATATGGATAAAAATAATAATTTTTTTATATTTATAAATTATCCTAAATTATCCTAAATATTTATCCATTTACCAAACTAGACCTTACAGATAAGAAAAACTGAAATCATGTTGCAGATTCACGCAAAAAAAGAGAGACTGAAACAGGATTTGTAGGTCCTAAAATGTTTCAAAGGAATAAAAAAAACCAAAGATTGAAAATAAAAAAAGATCATCGAAAAAATATACCTATATTAAAACTGAATTTATGTTGCAGATTCATTAAAAAAAAAACTGAAACTAGGATTTGTAGGTCCTAAAATGTTCCAAAGGATTAAAACAAAAACAAAAACAAAAAAAAAACAAAAAAAAAAACTGAAGAAAAAAAAATAGAAGATTGAAATAAAATACCCAAAATGGAAAACCCCCCTTTTTTTTCTCCACCCCTCTTTTTATCTTTGATTTCTCTCTTCTTTGTTTCTTTTTTTTTCTTTCCATTTCAGAAGGCAAACATGTGTACGAACACGTGAAATAACGAAGGCCTAAATAGATAAGGGAAATATCTATATGACCCCCTCTAAACTGACTGAAATCCATGTAACTCCTTGACTTTTAGTAAACTTCATATAACCTCATTAAAACACCTAGTAAATCCAAATAACCCCTTAAATAAAATTCACGTTTACAGATAATGATTATTTTATGAATATTATGTTTTGTTAACCCTGGTAGAAAACACTATATATTAAAAATAAATCTACAATGTGTTAAAATGGATATTTTTATATACTTTTTATTCTTTTTTATATAATTTTAAACTTTATCCATTTACCAAACTAGACTTTACATATAAGAAAAACTGATAAGAAAAACTGAAATCACGTTGCAGATTCACGCAGAGAGAAAAAAAAGACTGAAACAGGATTTGTAGGTCTTAAAATGTTTCAAAGGAATAAAAAAAACAAAAGATTGAAAATAAAAAAAGATCATCGAAAAAATATACCTATATTAAAACTGAATTTATGTTGCAGATTCATTATAAAAAAAAAACTGAAACTAGGATTTGTAGGTCCTAAAATGTTCCAAAGGATTAAACAAAAAAAAACTGAAGAAAAAAAATAGAAGATTGAAATAAAATACCCAAAATGGAAAACCCCCTTTTTTTTCTCCACCCCTCGATTTCTCTCTTCTTTGTTTCTTTTTTTTTTCTTTCCATTTCAGAAGGCAAACATGTGTACGAACACGTGAAATAACGAAGGCCTAAATAGATAAGGGAAATATCTATATGACCCCCTCTAAACTGACCCCCTGACTTTTCGTAAACTTCATATAACCTCATTAAAACACCTAGTAAATCCAAATAATCCCTTAAATAAAATTCACGTTTACAGATAATGATTATTTTATGAATATTACGTTTTGTTAACCTGATAGAAAACACTATATATTAAAAATAAATCTACAATGTGTTAAAATGGATATTTTTATATACTCTTTATTCTTTTTTATATAATTTTAAACTTTATTTTTTTTTCATTTTTTTTGAATTATTTATTTATTTTTTGAGATTTGTTTTATCCTTTTTTTTTGTTTTAGAATTTGTACTTTATATCTGTTATATATTCTTCTCTATTTTTTCTAGTTTTTTTTTGCTATTAAAAAACATTTTAGGGAGCTGAGAGGGCTCATCATAGATGAATGTGCAAACAAATTTCACATATTATTTTTTTTCTTGTTACTTTATTTAATTATTAATTGTTTTCTACCATATTTTTTTGTTAATTAGTTTTATTCTTTTTAAAAAAAAATTAAGCGTTTAATATTATTTTTATTTTTATTTATAAATATTCTCTATATCTTGTTTGATTATAATTTTTCATGTTTTACTCATTTTCTTTACTTAAGTATTTTGTACATGGTTATTTTTACTTCATAATTTAATTTTTATGTTTTTTTTTTGTTTATCATTTTTTTTAATTTTATTTTGTGTTTTTTCTTTGGCTTTTCATTTTCAAAAAAAAATTCTCAAAAAAATAAATAAATAAACACAAAACTTGAAACCAATAAAGAAAAAAATCCAATAAAACAAAGAAAAAGAACTCAAAATGAAGAATAAATAATCAGTTTTAGTTTTAACCTTGGCTTATTCTTGTTTTTTCTTGGAGAAATTTTATTTTATTTTTATGATTTTTTTCTTTTTCTCTTTTTTTTATAGCCTTCTTTAACTTAGGTTTTTTAATCTTTGGTTCTTCTTTTTCATATTATTTTTTGTTTACTCTGTTTTCTTAGTATTTGAACTTTTCTTATTTTTTCTTGTATTATTTTTTTTTCCCTTTATTTTTAGTTTTGCTTGTATTAGTATAAACCATTCTCCCAAAAAAAAAAACACTTGAGAGAAGCTCAAAGGAACTAAAGGGTCATAAGGTCATAATGGATAAGATGAATGTAGGAAAAAATCATAGTGGAATAATTTTTAAAAAAAAATCAGCCAAAAGAACCTTTGCAGGGGAGGCTGAGCACTGTTTGGTTCAGACAACAATTAATTTGCATTGCATTTGTTTTGTTTGACATAAACGTGAAAGCATCAAAGAGAAACAGTGTGTGTGTGTGTGTGTGTGTGAGAGAGAGAGAGAGAGAGAGGGAGAGGGAGAGGGAGAGGGAGAGGGAGATGCCATGAGAGGGGGGAAGGAGAAGGTGAGACATACATGGGTTTCACACAAAGATGCTCATCTATAAGAAAAGATAAGGCATGCCACAAAGAATAAAATGAAAGGTGAGACGGACATGAGTTTCACTCAAAGATGTTCATCTATAAGAGAAGACAAAGCATCCCATAAAAGAATAAAATGAAAGGTGAGACAGATATGGGTTTCATAAAAAGATATTTCACGATATAAAAAGACAAGACATTGAACCTCATAAATAAAGACAAAAGGTGAATAAAAATAATTCAATCAAAGCGAGATACAATGGATTTCAAGGCCTTCGAAATCCGAATGAGAATATGACTCTAAAATGACAGGCATGGCAAAGAAGAATATCATCGAAGATATCTCACAAAACTTTTAAGCTTCACATTTATGTTATGCCCTCAACAATGTTGCCTTGCTTCTTTGTTTAGTGAACTAGAATCGTAAGGATCAAAATTTTCACTAAGATTTTCTAATTATGAATATCATATTTTCTTGGTTATCCAAATTAGTCACCACATTGTTTCAAAATTTATGATGCAGTTTATGATATCTCCTCAAGGCTAAAGAAGCATAAAAGAATTTATTGTTATTTTTTTGGTTCAAGTCATATATGGAAAGTGTCTTGGTCTAGGATGTAGAATCATTAGAAATGTAACCGCGGGGGACAAATATTAAACTTGGAAGCTTCATCAACGCCAAAATGAAGCAAACGATCTTATCAGCAGCTTGTGGTATATAAGTTGAAGGGAGGAGCTGAAAAAAACAAATGAATGTGTTGAGGCATTAGTACGGATTGAGGACTTCATACAAATAAAACATAATGAATTGAACATGATGCAAAGGCTAAAAGAATCTGTTCACAAGGAGTTAAACAGGATACCCACAATCTAAGTGCTTGATAAAGTGCGGTGAAAATCTCATATTCCTAAACTTGAAGAGTAAGTTTAATTTTTTAATAAGAAATTTTTTCTTCTTAATGAGTGAAAATTGTTTTGTCCAAACAGATGGATAGTTTGCTTAAATCATACATACATGATCATTTCCTTTAAGCAATTTGGACAAAACAATTTTCACTCCTTAAGAAGCAGAAATTTCTCATTAAAAATTTAAATTTACCCTTGAAGTTTAGGAAAGATTTTCACTGCACTTTATCAGACACTTACATTGTGGGTATCTAATTTAATTAACTCCCGGAGAACAAACTCTTTAGCCTTTGCGTTACGCTCAATTAATTATGTTTACTTGTATGAAATCCCCAATCCATACCATTGCGTGAATACATTCATTTGGTTTTTCAGCGTCTCCCTTCAACTTATATTCCCCACAAGCTGTTGTTAAGATCGTTTGCTTCATTTTGGCATTGATGAATCTTCCAAGTTTAATGTTTGTCCCTTGAGATAATGTTTCTAATGATTCTACATCCCATACCAGGACAATCTCCATCACCTCCAGCCACAAAATTAGTCATAATAAGATCTTTTACGCTTCATTAGACTTGAGGAGATATCTTAAACCATATCATAAGTTTGAGAACAATAATGTGGTGACTAAACTGGATAATATCAAAGCTGAATCTTTTGAATTCCCCAAGTCATTCTATGACCCATATCCACTAAGTTCAATAGAACAACGTTTCAAAATGAAAACAGTTAATTCTGCAACCGCCATCACTGAATCTAAACTTAAAAAGGTTTTTAATTTTTGAAAGTTGAAAAGTCCTAGCTACTGGCTTTTATCAGAGCTCTTGGGGCATTGTATTCTATAAAATTATTACTAAGCTAATGGCTAGAAGACTTCAAAAAGTCCTGCCAAGATTTATTGGCCTCAATCCAGCTGCATTCATCAAAGGCATATTGCTCAGTCCTCTTATATAGTTTTCTCCAAGTTTTTTTTTTTTTTGGTTGATGATTCTATTTATCTTCACTTAAATGCATTGTTTTTTTTTTCAACCTTTGAACCCCTTTCATAGCTCTCCCACTATCCGATTTGAATGTCTCATTTGGGAAACCCTCGCGCATTTAAAGATTCATGGATTATGTTGTTACTTATGCCTAATATGGTTCTGTTCTTACCAAGGTTAATAATCTGAATTGGATGAGCAATGGTGATGATGCTTGCTGAGTTGTGTGGGTTGGAAGGGGAAACTAGGTAGTTTCTCTTCTTCAAGTATTCTTTTAATTTGATGATGTGAGAGAAGGTGGGAATGGCTCATGGTTCTCATCATTCTTTTATTGAGCTTGAAGGAATGTGACACTAGTATTGAAAGAGCAGCAAACAAGGTGATTGTAGTAAAACTTGTAAATTTTCAATTTCTTATCCTATATGCCATATGAATCATTAATTGGTTCACTCACAATGAATGTATTTTCAGTGGAAGAAGTTCTATGCTGAAAATACTTGGAATTTGTTATCCATGAAAGAAGGTAATCTTTCATGTAAATCTAAACAAAAACATAGAAAAATCACATCACATTGCTTGGTCTTCTATTTGCAAGCCTCATCTAGAAGGAGGACTTGGCATTAAAACTATTCCAGACTGGAACACCGGTGCAGTGGGAGTTCGTTTTTGGGAGATAGCTCGCAACCGTCCTTCTCTCTGGAATGACTGGATCCACAAAAGATATCTCAAAAACAAGAACATCTGGATGGTCCACCCCCCTGCAGGAAGTACTAGTTCATGGTCCTCTATTATAAAAGCCCGAATGTGGATATCCCCAAAGGTAACTTACATAATCTTTGAGGGGAAATCTATTAATATATGGCATGACCCATGGCTGTACGGTTACGGACTAAAACATTACTTTGGACGAGTATCTTATATCTGGGGTCCTCCCTCCACAGCAACCTTAAACATACTCATCCGTAATGGTCAATGGGTCAAACCCCATCGCTGGCCTACTTCTCTGGATAACCTATGGCCAGACATATCTCAATTGGAGTTAGGAGGATGTGGTGAAGATATCCTTATTTCTGGACCCTTGCAAAATCAGGATCTTTAAGTCTCTCCACAGCTTGGCAAGCAGTTAGGCAGGCTAGTAGTCCTCCTCACTGGTCTTCTTGGCTCTGGCTCCCAATTCAAACCCCAAAACACTCGCTCTGTGCTTGGCAAGCTCTCCACAACAAGCTTCCCACCAGATCTCGGCTCTATAACAAGCAATTGGTGGCTGACCCAACTTGCATCCTACGCTCTGATGCAGTGGCAGAAGATGCATACCATCTCTTCCTCACATGCAACTTCTCCAAGTTCATTTGGAACTCCCTTTGCTGGTCCTTGCATTAATAGGGCTCCTCCAAGCACCTTGGTTTCACTTACCCATTGGATGGAGTAGGTGGTTTCTATTTCTATTCAAAAACCGATACTGCAGCTCTTCCTCACCTCTATAATTTGGCATATCTGGCTAGAAAGAAATTCCAGAATTTTTAGGAGAAAATATGGAAACGCTCTTGCTGTCCTACAACATGTTAAAGAAACAGTCTTAATTTGTTCTCGCAAGACCAAGTTCTACTCCCCTCCTACTCCTGAAGTCCAAAGCATTGCTCAATACTTCGGCATATCAGTTCTTCAGAAACATGAAACCACAGTAGATGTCCCATGGCAGCCCCCTTGTGAAGGATGGTTTAAAGTTAATACAGATGGTTCACTAACTGATGACAGAGGAGGATATGGCGCGCTTTTCGCAATAATTTGTCTCAATTTATTCACGGAATAGCAGGCCGGAATGATTTACCATCTATTAATCTCTTGGAGCTCAAAGCTATCGAAGCTGGGATTCGGATAGCAACCAATGTCAAAGTTTCGAATCTATGGATTGAAACTGACTCTACTACCGCCCTAGCATGGGTCAAAGGCAAGGGATGTTGTCCGTGGAGTGTTTTTCGCTGTCTTCGATACATTTATCAAAGCCTACAGAACTTCCAGGAGTGGACAATCTCACACATACACAGGGAAGGCAATGCCCCAACAGACCTCTTGGTTGTTGGGAAGGCGAATCGCGGAAGCCACCAACAAACACGAGATCGAACACAAGAACGTAACATCACATCACACGAAGAAGACAAGATATACGTGGTTCGGCCTAAGCCTACATCCACGGGGCAAAAAACAGAGAATCCACTTTGATAGTTGAGATACATTAAGAGACTCACAAACTCTCCCATGGAGTTACCCTCTCTTAGAATCTCTCAACCTTCCCTTAGGATCTCCACATTGTATACATTGCCCTGTCTTGTCATGAAACCCTAGAAGATATTTATAGAGATAAATAACTTCTTCCCCAAGTAATCTCCCAATTAATAAACAAATATTGTTTCCATTAATTAGGAGATATTCATTCTCCTAATTAACAAACAAATATTGTTCCCATTAATTAAGAGATATTTACTCTCCTAATTAACAAACAAATATTGTTTCCTATTTTAGGAGATTCACTTTAAATATTAATTAAGATCAAATCTTAAATAATATTTTACTCATTAGGTGCCCAACCTAATATGGTTTCATCATGGCCATCCGATGTGATACATCGGATCGAGACATAATCCAACATTGGCGGCCTACCGCTCGGACAGAGGCGATCTCATTCTGTCACCAACTCATATTTGGCATGAGTTACAGGCTGCCTTGGATCGAGATACCTCTGGCATTCCTTTTGAACGCAAAAGAACTTGGGATCTTAGGATCCTAGCATGCTCTCATTTTGAACGCATGGATTGGTACTCTAAATATTAAGGGATGCAGATTGGTTTTCCCCTTTCTTCCCTCCTTAACATAGAAAAATCAAATAACAAGAAAGAAAAATGATATGTTCAGCCCACATGTTTGTCTTTTAAAAAAAAATACACTCTCTTATTAAAATACATACAGTTATATGAAATGATGTATATATTGAGATATACTAGTATATTGGGTTATAAAATATGCTGCAAAAAAGACTGAGTGTATTGGCGCTCAACAAGAAAAATGTAAACATTGCGTACCTAAATCAAAATCTGTCTCCCCCCCCCCCCCCCATATAGTGTTATGCACCTTGTTCATTTTTTGTAAATGGGTAAATCATGCAGATGATGTTGGAAGCAAGGACGTTGAAAAAATACAATTGGCTATACTTAAAAAATGACAAAAAAATGAATTAAAAAAACACCTGGATTTAGTTCCCCAAAAAAATTTAAAAATAAAACCAAAATAAATATGCTGCAAAAAGAAAGTTAATAATAGAAAAACGAGAATGTCCAAGGGTTTTTTTATTATTTATACCCCTACAAAAAAAACTCATTTTAGTGTTATACCCCGTTTAAAAGTTTAATTGCAAATATACCCCTACAAAATCAAACTCTCTAACCATGCCTCATGAAGTGTAGGGCTGCATCTCAACCCAGACCCAATCCGAAGTTCAAGATGTTCAACCATAATCTGATCTAACCCGAATTTTAACCCGATAGCTCTAACATGAACTCAACCCATGGTAACCCGAGCCAACCCACGAAACCCGATTTTCAAACCTATCTCACAAAATAAATAAAAAAACAAATGGTATATATTTTTAACAAAAAGAAACACAAATATTTCACAAATTTTAATCACCAAATAAAGCAATTCAAGTCCAAAAAAAATTATATTGTGATCCAACTGTAGAGATTTAGAGTAAAGAATCAAGAAAAATATTAGACTCAATTTGTTCTATCAACCAAAACTCATACCAAACATGTTTTTATTTTTTTTAAATAATAGACATCATCTAATGAAGTATATGCTTCGATAAAAAGTGTATATCTTTACATTTTGAATTGAATGGGCCCAATTTTATTAAGTGTAAAAAAATATAATAAGGTCTATACAACGTCTAACGAGATATATGTTTCACTGGATTTCTAACAAGGTATATAGGACTGTATTTTGAACTGAGAAAAAAACTAAGTATAACAACACTCAAGAATCAAGTATCAATGACTCATAGCCATTTAGAATATCTTATGGGTGTCTACTACAGATTCGGGTTGGGTCAGATAGTCTTTGATATCAATCTGAACTCAATCCGATTTTATGGACAACCCGAATTCATAAACCCGAAACCAATTTTTAAAACTCAACCAGCATAAAAATTAAATTCAACCCGTCAAATTCGAGTTGAACCTGACCCAAGTTGTAGCAACTTTTCCCATCAGATGATCAATGAGAAAGGGGTTTGTAGCATAGAAGCCCATGGTCACCACAAGATTGGGAAAGAAACATTAATTAAAGTCATGAGATATAATTATGAATTTTTTATGTTCACACGTGTTGGTATTTGAAGAAGGGTATTATAGTCATTTTATAAGAAGATTAACAACGACAAGGTTTTCTAGGTGTATGCTTGCAATTAGCCTTTTAAACAATTTCCAAGTAACATACATTATTGTAGAAGGAAAATCTCGCACTTCTCCTGAAAGAGACACGTGTCATCATGAATCAAGTGAACGGATAGCTTGACTCGACCCAAAATATTGCAATCGAATATCGACCAGCCAAGGAGTCCACTGACTCCACACCCAAGAAGCACTACTTAGGTGGCTGACCCCTCACTCGAGGGGGACAACCCGATTCGTTAGTCACTGTCAAAGATGACCAGACCAACAACCCGAAAAATATTAGGGTTAGCCATCAGATCTGATCCCCTTTGAATACATGACCGTTGGAGTGCCACCAAGTCTAGCCATTAGAGCCTAGGTCCAGATCTAGCCCTGGTTACAAGAGGAGGGGGACCACTGGCACCATTAGATGGGGTCAAGGCTACTCTACCTAACCAAACTAGCATAGACATGTCCTAACCCCGACAAGCTGCCTGCCATTGCTCGTTGTAGTCACAGTTAGAGCCAATGAGGCTATACCATGTGGCACGACATCATAACAAAACCCCCAATCCTATATCTCGAGGAATCTTCTATGTCACGAGATATTCACCAAGACAAAAGGATGTTTGGTCAGGAAATGACATGGCCACTCACTCGGTTAAAAGAAGAAGAGAGGGAAGACACACACAAGCAAGCAATCCATCTAATCTTCTAGTTCTTTTGAGTCACCTTCTTCATCTCCATCTTTTTCACTCCACTAACGTAAGCGTCTCATTGGCCAGCACCACACCGGTTTCACATATTCTTTGGGTGCAAGATCTCAAGAGTGAGGACTCGAATTTTCACCCGAAAGCGAAGCTCCGACCCATCCACACTTACTGAGGGTAAAACACCACCTTCAATTATGGTCTAAGAAAAATGATACAACCAATCCCCATTGCAGCCACAATTGTAATTCACACCAGTTTTCTTTTTTTAAAAAATCACACTACTCTATTGAAATACATGCAACTTATAAAATAAAGTACATAATGATATACATTAGTATATTTTTTCACGTTAAAAATGATTAAAATTTCTACATGATACAGTATGATAGAATGTCATACACTGCTCTAATATGTATGAAACTATATAACGGATTTGAATATATCAATGCTCTATGGTCTAATTAACCCAAAAATAATAATAGCCTCCAAAAATTTTAATCGGTTATCAAAAATTTAATTCAACGCTTATTAACAAAAAAAATAAAAATAAAAAGCGGGACAAAAACATATTATTACTGTCAGTGTCACATTTTTTTATGAAAAAATAGGATTATTTTCAAAGAGAATTCCCTATTTTGTTTCATTATAACCCCCCCTATTAGATTGTCTAAAAAATCAAAATCCACTGCTTCTGTTGCACAGATTCATATAATACAAGTTTTCAGAAATCCAAATTCTGAACCTAGAATCAGAACTACACATGACATGAAAATATAACCTGTCATAAAAAAACCATACACAAAAACACCTCATAATAATAAACTAAAACGATATTACATGAAGCAAATACACATGACAATCCTGACTGTTACAATAGACTATAAAAATTGAGGCAAAACCATATGAAACCTGCTCTGATGATTCTTACCAAAGCTATACAATAGGACTGATTTAACTTACCTTACCAAAAGATTGAAATTGTATTTGCCCCAAGAACAACAGATGTCAAATCATGCCCCCTTATATCATAATAAGATCAAAATAAAAAAATATTTCTTTGATTTGACAATTTAATTTGCGGTGGGTAGATAGACCCTATGAATGTTATTCTGAGTGAGTTTGCGCCTACAAGTAGGGCAGCTCTTACGAACTTTGATGGCGGCGGTAATACATTGCTTACAGAAAATGTGCCCGCAAACCGTTGACATCGCCTCGACTAACTGGCCCATGCATATTGGCAGCTAAAGGTGGGCTCCTTGGGAGGTGGTGGTGGTGGAGGCGGTGGTGTTGCGACACCTTTTTTCTGGAAATGATATAATGTCAGACAAGCGAGATCTAACACACATAAATTCTACAAGTGAACGGAGATCCAATAATGATACAAGAATAAACATTTAAAGTTTAAGACCATTAGCAACATATCCATGAGGCATTACTAGCACCTTGGACAAAATTTAAGGATACTAATTGGAGAACATTTGACTTCTTTTTTTTTTTGAAGAAAACTAAAAGGCTAAGGTAAGGTAAAATTACTCCAGCTCCAATGTTGGCAGTATGGTCAACAAGGTGTAGGGAAATTGAATGGATTGAGTAAAGGGACCATCATTCAAATATGGATGTTCTTTCACTTGAAGCAAGAGAAGAGTGATAAAGAGTGTCATAGGTAAACTCCTTCAAATTATTCCCCATGTTGTATTGAAGAACAATAAGATGTGTCCACGCATAGGGAGTATGATGTTGAAAATGTGTAGGGCCTGGATAAAATTATTATCAGGCTTGAAAATTGTACAGGTGAAAAGGTTATGGTTATGGTAGAGTAGGGTCTTTTGATTTCGGTTTTTGGAAATCCATTATGGGCACACGTTTTTTTTCACACATTTTTGCAACTTTTTCTCTACTGGATGTTCCTTGGATAAAAATGGTGCTCGTAGTCCTAAAAAACAAACAGCCTCCATGTAGAAATCCTTCCTTTGGGTATATTATTGTTTCTAGTTAATCAAATAGACCAGCAAATTGTAAATTTAACTTCAACACTACTGTCCTGTTTGTTCTTCAAAATTTTAATTGTTCTCCGTATTTCATGGGCTGAGTTGCTGACTAGCCATCTAAAATTCTACCCCAAGTAAAACTTTCTAAAGCTACCCCAAACATCCTTCCTGGAGCAACACTGAAAAAACAGATGGCCAATGGACTCAGTTTCTGAGTTGCACAGCTGACATAAGATTTCATCTCTCTTTTCCTTTGTCAATATTCTACCAAGGTGTATCAACTATCAATCACATGAATGCCTGAATTATGGGGATTTAATCATCAGATTTCTCTGTACTATTAACTCTTCTATAGGTTTCCCATCCACACTGTATAAAATGACTTAAAACAAAATCTGAGATTCATGTAGAAAGAAAAAAAAGGTCTGCCATGGAGTTCATTTAGTTGAAAAGATAAAAGATACAAAAGGTGATGCAAAAGTTAACAATATTCACATGCAAACCAATTCTCATCAAGAAAGAAATGACCATAAAAAGGAACAGAACAATGAAAAACAAGTTCAAATTTGCAAGAGGAACCACTGTTGCATAGAAAAAGAAGTAAAAAAAATAAATAAATAAAAGTTAATTCAACAACTGCACCCAGAAAAAACAACATAGCAAATGTGCCACTTTGTGCTATTACCTTGCCGAAAAAATCACTTTCCAGATTGACATACTTCTCACAGTCAATGACGACACGCTTTGGTGCTGCTTTTTGACAGTGATGGGATGTAAATATCGGTAGCCTCGATATTACAGATTCTTCAGGAATGGAATAAGAGGTGTTAGGAGTAATACATTGACAAGATATACATATAAAAAAAAGGGCAAAGCACACAAGGGGAAAAAATGCAGATAAGCATAAACATAGATGCACATATTTCAAGTCATGAAGAATACTGTCATATAAACATGCATCTAGTGATATAGACATACCAAGAACATCATAACAAAGTGAGGAAATGAAAAAGAAGAACTACACATTCAATGTAATAATTATACAGGTTTAGGATTAGAAAAAACACACAGGTAGAACAGGGCTCACTAACTCATAGACTGGTAAAACAATCATTTAAATCATGTAAAACTCTCTATTCAAGTTGACAAAGTCAATTACCATGAATCATATATATGAGTCTAATGATGTTCACCAAGTCAATCGCTACTATCAAATCGCAAACTGTGACAAGTTGACATGTTGCTGTGATTATATATTCTTGGATAAAAGAACATGTTGTTTAACAAGTATAAAAAAACCTCCAAAGGAGTTCCTTTTAGAACTATGTTATAAAATACACTACAACAGGACAATATACTCAATAAACGAATAACTAAAATGAGCATGAAGAAAGAATTCTGGCTATTTCCTACATTTGTGTCCTTCCACGTCACTTAAGGGTAACCTCTACAATAAAAAAAAAGGATAATCAGAGATTGTTGAACCATTGAAGAACAGGACAAAAAGAGGATGTCATGTACATTCAAACCCTAGTCAATAAAGACTGGAAAAAAGGCATTGAAGATGGGATTTTGAAAGTTAAAATAAATATCTCGCATATAAACCATTCAATAGACATGTTCTTACCATAAGAAGTAATCAGAGTTTTGTGAGAATAAAAGACTTACAAAAACTGCGAACTGAAAAATATTACAAAACCATATCAAGAAATTTAACAAATACCATAGGTAAAGGAACATGGAATATCCTTGAAAAATAAAGAAACAGATAAGTAGACAAAAAAATGAAAACAAAAGATTAAAGAAGCTCAATATGAATCTATGAACCTTTTCAACCATCTGAATGATTCAATCCAGTGAACTTTTACATTCATGATACCATACTCAATGGTGGCAATACATGTCATCCATGATGAACAAACATAAACCATGCCAAAGATTATAAACTGTTATACCTTAATGTGCAAAACACGATGTTTCACTAGATGATTAAACATATCCAAACAGTGTGAAGCTTAACAGAAGATAGGTATATATAATACTCTTACAGAAAAGTCAAATTGCTTTTTGCATCTTAGCCATTTCAAAAAGCAGTTCAGATACCCACCAAGGTGTTTTCACACTCCCTTTCCATCTTATTGATTAGAAAATCAAGTATTTGATCTTACGGAATCATCTGTAATCACATAAATTGATAAAATAGTGATTTTTATGGTCAATTATGTTACATTTAATGAAATGAACATGTAAATTTGATAAAAATTATATTTTCATTTGATTAACAAAATGATTTTTACTTCCTTAATTATATTGTTGAATTAGTGAAACATGCTGTTTTGCAAGGGATTTCAACTCCTTTCTCCTGAGCATCCATCCAAGTTGTAGCTCAGTCCCCCCCACCAAAAAAAAAGCACAAGCAAGCATGCACACACGAGAAGAAAAAGATATTTGCTGCTTGAAACATTGATTATATCAGGATATAAATATGACAAATACACCCATTGAACCATTTTAATCACCAAAGTACATAAAAAGAGAGGTAAAAAAACGGAACAAAAACCTGGAGGAGGGAGCTGAGCTTCCAAATCTACCAAACAAACCCCATTATTTTGTAGCAAAGAATTACTCCAGTTCCAACTGTCCTCAGCCTGGACAAAAGGTCAAACTAGCATAAGAGATTAAGTAACACTGAGCAGGCATAAACCAGGAACTTAATGCTACTAAATAGGTACACACACTAAAGTAAAGCCTGCCTCCGTCCAACACTCCCTTATCATATAGCTCCCGTTTCGGGTGCATAATAAGAGTTGGATAGGGTAGGAATAGCCAAAAAGAAAACATATTCGGTTAGGAAGAATAAACCATGATCATATGCTCAGATAAGTTAATATAGGAGTAATTCTAGGGGGGGCAGCCTTACCATGCCTTATGCAATCTAAAAACTAAAGACAAAATAATGATGATGGAATAAGAAAAAATGCAACCAATGGAAACTGGACCGCTAGTTTTCTATCCCATAATATCAATCTATCCCAGATTAGGTTATGCTGCACCCAAAATGGGGGCATAGTGTTCTTTTGTTTTATATTTATTTCTCTGTTTTTAGAAATCATAAATGAGACAATGATGGTCAAGTTTACTACCACAGTAATTATTGAGAAAGGATGAGAGTTATCAGCAATGGCATCAACGTCGATTGGAGCGTCAGCAGCCCCAACATGGGAGGAAGATGGTATCCCTCCAGACGCAGCGATGATCCCCTCGGGGGGTTCCTCAAAGAATTCCAGATCCACAACATTGAGATCCAGTTCCATGTTAAGAACCGTCTTCCTGCGAAGAGTGTCCCTTGCTTGCCTCTTCAATGGCCGCCTCGACACACGGGTGCTCATGATATTCAAAGGATATCCTATAGACCAGAAATCTAAATCTTCATTAGATCATCACAAATCAACTAGCCCGGAATACGTGTAAAAAAGTTAACACTTGTCTAATATGTCTTCCCCCACCCACACAACAAAAGAATATACACCTTCATGTTAAAAAGAGGGAAAAAAAAACCAATGATCAATAGAAAAACATAAATCAATTTAATTATAAAAAAAGGTTTGCTTTTCGAGGGGAACCCTATAGCACACAGAAGGTAACTCTAAGCTTTTTAGTGATTCAGATGATATTAACATGTTGTGCTCAATCTTTCAACGGATCGATGAATTCCCAAATCAAGATTTTGATAAATAAATAAAAAAAAGACCAAATCCCATGTTATTCACTTCTATACACATATAAGACTCTAAAATTGCAGTAAAAAAATCATCTACAATGAAAAATTTTGAACCGATTCACCAGACAGACCAGAAATCCAAATCTTCATCAGATCATCACAATCAACTAGCCCATATTAACATATAAAATATAGTCAACCTTTGGCTAATATATCTCCCCCCACCCAACAAAAAAATATATTTTTCATTGAAAACATAAAACCCAATGATCAATAAAAAATCCCACAAATCGATTTCATTAAAAAAAAAAAGCTCCTTTAACATCCCCACCAAAGAATCGCATCAAAACCTCAAAACAAAGGAAAACCAACAAAAGAAAAAATCTTTTCATCAGTTGATGATAATGTTCAACTAACCACAATATCAAAACCCGATTACCGACCCCAAAACAAAAAATCTTCATGATCATATAGAACCCCATCATAAACCAATCAATCCAAAAAAAAAAAAACCGATCTTCATAATCGGAACACAGAAACATCGGTACAAATCCACTTAATCAAACCGATCATCGCAATCGGAACCACCAAACCGAAACAGCTGAACAAATCAAACAAAAAAAGCCCCTTGATTGGATTCAAGAACATCACAATTCGCGAAACAAAGCCAAAAAAGACCGTACCTTTTTTAGGGGGATCGAAATCTAGGGTTCTACGAATCTATATATCTGTGTCTCTCTCTCTCCTCTCTCTCTATATGTGAAATCCTGTGAAATCCTGATATGGAAACACAAGGGGGGGGAGGAAGAGAGAGATGGGGAGGGAGAGGGGCTTTTGATGATCACCGTCGGTTACATCACGCAAATCTTGACCGTTGAAATAGTGGACTTAAACCGCGAGTGCACGAACGGCCTTTCGCACGAAAGTTGGGAGGTAACAATAACTTTAATTTCACCACCTTTTGATGTTCTTCGTACCAATTTTTGTGGGTTTTTTTATTAAAGTCAATCTTGACCGTTCAAATCGTGGACCTGGGTCGGTTGGGCTCCCATCATGTTTTGAAGTACATCATTATTTTATTTTATTTTTTTTTTAAAAAGGAAAATTCAAATTACCCAGAAACCGCGGAAAATTAATTTAACCTCTTGACGTTTTTTATTTTATTTTTTTTTTTTTATATCAGAGGGACTCCTCGTGGCTATCCTTACGGTCAAGCTGGGAAAGCTATCTCCGCCTGTTTGCCTCAATCCCACGGAAAATTCTTTGAATAATCGCCAATAAACAGGTGGGTGACTATCGGTAACACCGCTAAACCTTGAACCGTCTCTTGACGTTTTTTTATTTCATATAAACCCTTGAAAATATTTATGTAAATCTAAATGGTCATCTGAATTAAATTTTTATTGACGGATAAGAAATATTCAGCGAATATTCTATTTTATTAACAGTGGTTGAAAACACAATATATCAATAATTTCTTACAATGTGATAAAAATGCATAAAATATTTTAGAAATGATAGTTTTATCTCTCTGAATAGTTCAAATCGATAAATCGACATTGATAAAATATTTTTAAAACTTTCGTTGACAGATGAGAAATATCAGGAATATTCTGTTTTATTAAACATTGTTGAAAAAAACACAATATATCAAAAATCTCTTAATATGTGTTAAAAATACAGAAAACAACTATTTATAAATGATAGTTTAACCTCTCCAAATATATTATAAAATCATATTTAGATGGGTAATATCGATATTGACAGAAGATTTTTACATTTATAAAACATTGAATGTGTTATCTTTCAAAAACTTAAAATTAATCAAACATAATATTTATCATCTTTCAATAAAAATTTAATTCAATAGATTATTTAGATTTATAAAAATGATTTGACAGCTTATTTAGATTTTAAAAAAAGGTCAAATGTGTTCTATGGTTTAGCCATCGACCTGGCCCGGGTCCAGCCCGGAAATCTTGACCGTTGAAATAGTGGCCCCATGGCTCTCGAGCCCGGGTCTTTGATGATCACCGTCAGTTACATCAAATCATGGCCGTTAAAACAGTGGACCCACACCAGGGTTGCACGAACGGTCTTTCATACGGAAGTTGGGGGAGGTAACAATAACTTTAATTTCACCTCCTTTTGATGTTCTCCGTACCATTTTTTTGGGAAAGTCAATCTTGACCGTTCAAATCGTGGGCCTCGTCGGATGAGCTCCGGCCACATACGTGTAAAAAAACAAATTTGAAGTATATATGTTACCTAACTTATTAAATGGAATAAATTCTAATTTTACATTCCTAAATTACTTATTAACAAAATTTTACATTCATATATATATATATATAAGAAATAAAAAAATCTGTTTGAAATTTAATTTAGATGCATATAATAGATTACTTAAATTAAATACATGTTTATTACCTTAATAATTATCTGTTAATTGAGTATACACTACAATGATAGTACATATAGTGTTAAGTGATTTCATATGTTGCATTAATGATGTAATGACTGCAAATGGAACTACAAATCGGGCTATGTTTATTAGCATCCATTTTGGAATGCTTGCCAATGATCTTGGGGTGTCGGTCATTAAATTTGACAAAAACTAGCTAAAATATGAGAAATTATTCAAACAAAAAATCTTCTAAATAAAAAGGAATACCCAAAATGGCCATTTTTCTAAAAAAAAATTAACATGGATTTTTTGCATGTATACTATAAAAATAAATATTTATTTATTTTTATATTACCACAAATAAAATATTTATTTTTATTCCATTAAAAAAAATTAATGAAAAAATGTGCCCATCTTTTATCTTTTTTAATCAAAAATGAAATTAACCATAGTTACTTCTTAATCAAGAAATAAAAATGATAAAAATAACACCAACATAATATTTGTTTCCAAATCAACCATGAGTCATTCAACTCTATACATTCTTTCCTTTTGTTCCAAATCTAGGTTTTCTTATAAAAAAATTGTCATTTAATTATTTTCTAAATAATTTTATTTTCATTTCTAAAGTAAGTATTACTAAATATAATATCTTAGATAATAAAATATAGTTTGTATGTTACTGTGTTTAATTTTTATGTTTAGATTTTTTATGAAATGTATCATTTTCATGTTAAAATTAATATTTTTTATTTTTTAAATATTGATTTTGGTAAGGTAAAATAAGAAAATAAAAAAGGTAATTTGGTCATTTCTCAAAAGTCTTTAACTCTTTTAATTAAAATTTAGATGGAAGTTAACTAGGATGGTAAAAATATGCATAATTTCTACATATTCCAAATTTTCAATGGTATAAAAATAAATAGGTTATTTGGAAGGGTATAAAAATAAATAGTATGTTTTAAGATGATATACATGCAAAAATCCTTTTTAATAATCTTAAAACTTAAAATAATTTAAATGCTATTATCTCATCTAATTTTTAAACTCTTTTTCAATTCTATTTAAAATGTATTGCATGAATTGAAAAACATAGAACTCTTTAAAGGGTTTTTGTTTGAAAGTGTTAAATTTTGTTGAATACCCTGTCAAAGATGTAAACATTGTCAAAAAATTGGCAGTCCTTTTTTTTTTTTTAAGAAAAAATTGTCATTCTTAATTTCACAAGAATTAAATATTTTTAAAGTTTTCTAAGTTTTTTTTACAATAATGATTTTTGGGCCCCAATTCATAGGTCCCATCTAAAGCCCCATCCAAAGCCCCATGAGGTGGCAAAGATGAAATATCTAAATTACCCTTCATTCCCAAATTGTATTTTCATATTGTAACCGATCCCACAATTAATGACCCACAATCAATGGATATGGTTATGATATTATTTTTTTTTTTTAAAATAAACAATTCAATTTAAAGAAACAAACAGAGAACCCTTACGATCTATTTCGTCTATACATATTATTTTTTCCATGATCTGTTTTTTTTTCTTCGAAAACAATCATATCAATCGAAAGAGATTGTGATCACGAAACACATATTAATTCATCTATTTTACAAAAATAGAAAATTCAATCCGATTATAGTTTTAGCGAGGATTTCGATTTTGATTTCGATTGCAACCTTTTTTTATCTTGTGTTCGGTTCGTGGAGCAAACATTTTTTTTTGATGAAATCGTGGAGCAAACATTGGCGATCCATTCAGGTATCTTGAATCTGTATCTATTAATTCAAATCCAGATAAAACTGTATTCAACCCATTTTTTGAAGGTATTTGTTAATTCAAATCCAGATGCACTTGTATCTGAATTTGAATCTCAGCTCATTCTTTGAAAATATTTGTTAATTCAAAACTAGATACATGTATCTGAATTTGAATCCCATCCTATTCTTTTAAGGTATTTGTTAATTCGAATCCAGATACACTTGTATCTGAATTTGAATCCTAGCCCATTCTTTGAAGGTATATGTTAATTCAAAACCAGATACACCTGTATCTGAATTTGAATCCCAGCCCATTCTTCGAAGGTATTTGTTAATTCAAATCTAGAGACACATGTATCTGAATTTGAATTCCAGCCCATTTTTTGAAGGTATTTGTTCATTCAAATCCAGATACAGTTGTATCTGAATTTGAATTCCAGCCCATTTTTTTAAAGTATTTGTTAATTCAAATCATGTATTTAAATTTAAATTCCAATTCTATTTTTATAGAAAGAAATATGTCATTTTTCGTTCATATGGTTTCACACAAATCAAAACCCTAAAATTCAAAGTTTTTAGAAATATGTTAGGTCAGGGAGAGAATTTCATGGTGCCACATTTTGTGGAATTCAGTTATGAGGTTTAATTTGAATATTAGTTAGAATTTATTTTTAAAATTATAAGAATGGTAGTCTTGTCATTGTCATTTTGGTAGTTAGAAAAAGTCAAATAGGGAACCAATGGGAGAGTGTCATCTATTGGGGCTCACAAATGGGGTTTAATTTCTGGGGTCTAGGTAGCAGCACCCTTTTTTTATCATTCCATTTTATAAATGTCCTACATATCTTCTGTATAGTAAGTTCCCAAGCACATCATCCCCTAAAGTCTAGGAATATCAAAAAAAATTATAATTATAAATTAATTTTTTTCAACATGACTCTTAATAGTGTATTAAAAAATACAAGAAAAAAATCCATCCACATACCCAAAAAAAAAAAAATTTATATGCACTCTTCAGCTAAAGTGGGGGGGGGGGGGGTGTTTGTTGATACAATTATGTAAGAGTGAGAGCGTTTAAATATTAGATATACAAGGGTAGTAAAATCATTTTATGTTAAAAGTAGGGGCAGTAAACGAGTCGAGCAGCTTAGGCTCACTCTGGTTAAATCTTATTCGGGCTCGATTGATTTGATAAATGAGTCAAACTTGACAATTTTTAAAGCTCGGTTTGTAAATAAGCCGAGCCCAAACCTATACGAGTTCGTTATAAAAATGGGGAAACAAAAACCCGAGTCGAGCCCGAGCGTGAACCAGAGCTTATGCATTTTCCTATGTATAAGGTGTTATGATTTGTGAAATGTGACTTCTTAAATGCTAAACAAGTTTTTTTAGCTAAATCAAGATCGTGTCGAGCCTTGCTTCGAACTTCGACTTGATTCATTTAACAAACGAGCTGAACCAAGCTTCAATTGAGTTTTTCATAAGCCAAACGAGCCGAATTTGAACATGAAATTAAGCTCGGTTCCAAGCAAAATGAGCCGATCTTGAACAAGGCAAAGCTCAGGTCGTTCAGCTCGTTTACCACCCCTAGATGACTAGTTATATCGCAATTCACAATAGACTAGATGCAAAAAAATACTAAATTTAAGATTTTTTACAATAGAAAATTCTTGTTTATTAATATTACATGGTACATACCAAATCTGCTCTTAGTAGGATGGGAGAGACAATCCTTCTTTAGTAAAGAGATGTGAGTTTAAGTCTTGCCGCATGTTGATAGGGAAGATTTAATAATAAAAAAATTCACCAGTAAAGAGAGGTGAGTTTGAGTCATGCCGCCTATCAAAAACTTACCAGTAAAGGGATGTGAGTTTGAGTTTTGCCGCCTGTTGATAGTGAAGATTAAAAAAATTAAATTAAATCACGCGTGCACACACATATATAGAGTTCAGATATTATGCGGCAGATGCAGATTTTTTTATTTTGAGTTCCGATATATAGAGTTTTTTTTTTTTTATCATGTAAAACTCTAAATTTTGAGGAATGTTGCAATTGGAATTTAAACATATGCCCTCATAAGATAATCATAACATTCATATATTATAAATTCTAAATTTTATGAATCACATAAAATCCCCAAAACCCAAACCCCAGAATCGATTGACAACCCATCCCTCCCCAAATCATCCAATTTCATAAATCTTGAAAAAAAAAAACTTTAAGACAAACCTTAACCCTAGATTGATTGTGAAACTCACTTGATGTTGGTGACACTAGAGGATCCGCAGAATTCGTAGCCGAAGGGGCCCGAAGAGTCTCATCAGAAGTCTGCCGGAGGGGCACGGAAGGTGATTCTGGGACGGGGAAATGCCGGAGGGTATTCGAGGGGAGGAGGAGTTGGGATGCTGGAAAAGGTCTTCCGGAAGGGATTCTAGGGGAGGAGTTGGTGCTTTTGGGGTGAGTGAAAAAACAGAAAGAGTGAAAGGAAAGAGAGAGAGGAGAGACTCGACGGATTTTTTGAAAAGATGGAACCCTCTAAATTGGTTTGGAATTTTTTTTTAAACTGGCTGTCTGATCAGAGGGTTTATCGATCGGATGGCCCAGTTCGCAAACCGCACGAATAATGAAACAACATTCCGTCATCGACTGCATGAAATGATCAAAACCTCTATACTAATACACGATTGAAATGGCTAACGAATTAATTATTGCATCATCTATACTAATTTGGTGTTATATGTTTAATTTTTACACAATTCATCATCAGTATTAAGCTATCAATTACCTAAAACCGTGTCAGATATAACAAACTTATAGATTTATTAATGAAAGGGATAAATCCAAATAACCCCATTTAAACTACCTGAAATCTATATAACTCCCCCCCCCCCCCCCCCCCGTCTCGTCTTTCTAAAGTTCATATAACTCCCTTAAAACATCTATATAAATTTAAATAACTCTCCGAGTTAAATTTTCATTGATAGATGATAAATATTTTACTAATATTATGTTTTGTTGATTGTGACTGGGAAGCACAATATACCAAAAAATCCCTTACAATTTGTAAAAAAATGCAAAAAATCTTATATACATGATAATTTTACCCCTTTGGATATAAAACTCTACGCAGCGGGGTAAAAACATCATTTATAGATGATTTTTCACTTTTTCACATTGTAGGAGTTTTTTGATATACTATGATTTCAACTAGGGTTAACCGAACACAATATTCACAGAATAATCTTAATTTGTCAAGCAAAAATTTAACTCATGAGTTATTTAGATTTATATTTTCAGGGAGTTATACGGACTTTAGAAAAAATCAAAAGGGTTATATGAATTTCAGAGGGGAGATTATTTGAAATTTTCCCTTTATAAAAACAATGAGACATTTTATTATTTATCTCATGAGAAAAATTATTCAATGGGAAAGATGTGAAGCGTCACAACGTAAATCTTGATAGAAATGACACAGGGTAATTATGTCATTCTAGGTGACTAATGTTAAAAGAAAACTTTTTCAAGTACAATTTTTTTTATAAAAAAAAGTAGATCCAGAAATTTTGAATCTGTAATATATTTTTTAGGTAATTGTAAATAAAATTCTAAAATTATTTCATTTTATATTAATTTATTTATGACAAAATGAATTAGGAGTCCTTCATACCACCCCAGATTATTTTTAGATCTCTAGACCTTTTGAAGTTTTTACATTTGAATAGTGCAGACCCAACATTTTTTCGTAGTGGGCGGCCAACACTAATAAATAAACATAAAAGATAATATGATGTACATTATCTTTTCTAGCTCCAATTACAATCTATATGTTTTGAATTTTTAAAAAATATTAACTCCATCTCATATGCTTTTATAAAAAAAAAACTATACAGTTTACTTAATTATATGGACCTATTTATAGAAACTAAAAAATTTATATTGAAATATATACTATGATGCTGAAAAATATATGTGACTAAAATTGAAGCTATAAAAAAAAAAAAAAAAAAAACATTATACAATAAAATTTTAAAAAATGTTACTTATTATTATAAAACAGACAGCTTATCAACGCTCAATGTAAAACTCTCATCATATTTCATTTTCAGGTTTCTTTTTTTTTTCCTATCTGACGCCCGGCGACCTCCATATGATCCGGGATTTCTTCGACGAAGTTGCCGGAGAAGGTAATGGTTCCGAGACGGGTCCGGGTCCACCTAGACGCGACCCGAAAGGCCTACCCGAAACGTGGGTGCATTTGTCTCCACCACACACAACAGACCCGCACAGAGACCAAACAAAATCTCTCTATCTGAAAAAATAGGAAACACTGTCTGCCATGAAAGGCAAGCAGCTTCACTTGTATTAGGACTCAGACCAGTTTAGTTCTTCAAAGGTTTTGTTGCCACCCCACATCATGAAATTTTATATTTCACATTGAATTTGAATATATTTGTGTTTTTGTGTGTGTGTCATATTGATGCAAATTAGTTGTTCCAGGATTTGATCATTTGACCTTTTTCATAGAGGAGGGAGGTACTTGTCGAATTAACCAAAGCTTGGTTCGCAAATTGGTTAAGATATATATAGTTGGGGAACATTATTATAGTCATAGGGAACTTATGGGAGGAATGGGAATTGTTAGATTTATTTTATGTTTGCATGCTATTGAAGTTTTGTGGAATCATACATTTAACCCAATTTGATTCGCTATACCTACTTTTAGGATGCTTGAGAATTTTTTTATTTTTTTGGTGGGTAAGTGTTTCTTTTGAATTTTCATGTTTAAATTTGATTATATTTACAGAAGTAAAACTCGAATCTAGGACGGAGGCACCTCTACTATATATGTTTGTATCATGGTGCACTTTTTTTGTGCTATTAGATCTTTGTGGAATTATGCATCTATAACCCAATTTGATTCTTTGACTCATATGCCTACTTTTAGGATGCTTGAGATTTTATTTTATTTTTTTTGGTGGGCAAGTGTTTCTTTAAAATTTTCTACTGTTAAATCTTATTCTATCAGCCTGAATAAGACTCGAACTCAGGACCCTTTGGGAGAGGAGGGCACCTCCACTAACTTTCTAAGAGGTGATTGAGTAAATTTTTTTTAAAAAAAAATTCCTAGTTCAATCTTCTCACATCAGGAGGAGAAAAAATTGAATTCAGGAGCCCTCGATGAAATGGGGATATCTATACTAATCTGTCAAGAGGTGGTTTGGTGGATGTTTACGAGTTGGTTCTTTGTCCTATAATCATATTGTAGTTTGCTATTTAATGTGCTTGTCTATGAAATTCTGAATCAAAGATGTAGCTAATGCATGTTGCCTTCCCAAAGCCCATCTTGACACCGAGTATCTCTGTCGTGGTTGGATTCCTCAACTTTTGTTGTTTTTTCCCTTGTTTTTTCCTTCTCCAAGACAAACATTGATCGTGCCCACATCATTTTTTAATGGCTGTTCGAGGTTTTCTACATGGCAGAGACATATTTTGAGGACTAGATGTAGATACATATTTAGTTTTCTATTTTTGTTTTTTTATTTTTTGAATAAAGCTAGAATTAACCTTATTAATAAAAGAAACCAAATTCTATTATTCTGTTAAGACAACAGTTTTTCAGGAGAGGCGAGGAAAGGTTACAACATATGTTCGCTTTTAGGACAATTCCTTAGATATACTGATGTGATCCTTTTCTAAGGAGAAATGTGTCAAATTGATATGCTTATGGATGTCCTAACTAAAATATGGGAGATGATTGATTTAAATTCCCCATTCTTTGTGGCTTGGAAGAGTTTGGTACACACAAGAGTCTTCCTTAAGAATTAGCCCTATATTGCAAATCTGCAAATATGTGTCAGATTTTGGAAGAACTAATATTATACTATTGACAGTAGAATCTGCATTTATATGTAAGAGACATAACCTATTTGTGTTGGCTGACAAGAACTGAAAACTGTACGTATTGTCCTGTACTCTATTTTGGTGAGGAACATGTGTAATATTATACTTTTGTGATCAAATGTTCAGAGCAACGTATATTAAACATTAGTAATTGATAGAAAACTGGCATTGGATGTTGTCTGTAATGGATTCAAGTTTACAATTTGAAACATGCATGGATTGTATCCATACTACCTGATGAATTGACACTGACATGGACTGGAACATACATTTTTGATCAACAATCTGCATGATCAGACTGTGATTTTGATTGACATAAATTGATCTTCTATGTGTTTCCAATCATTTCCATAATTCTAAAGAAAACCAGTTGTACTTATATGATACATGTTAGTATTAAAAGTAGGCGCCAATTGGCGTAATATGCTTTTCAAATGGAGGTATATATCAATTAGGGTGGTAAATAGCGTAAAAATTAGCGCTGGTTAGAAGTTACAACATTATTCCTAAAAATACACCGATGACGATACCGAGATTTGAAACAATAGCTGGAATATTACTGTGCATCCTGTTGTTGGACCATGCAAGACTAGTTTTTCTCTTATTTCTACCCCTAGTGATTGTTACTTAGTAGTCACATTGATAAGCTACTATATCTTGTGTAGGTTTCACATGTGATCTGATCAACTGAGACATGGTGTCCGCAGCATGTCCACACAGCTTCTCCTACAACAGAAGCACTGTTGCACACCTTGAACTGCTTCCATTCAACAGTGGGAGGAATCTCAGAGGCAAGAAACAATGGGATTTAGCTAGCGTTGTCTGTTCCCATACAAGATTCACTCTGTGGGCAGTATCTCAGAAGAAGTGCCATCCATTGAAGAAAAGAAAATCACAGAAAAATGTTCCCATTATTCAAGGCATGCAAAATATGGAGGTATTTAATATCCGATACTCCAAATACATGCTTGTTTTCACCCAATATTTTCCTTTCATTCCTCTTTAAGATGTGTGAATGGCGGAACTGATTTTTAGTCTGGCAATTGTATAGATAGCGGAGAAGGCAAGGAGTCCAGAAGAACCTTTGTTTGGTTTGGTAAAGCAGTGGAGGCAAGTATGTGTTACAGCAATGGCCAGTGTCTTTGCTTGCATTGTTTTTTCTATTCCATCAGCTGAAGCAGTTGACGCTCTAAAAACGTGTGCCTGTCTTTTAAAGGAGTGCAGGTATTTTCATTATTGCATTAATCCTCCTCAATCTTGAATTATTGTCAAATGGTTTTTGTTTTTGCAAAATCAGTTTTTAGATAATTGGTTCCAAGCAGATATTTTTTAAATTAATTTATTGTTTCAGATTTTGATTTTTATATTTTAAAACTCAACAAACATCTGTTATGTTTAAAAACTGTTTGAGAGTAGTTTTTAAAAAGTGGTTTCAAATGGGGTCTAAGTGACAATAGCTTCATTATGACTTCAAATGGCGACTTTCCAACCCCTCCTTGAGTAGTGTTTCAGATAATCAAAATTTTATTATGGTTCATGCGAAGTTGACTGTTGTTTAATACCTACTCAGGGTAGAGTTGGCTAAGTGCATTTCCAACCCCTCCTGTGCAGCAAATGTTGCTTGTCTCCAAACATGCAATGATCGACCTGATGAGACTGAATGCCAGGTTGCTTGAGCCTCTATCTTCTTATAGAACAAAATCTTCTTTTTATTGCCAAAGTACTGATTTTTATTCAGTTTATTTCTTAGTTATTGCATTCTTGCAGATCAAATGCGGTGACTTGTTCGAGAACAGTGTCGTGGACGAATTCAACGAGTGCGCGGTCTCACGCAAGAAATGCGTTCCTCAAAAGTCAGACATTGGCGAGTTCCCGGTTCCAGATCCTTCTGCCCTTGTGAAGAGCTTCAGTATTGGAGATTTCAGTGGGAAATGGTACATCACAAGCGGATTAAATCCTACTTTTGACACATTTGATTGTCAGTTGCATGAGTTTCATGTCGAGTCGGGCAAACTTGTGGGCAATCTATCATGGCGGATAGGAACACTGGATGGTGGTTTTTTCACTCGGTCCGCTGTGCAGAGATTTGTTCAGGATCCACTTCAACCTGGTGTTCTCTACAATCACGACAATGAGTACCTTCACTATCAAGATGACTGGTATCTTCTCTCTCTCTCTCTCCCCCTCTCTCTCTCCCCTCTCTAATTCCTATTTTTATTATCCCAACAATGATTTGATGTTTGAATTTCTTGATATAGAAACTGTAACAAGTTGCAGGAGTTCTGACTCCCCAAACTTACCACATTGAGAAAATAGAAATTGGTTGCATTTAGATAACTACATAGATGCATAATAAATAAGAAAATCAATTATAACAATAGGATAATATTTTAAATTGGTAATGAAAAAATTAACAAATTCATTAACATAATATCATCAAATTAAAATATGTACTTGTCACCACCTGAAATGAAACCCAATACAAATGCTTACCAATTTAAAATATACATCAATATGGAAGGAATATGTAATGAAAGATGAACGTCTCATAGAATTTCCATTATCTTGCTCCTTCAAGGGAGAGAGTTTTGCAGGAGAGAGGAGAATATATCTGTCATTTTTTTTGAGGTTTTAAAGTTTGAACTTGGCTAATCGAGTACTAGGTATGCTGGTATTTTTTTCCTTTCCGAGTTTCTTGAGCTGGATCGATGATCTTAATGCAAGACTGATTAATCCACTTGATCTGACTCGACAGATCTACTGGTTGGAGAAATTAGTGACCTCATCCAAGTAAATAAACCGATCCTTAGGAAGTCGACCAATCCGATCCAGATTGGCCGATCCTCTAATTGGATCACGAGTTTTTAACTAAGGGGATAAATAGGATCATTATTTCTGTGAGTTCAAGTGTAAGATGTAGTATGCAAAATCATGTATTAGAGTTTATAGCATATCTATAGATTCACACCACATTGATGGAACCTCCCCAAGTCTATATACACTCTTCAGGGGGTTTCTCATTGAGGAATCATATTTCCAATGCATTCTGATCCAAGTTTCAGCCATGCACTCCTGTTTCCTTGGTTTCTGAATCTTTTATTCCCTTGCCTCTGAAACCAGTCACATATAGTACTCTGAATTTTTCAAATATTTAAAAAAAAATCCACAATTGGATTGCTCTCATACCTATAGATCAAACACTTTTTTCCCCACCAAACCGTTTGCTTAGTATTTTTGTGATCCGGGTAATGAATAGTTTACCACATGCTTCATTATTTAATTTAAACACTTACATAATTGTGATGTGCCACCACCATTCTTAACATAGAAGATTTGTTTAGTTTACCACATGCTGTATTTCTCGTACTAATGATCAGAATATGCATCAATTTTATTATCTTCGTGTTATGAATAAATATTTACGGACTCAACGGTTCCCTTGCCGACATCAAATTCATTTTAATGTGAACTAGTAGAAGTCCTCTCTCAATGGAGAATTGGTGCTAAAGATCTCATGTCTCTCGACAATCTTTTCCTCCCACAGGTACATCCTCTCTTCAAAATTTGAAAACAAGCCCGACGACTACGTCTTCGTGTACTACCGGGGAAGAAACGACGCATGGGACGGGTACGGAGGCGCCGTCATATATACAAGAAGCGCAGTTTTACCGGACACCATAGTCCCCGAACTCGAGCGAGCTGCAAAGAGCGTGGGGCGCGACTTCTCAAAATTCATCAAAACGGACAACACGTGTGGACCCGAGCCTCCCCTGGTGGAGAGATTGGAGAAGACGGTTGAGAAAGGCGAGGAGACGATAATCAAAGAGGTGGAAGAGATAGAGGGGGAGGTGGAGAAGGTGGGCCAGAAGGAGCTGTCACTGCTGCAGAGGCTGGCAGAGGGGATCAAGGAGGTGGAGAGGGACGCGGAGAATGCGTTGAAGGGGCTGAGCGAGGAGGAGATGGAGCTGTTGAATGAGCTGAAGATGGAGGCGGGCGAGGTGGAGAAGGTGTTCGGGCAGGCATTGCCTTTAAGGAAACTCAGGTAGTTTTTTTTCACAGATTATCAGGACTTGGAATTCATGTGTGCGCACGAGTTCCATGTTTTGAAGGGAGAATTTTTTGAATGCTGAAGATGATGATGGTTTTTGTATACTGGAAATGCAGTCATTCTTTTTTTTTTTATTGGTGAAACATATATAAATGCAGTCATTCTTGTTTCTTTATTCACAACAACATTGGTTATTGATTTGAGTTATTCTCCTTTTCTGTTCCTACATGTGATTGTATCTTCTGTATTTGTTTTTTTAGAACTCGTTACAGTCAATCATAGAGCTTCTTCTGTAGTGAAATGTGTTTTTCTTTGTGGATGTTAATGTGCAGCTGCACATGCAATTCTCACATGCTTTTGTAAATTTTTTAAAAGTGTATTTTTCATGTAATTAAATGTTTGTTTTGGTAGAAAAATGAAATACATACGCCAACAATTTGTATATACAAACTTGCATAAATAATAATTATAAAATATTCCATCTAATGAAGTATAGATCTTGTTAATGAAATAGGACCCAGGCAGGATTGAAAAGAAAAAAAAATGTACATGCATGTTTGTATGTTTCTTTTCTTTTTACACAAATATAACAGTACATGAAAGAGTGGTCTTTTTTTCTTTTCCATTTAAACAAATAAAACAGTAGAATGTGAAATAGCAATGTGAAGTGTTCACTAACAAGTTTGATTGGATTCACAAATTTTGAAACCAAATTCTTGGAAAGTAGACAATTTGGGCTAAAAATTTAACAACAAGTCACATGTGTAGTCTTATTTTCCTGGTAAGAATCATGTTTATAAAACACTTTTTTTTTTTTGATAAAAAAAAATAATTGCACCAAACAGTGAATTCTTTCATAACTCTACGAGCAATTGCACAGAGTTCAGGTGGACAACCCCACATACAATTCACATACCTTCATACCCATACAGCGAGATAATTAATACCTCACTTAAGAGCATCTTCAAAAGTCTCCCCAATGTTTTTTTACACTGTGACGAAAAATACCTCCCCAATACAGTGAGATAAATTCTTCAGCATTTTCAAAAGTTTCTCCAATGTTTTATTATATTGTGGGGAAAAAAAAGCTTCCTATGACAAGTCTTTTTCTTGTTATAACTCCAAAAGACTTCTTGTTTTTACCATTCATTCCAAATAATCAATTTATCATAATTCATATTTATGAATTACTCAAATGAATAAAAACATATTTTCAAATTTATCAAATATTGACTTACAATAAAAATTATTAATAATGAATAAAAATTCATCAAAACATGTAAATAAATAAAAACTATTTATAATGAATAAATAATGAATAGAAAAAATTTCATGTAAGGAAATACCTAATATGCCCACGTAAAAAAACAAAAAATGAAGAAGAGGAAAATGACAATATAATCTTTTTTGGATGTAAGGAATGAATTTGGCGGGAAAATGTAATCAAGAAGTGGTGTAGGATGGCTTTTAGAGCTGGGTTTTAAGGGGTTTTGACTCTTTGTATGAAGAAAAACACGTTATAAAAAAACTTTTGGAGATACTATAAATATATATATCATTAATTTTTTTAACATTGATTGAAAACAGGTTCTTTCACTTTGTTATAGAACAATATATATGACACTTATTATTTTTAAAAAATTAAAACGTGTGAATTGCATCCCTAACATTTTTCAAACTCCAATAACCAAAAATAAAATAAAATAAATAGAAAAACATCCACGTATCATAAAACTATCAAAATAGAATGAAAAATGTTACATCCAATAACCACTATCAAAATAGAATGAATAATGTTGCACCCAATCCATTTCTAACCCTAAAACTAGTCTTATATTTTCAAAAATAGTATACATTATCTAATGAGATATGTTTTTTTACAAAAAAAAATGAAACAATATACTCTAATGGTTACATAAATGCATTTATAGAAAATGTGAATTTTTTTTTATCAAAACATATACATTGTTAAGATAATTATATGTTATAATAATTTTCTGTTATGAGATTGAAATTAGGGTTGTAATAAAAACTGTGTAACAACACTAGGATAGAATTAAAGAATCTCTACACATTTTGGGCCTTTTCATTTCAAAACATCACAGTATGAGCTAAAAAAATAAGATTACATGACAACACACCCAAAGCAAAAGTGTTTTTTACTAAACACAAACATAGCACACAAGCATATAAAGAATGCACTTCCAATGGAGTCCCTCTTTTATATAGAGAAATCAATAGCCTTAGCCTTCTTAAGAGATATTTACAGGCCCCAAATCCTTTATAATATATGTTCTTCCATGAATGCAATCCTCAGTTCTTCCGCCAGCCGCCGAAGCAGCAACAGCTCTGAAATAAGATATAGTAGCAATCAAGAGATCAGATGATAATCCATATAGAATAAACACTTTTTTGTATGGCTGTCTTTCCTGTTATTCTTGCTGGAAAATGTAATTCATTTTTTTGTTGTCTGATTCACCTTGGTTAAATTGAAGAGAAGCAATTCCAACCCCTCACTCTAGAATAATTATCAGAGTTTATCTTATGTTACAACTTACAAGGCTATCAGGCTTATTAAAAATGTATGTTGCTACACAAACAGGGGCTAAAAGAAACGGGAATGAGATGATATATGGCATCCAGAAAAATATTTTCATTTGTTTTATTCAAACTATATATTAAAGTAATTATAAGCATAGTTTAATAAAGGCTGGATAATCACGTATTCAGTTTGGCAACGAAAAATAAACAAGCAGTTGACTTCAACATCTCATGTCATGTCATTTTGGTTCAAAAAATTAAAAAATGTGGAACATGAAAACCAGAATAGCTGACCATGGAAAGAAATGGAAGAGACAATGTTCTTAAACCTTCACTAAACTTTTCAGCTTTGAATTTTATGATAAAACCATCTACCAAGAACATATCAGAATATATCACCTGAAATGTTTCAAAAACTATAATCATACAAAATGTATAATATTTTTTTTATCACGGGTTTCATTTGTTAGATTTGCATATTTTTTACCATTTATAGGTTTTAAGGTAATAATCTCTCTCCCACATTTTCCTAACTTATTTAAGCAACTTTTCGGTCTAAGCAAGCTAATATACACCCCAGAATCAGTTAGTATTATAGCCTAATAGGTCTCTGGACACATGAAAAATGACTAAAAAACAACTCACTGAGGAATCGCGTTGCCTGTTGTCGTGTTTGTGACCATTGTGTAGAGGTGGATCTGTAGTAATAATTGGAACCTTGGCTGAACCACTCTGTTTCTCTTCCCTCACTTTGTTGAATATGTGAGTGTAACCATCGGCCGAAGAGGGGTTGGTCTCATCCCAATCCCCAAACTTTGGCACTGCCGCGCCTCTCTCCGGCTGCCATTTCAGAAAAAACATTGGCAATATCAAATAAAATAGAACCTTGGCAGATTGAACCAGTATTCTAAAAGGGCACAGATACACTTAGTTTGTTTTGCTGCCCCAATTCTAGTCACCAACGCAGAATATAAAATCACTCAACCCAACATATATTATTATACTCCACTATTTCAATGTATACTCTATTATAAATTACATAAAAATTTATGCATTCAAATTGATACTTCATTTTTTTATTAAAAAATATACTTCATTAGATCAAAATGAGTGCGGGCTACAAATAGGGCTGAATGTAACATTTCCCATTCTAAAAAGCGGGATTAAGCATGTGCCTAGGCAGAATCATGCCCAACCCGCCTCATCTAGGGGATTAAGTGGCCTTGTGATTAAACGAGGATTAATCTAATTAATTTGATTTTTTTTCGTTTCTTGACTTTCCCCCCCTATTTTATTGCATTTTATTTTTTAGTGTGTGTGGGTGTGTTATCAAAAAGTAGCCGATTAATACCGCTGGATACTCGCCCAACCAGTAACCCCTAGGAGACCACTGACAATCAACAAGTTCCTAGCGCTTTTTAGAACAATTGAAGTGGGTTGGAAAGAAAAGCTCACAGTTTCATCCCCACGAGGCCTTAGCCTGGATCTTCCCGGGGTGGACGAGCCATACCCATGACCACCTTCATTCGAACCCTTCCTTTCCCATGACGGCGAGGATACACCACCCCTACTTCCAGATTTTGTCTGCGAATGCGGGTGAAGTGGGGACTGTTCGAGACTACGCTCCGATCCATCGTTCATTCTGCGATCCTTCCTTTGCTGGCGCAATGGAGGATCCATAGATTGCTTGTTATCGCTCTCTTCCTTGCTTAGGCGTCGCTCATCTTTTGGTCTAGATGGTGGGCCCTCCTGGCCAGTTCTAAATGGAGGAGCTTGAACAGGGGGCACGTCTTCCGAGAAGGCATCAGGGTTCTGTTGAGGGTCATTCGGATTAGTTATCCTCCCTCCAGTTCTTCCTTTCCGTGCATTGTCAAAATACTGCGTGTAAGGAATGTTTTCACCGCTATCCCAGTTTCCAAATTTAGGTACATGAGGACTCTGTCCACAATTTAATGCATGCTTCAATATTTAGAGTTGAAAGGAGAAAACAATAAAAAGGCATTCAGAATATGTAATGGGTGTTGTGTTCCAACAGCTATATTGCTAACATTCATATATACCGATGTGTAGATATCTAAAACTGATAGCAAGATATGACCATGTATAGACTGGGAACGACACAGATGACGAATGAATTTTGGAAGCTAAAAAGATGAAGAGATATTTTTATAGAATCAATAAAATAAAATAAAATAACTACTGAGGTTTGAGAAATTACCAAAAAAATTCATCGGCATAAGAAGCTCCATGATAGATCTCAACCAGCTGAAGCAAACATTATAAAGAGTGGGATACTCATTTGAGAATATTTTATGCTTAAGATAATGGTCTTCTTGCATAAAAAAGGACATGAAGAGTTTATAAATTCACGGATGATTGGACAAAAAAAAGGAGGATTTCGATTTAAAGTTGATCCCAGATCAGAGGACCTGGATCTTTAATGAAAATGAAATGATGACCGTGCTCAATTTTGATACACCAAGAGAGCATATGTGAATTAGCTGAAAGCACACATCAAGACAGATATAATTACACACCCCTTTTTTTTCTAGTTGACTTCAGTTGATGGAAAATCATTCAGTTGGAGGACAAAAATTAACATGGAAGATATGCAAACCCACCCCCTCAACAACAACAGCAGCAACAACCAAAAAAAAAAAAAACATACACAATGTATACCAAAAATATAAATTCCTCTATTACCCCAAAAAAAAAGAAGTTAAAATTCATATGAAATAGATTAAAATATACCGTTACTTCAAGAAAGAAAAAAGAAGGGGGGGGGGGGGGTTCACCTATAGAGCACATATCAAGTAAATTGAGAAGTCTCCACTGCAAGATTGACAAGATTTTATGGTCAGAAATGAAACTGGCACCAACCCCTTCGTCGACACCACTTGATGTGAACAATTTTTATATTCCTACAAAACTATAAACTACATTATACCCAATAAGAGGTTTCATTTCCTTTCCTCTTTTATTTTCATTTTCATCATTTTACACATAGATCCCTCTTCTCCTTTGTTTGGGGGCTTCTTTCATTAATACACAAATATAACACAACAAACTATCAAGGCCGTCTGGAATTGAGCTACAAGTAGGAAGACACCTATTCTAGAAGGACATTAAGCAAGCAACAAAAAAAATTTCTCCCTTCGAATAACTTCATTCCAAATATAAGTGCCCGTGCTGGGAAGTTCCTGGGACCTGAGTGTATCATCTAAATCTAAACCAAAGAGCTATTCGATTATGGAATGAAAGAAAACTATTAAATAAGATGCAAATGGTGATTAAACGCACCGTTGCAAGGGCAAGACTAACTTGGTTTATATTTGTGGCGTCTTTGCGCTGTTGGCATCCTAGTATCTAAAGATTTTCCATTGTTGGCATCATGTTGTGGTGTCATAGATCACAACAAACAAGATGGAAGTTGAGAACCCATGGGCAACCAAATTAATATGGAAACACCCTTCATAACTATAATGAAAGAAAAGAATAACATATATATCTTATCTCCTTATTTAGGGAAAGCTCAAATTATCCAAATAATAAATGAAAAAAACATCATTTCCATGCATACCACAATTTCCAATAGATATGATTAAAGGTTTCTTTTTTTAAAAAAAAAAACAATTATTATAAACATATGAAAAAATCAACCCTGTGAATCCAAACATCTAAAATCACTGAAATAAATACCCATTTCAAGGAACATCATTCCATACATAAAGAAAAATAGAGAAACAAAACCCCATCACACAAAACCATGGAATCCCACATCAAACCATCAAAACCCCAAAGACCCACATCACAAGATCAAATCTTTTCAACAAAAACACCCAACAAAGGGAAGAAAAAGACTCACCGCCATTCGATAACATAGAAAACACAGAGACCCCAACAATGATCAAATCTTCCCAACCCTCCCCTCCTTGGTTTCTCTTAAGAGGCTCCAATTATTGTCACAAACCAAATCTTCTCATGTAGATAGAGAGAGAGAGAGAGAAGAGAAGAGAAGGGGATACCCAGTAACCGGCGCCACCGGTCAAGTTTGACCTTTCAGACTTGCTCTTCTTCTCCTTCTACGAAAGCTCGATTCAAAGTCACTGTCTTTTTGTACAGTCTTGTCGTATACGGTTCCCATTTTATACGGTTTGTTTAACCCTTCTGAGGTAATGACTAATCCTCCAATATTTGCACCGATCCACTCGAAAGTTTCCCTACAAACACTTAGGTAAGTCGAGACCTCAAGGGTGATAATCTAACACGCGTCAATTAAAGCAAATCCACGGTGTTAACTAACTCACCAAGACTCTGATGAGTAACCTTAAAGACTGGTTTGACAAGTGAATAAATAGTTGGATAAAAAGATTGTTATGATAAGTGAAGAGGAGGATAATTTATCCCGTTTGATATAAAAAATAATCATGATAAAGTGTGAACAGTTGTTCAAATTTTGAAAAGCTGGGATAATAAGGATATTTGTTTCACTTAGGCATTGGGATAAGAAGTTGGGGAAAAAAAAATTTGGTTAAATCACATGTTATCTCATATGGCATAAGAAAAAAATGATAATGCATGGATAATTGTCTGTATTTTGAGAAAAAAAAGTGAAGATATTTTGTTTTAAGTAAAAGGTGAAATAAACTTTATCCTCATTTTTTAAACTCATTTTGTAAAACATAGACAACATTTATGACTATCATTCTCAAAAAAACCAAAAATCAAAGAATTCATAAAACCATAACTTACAATATTAATGTTTCTTTAATAGAAATGATAGACTTGATATTTTCTTTAAAAAAATTTGAAGTTATCCCCTATTTTACATCATGTAATCCGAATGCAAGGTTAAGGATAAAAACACAATAAAATAGAGATAATAAAATGCATTACCAAATGCCAATATGGATAAAAATAAATAGTATTTTTTTATCCTCATAAATTAGGCTAACTTATCCAAAATATTTATTCTTTTCTCAAACTAAGCCTTAAAATGTATAGTTTGACATGGAAATAAGGGGTTAGGATAAGGAAAAAATTGGGTTAAATAATTTGTTATCCCATATGGCATTAAAAAAAAGGGAGATAAAACATGGACAATTGTCTACATTTTGAAATTAGAAATGGGGATAGTTTGTTTTGGATAAAAGGTAGAACAGACTTTATCCCAATTTTTTATCCTTATTTTATAAAATTGGAATAACATTTATGACTTCCCTTTCCAAAAACAAAAAAAGAAAAAATTTGTTCCACCAAACAATATTAATGCTCAATTAATAAGAAGGGTAGATTTGGTATTTTTTAAAAAAAATTAAAGTTATCCCATATTTGATCCAAATACAAGATTGAGGATAAGAACTCAAAAAATGAGGATAATAAAAAACATTATCAAATGCAAATTTGAATAAAAATAGTGATTTTTTTATCCCCATAAATTAGGCTAACTTATCCTAAAAATATATTCATTTACCAAACTAGGCAAAAGTTGGGATAATATTTATCTCTATTTTTTATCCTGATTTTGACAAATATAAACATGAACAAAATTTATAGACTTCTCATCCTCTAAAACTAAGACAATTTTTCTTTAAAACTTTAATTCGTTGTCAAACTAACTCTGAATTTTTTGTCCGATTATTTCATGTTTTCTTAAAAGAAATTCCTGTTTGGGGTGAAACATAATGGATTAATGAGTATTTTGGTATAGATAACTATCATGATAGTTTGTCTTTATTTGGATAGCGGAATAAGTGAATGATACGAGTGTATAAGATTAAAAAACTTGTTTGCAAATAGTAAAATGGTGTGGCGGTACCAAAGCAAGAATATGTGAGTTGATATTTATATTTTGGGATTTTTAGTTTTAAGTCCCCGTAAACTATATGATTTAGTGATCGATCCCTCACTTCTTCATATTTAGGTTTTAGTCCTTACATTTAAATGATAATTTAAGAATAGGTCCTTCTCAGGGACTAAAAAGCAAACTAAATAATTCAGGAATAAGTTTCTCCCAGGACTAAAAAGGAACATATTATTTAAATATAGAGACTAAAATTTAAATATGAAAAAGTGAAAGATCGATAGCTAAATCCTATAGTTTACGGGGACTTAAAATTAAAAATCCCTTATATTTTATATCTCCTGAGGAACCGTGTTATTGTATCCAATAAATCAATTGCCCACAGAATAAATCATATAGATTTTTATCTCCTTGTAGAATGAATGACATACTAGTACATCATGTATATGTATCATAAGGTCACATCGACTGCCTCTGTATAGTAATATAATAATATATTTTAATTTTACCCTAGATTAAAGTTTGAATTATTTGACGAATAATAAATGAGAGAGTGATTTGGGCGTTCGCATTTTTATAATGGGCACCCCACTGCCTTAAATAAAAATATATCATTTGTTTTAATGAAAAAGAAAAATTAATTAGGGGTCCCCATGGTCACCCATGAATTATTTTTAGGTCCTTAAAAGTTTTCAAATTTTTTTAAAATCTCTAAAACGATGAAAAATTATCTTTAAGTCCTTAAAAACGGATGCTGTTAGTTCGTCCGTCAGAAATATTAAGAATGCTCCTGACAGCTCGTTAACAATGTAATAAGAAGTATTAACAGTATATTAAAAATACTTCATAATATACTAGAGAGTGTTAACAATGTACTGAAAAAATTGGTCGGGAGATATTTTCAGTACTTTTTTACTAATATAGTAATGACATATGGTTCCAGGGACGTAAAGATAATTTTCCACCGCCTCATGGATTAAAAAACAACTTAAAAATTTCTAGGAACCTTAAAATAATTCATTGGGGACCACAAGGACCCCTGATTAAGTTCCCCTAAAAAATATTAATTTATTTCAATATATTACATATTTTTCTCAATCTGTGTATCATTCTTGCTGGAATAATTTAATACAGAAAAAAAATCACATGATTTGTACATAAAACATGAAGATCATTTGCATACTTCATTTTCTATATATCTGTGAATAGATTTAATACTAATTTATCTATAAAGCCTCAAATTATGGAATTTTTTTAGGACTGATTATTTTGTACCTAGATCATGACCAAGTATTTAATTAAATTATATATAAAAAAACTAAGAGATGATGATGTGTGTGTGTGTGTAAGTATTAAAACTAGGGTGCCCCATTTCATTGATTGGGTCTTCCTAATACGTGGCTAAGAAGAAACCAAGCTAAAATCCAAACAATAAATTATGATTGGAATTAATGGTGTACATTATTTTCCCTAAAATAAATGGAATTGGTCAGGCAATCACAGATCATTTTAAATGTGGGATGTTTGAGAAACAAGACTGTCAAGTAGGTAAACTTAGTTCCAAATTAATAATGAATTTATTGTACAAAAGGACATGTAACTATTGTTTCTGATTCAATCAATAAATCTTTTTATATTGTAGGCTAAAACATCAGATTTTGATGGTCTTATTATTAATAATTTCTGTTATTATGAGTGACAACTTCATCGGCATGTAATTTGTGCAATACATAAATTCATCAAATCAGACACTATCAAGTGAACAATGTAAAAGCACATAAAATACACGTGAAAAACAATAAAGCACAATGGACTGAAACAAGTACTATACCAGAGCTTGCTCGCCAATTTGCAAAAACGCGTAACTTGTAATTTTATTTTGTTTAGGTAAATTATTCATGTATCTTTATTCATGTATCTTATTTTTAGTCGCATTGGTTGCAAATGTAAATTCATCCCCAATAAATTGATGTTAGTGTGAATGTAGTTACATGGATTTAATAGTATAAATATAAACTATTAGTGATAGACAAAAGTCTTCGGTGACCTGTCACACTGATTCTTCCTTCTCTTTCACACTGATCGAAGCTCCATCAATTGCACATCATGTTTTTGACGAATAGTTAATCAACCACAATGGAAATTGCACTAACTAATATGTAAATTAAAACATTCATTATTTGGCTTTAAAAATGCCTAACTATGATTTACTAGACTGGTCCATTTTTTAATTTACTTATCAAAATATTGTGATGTGATATTTGATATAAAAATATTTGTAGAAAAGATTCTTTTGTTCCCTAACATCAACTGATGGAGAATTAAGAAACATTCTTCATGAAACAAATTATTCCAAAATTTTAAATGTTTTATCCAACTCCACAAGTTGAATCGATTAAAAAGAACACTAGTTAGGTGTTATAGTACCATGATAATTAATAATTTATAGTAATAATAAATAACCACACCCAATCAATTCAATCAAAAACAAGATTAAATTTTTTTATTAAAAAATTCAAGATAAACAAACCAGTGTTTCACATTTGATAAACAAAACCCAAGACACCAAAAGGGTTTACCACAAATATTAATATTGATAATAACATTGCATGGAATTATTGTTGTTATTGTTGATGTCTTTTTTATATTGTTTATTATATATATAATATTATTTATTAAACACTTCCCATCCAGTTAGTTGGGGACATGATCCGACCAATCTTGAAAAGTATGGAATATATTTTATTGCCGGCTTCACACGTGCTTTGAATAAATATAAATATATTAAGTCCGTGGTCCCCCTACTGAAACGGTCAATCGGAGAACCCAACTTCAGATTAGGGGCTGGAATAAACGGGGGAGAAAATAGAATAACCTCAAAATAGATGTTTAAAAATATTAAAATAAATGAGAATTTATATTTCAGGGTTAACTAGTATAAAATGGTATATGTATTCGAATCAATCTTTTAAATTAAATTATTTTAGGTTATTCAAATCAAAAGAATATGTGGATACAGCGTCAAATCAACTGTCATCATTTTATTTTATCATTTATCCCTATCCATTTTTATTCAAGTTTTATCCAAATAGAAAACTGTATTATTACGTTTTATATTTTTTAATAATTCAAAACACAACCAAACAAAATATTATTTTATCCTTATTTATATTAGAATAGCCTTAAATCTCATAATAACTTAATTCTCTATTCAAATGGGTGTATAATTTTTTCTCTTTCCGATGGTGTTCAATTTGAATATGAGTATCGGAGCTAAAGTTGGAGAAAAAAAACTCAACCCTGGGTATTGGTTCGATTTGGGTTTGAATTTGATTCGGGTTAGATCAGATTCAGAATTGATTTTAATTTTTTTTTTATCATTTTTTTGTCAACTCAATCGGATTTTTTTGTTAACGAGTGCTCTCAGGGCATTGGTTAACCCATATTTATTGATACTTTTATAAACAACTCAATAAATTAATTATGATATGAGTATAAAAAATAATTTTAAAAAAATACCAATAACACCCATAATAAATTCACCATCTTTTTTTCTCTTCCCTCTCATACCCTATTTTTTTCCTTCAATATTTTTTTCTTCTTCCCTCCCATACCCGATTTTGCTCATAAATAATAAATAATATATAAAAATTGAATTTATATTAAAAAAATATTGTTCAATTGTTTGGTATACATACTTTTTTTTTACATAAATAGGACATTTTTCTTGAAAATATCTTATTTATGCTTGTAACATTTTTTATTTTTAAACATTGTGTAAGAGAGGGAAAAATTGGGTGTGGGAGGAAAGAAGAAAAAATTGTGGTGAATTTATTAGGGGTGTTGTTGGTATTTTAAAAAATCTTTCATTTTTTTAACCATATCATAATTAATTTGTTAAGTTGCCTAAAAAGTGAGCAATTAATATGGGTTAACCAGTGTCTTGAGGGTACTCATTAACAAAACCCTATTTTAAAAAGTCTATTGAATTTCCTTCCTTGTATGTGAATCAAGTAAAGGATAGAATGTAATAGTATTTAAATATTAATTTGGTAAGGGGATAATATTTTGAGAATCATATATCATATTTTAAGAAATATGTTAACATGGGTTGTTCATGTTTTGTCAAGATATGGTTAATAAGAATGGACACATGTTATTCTATAATTAGTTGTAATAGACACCCCATTTTCATTTTAAAATCGGGACAATTGTCCCCATTTTATCTTTTTTTTTGGGAAAATATTAAGTATAGTATTTTTTTCAAACCGAATTCTAGTTCTTATATGTTTTGAATTTTTGAAAAATAATTCACCTCATCTAGTGAAGTATATATTTTTATAAAAAATTGTAGTATATATTATAATGAATTGCATGAATCTATTTATAAGAAAATGTAAATTTTTTCTAATGAGGCATATATCTCATTAATGTACACATATTGGAATTTGAACTGGAAAATGAACTATGTGTAACAAAGCTCATTTTTTTTATAACAACCAAGCATGATTAGTTGTCTGGCAATCATTTAGTCCCTCCCCCCCACATTTATTCATTTATATCGTCATTTATCCCCTTATCAAACTAGCTCTAAACATTTATTAGTAGTCTTTGGGGATTGAATTTTGGATATCCACAAATATCTGTTACTCTGAAAAAGAGGTTATAAAAATCCAAAACAAATGGTCAGGCATATTGAATTCACATGTGAAAGAGTTTATGAAATTGTCAACTTAATCATTTTATTTGAGAATCATCACACTCCCTGACTTATTCATCTGAAAATTTAATGGTTCATGTGAGGGTCAATTTAGTTTTGAGTGTTGCTGATGACAAGTGCATATAAAGCTCATGGAGATCTACAGTGTGCATTTTAAGCTCAGTGGGCATGTGTTAATGTATCTCTTTTTACCCCCTAAATTTTATCGAATTTGGATTCTTTTCCTTGTTGCATTATCCCCAAAACCTGCATTTGTTGATGTGTCTTGAAGAGTGCAGTGGCTTTATCTGGAGATGCCATTGCTTTTCTATTTTATGCTCTATATAAACACGTTATTTGAGAACTCACTGTGGATCACTTTTTCAAGTTTTCTTTTTGGGCAATTTTTTTTTTTTTTGGAAAAAAGATAGACCTATTAGGATTGATTAAAAAAATGTAGTGCAGAGTTGATGAAAGATAGGTGCAGGAGAACGAGCAAGGAGATTAAACAGAGAAAACAAACACTGAAATTGGTGTCTACTGGCTCTACCAAAATCTTCTCGGATAGTTATTCCTCAATGACCAATTAATTTGTCACTCACAAATCCTACTTTACTAGCACCCCTGCAGTGTTGACCCAGTCCTTTATGAATCTTTTGATGTTGGCCCAAACATTCTCATAGTACACCTTCGATCCCTTGAATACAACTTCGTTGTGCATCGACCATATCACCCAAACACCGGTTGGAATGATGGATTACAATGTTTGTCTGTTCCTGATCCTCTGACATTGTCATCCTTTATTAGTGTTTTCCCATTCATCTTTTTTTCAAAGAAGAGCCTCACCAGTGATTTAACTCTTGTGGCCCATATACTATGAAGTGAATTGGCAGGTGGTGTTTTAGAAACATGTTAAAGTATTCCAATAAAATGAGCTCACGAAATAATATGATTCTAATAGCATTGATTTTTATGTTGTGTTTGCTCAGGTACTACCTATTCAGAGAAGATGATATTCTGAGAACACTGCATGATTGATGAATTGATGCTTAAACAATGATTTCAGGTATTATAGTTGAGAAGACAATGTCCGTGGGATTGATAAATTTTGCTATAGCTTTTTAAAATCTTTAGTTCTCTTATGTTAATACAACTCTTGAACACCATAAATGATGATAACATGCTACTGTTGTTGGAGGAATTATTGTTTTGTGACAATTGAGAAACTTTCCAAGTGATTCAATTATGGTGATTTATGATTTAATATATCAAATTCATTGACATTTTTGAAAAGTTCATGTTTTCATTATATGAATTGAATTTTTATTAATGTTTGGATATAATATGGTGAAATGTATTTCTATGTTCATCGATAGGAAAAAAAAATGATCAGTGTTTGAACTGTAAAATGAAATGATTTGCAGTTATATGAATACTATTGGGTTTAAGTTTGTGAAATATTCACTCTCTAAAGTAGGACATATATTTCAGAAAATAAATCCATATTTTTAAATAGTTAAAAAATAAGCACGTTTTTTAAATATTCAAGTTTGTGAAATATTCACTCTTGTGACATATATTTCGGGAAACAAATCCATATTTTTGAAATAGTTCAAAAATAAGCGTATTTTTTACATATTCAACCAACACATCAAAATAACATTTAGTACTTATTAAATAGACCAAAATACCCTTTTAATAAGCACTACTGTTAAATGGTAACCAAACACACTTATTTGAATTAAGTGCTTATATTTTTCGCTGAACCAAACAGTTTTTTAAACTGAACTGCATAAAACAATCAGCACTTATATAATCAGCACTGAATAATTCAGTATTTAAATTCAGCATCCAGCCGAACCAAACGCCGCCTTGATTTTGGCTAGAATATCCAAGCACATTGTTTGTGTACTAAACCTCTATTATATTTTCCAACACCTTCTGCTGGAATATCCAAGCACATTGTATACAGAAATTATCTATTTTTCTATTCATTTATGAACATATCAAATAAAGGAATTTTCTTTACACGAAATTTACTATACGTCTGCGAGTTCTACAAGTGGAGTATATATTGTGTTTGGATAGTATCTACTCTACTAATACAGTGTATGTTTGATTAATTTTTTAAAATTTTTATAAATATAAGAGCATATACATATGTATTTAAATATATAGTTCACTTTTCATAATAACATATACTTCATTAAACACATATATATATATATATATATATATATAGGGAGCCGATTAGGTGCGGTCTACGGTCGGTGCGGTGCGCGATCACGGGCCGTCGATCACGGGTCCATCGCATCGGACGGTCGGGTGCGATTCACGTCGATCGTTGGATGCGATGGACCCACGATCGGACGGTCCACGTCGTAAACCGCACCGACCGCATACCGCACCGACCGCATACCGCACCGACCGCATACCGCATACCGCATATATATATATGGTCGCGATTACGTGCGGTATGCGGTCGGTGCGGTTTACGACGTGGACCGTCCGATCGTGGGTCCATCGCATCCAACGATCGACGTGAATCGCACCCGACCGTCCGATGCGATGGACCCGTGATCGACGGCCCGTGATCGCGCACCGCACCGACCGCACACCGCACGTAATCGCATCCCATATATCCCATATATATATATATATATATATATATAAAATAAAACAGACATTGCAAATGGGGCTACAAACAAGATTGAACATGTCATTTCCCATGTTGATTGTCCATGCATCTTTCATAGAAAAAAAATATAAGGTATCATTATAGAGAACCTTTGCCAACCTAAAATATTAGGTATTAGTGTTGCATCACTTATTTGTGTTATAATAAATTAATAATCAAGATATTGTTTTCTTTACAAGAAAGGACCACAGTATTTGATGGTGTAGCGGGGGGGGGGGATGAAATGAGGTCAATGATTTCCCAAGTTGGTATTCAATATGGAAAAACACAGATGACCTAAGCCCCTCATATGATATAATAAACCTCCATAATTAATTACAAATTTACAATCTTATCAAGAAGGGGTACCTTGTTTTGTGTTACATAGCAAGTTGGATGTGCTCACATGGACATAATAAACCCATTTCATATCAAATATCCAAAGGAAATTGATACGTCCAGACCCCCATTTCTCCATTGTCTTATCAAATATCATTAGAATTAATCATATCAAATATCATTATACTTGGTTATAATTACATTCTTTTATGAAAAATAATACATACAGATTCAAATTAAACAATACTTTTTTATATTTCATGTCATGTAGTATGTACTGAAATAATAAAGCATATGCTGAATTAGAAGATTTTATATACAGAGTTAATTAGTGATGTGACGACTGCAGATAAGACTGTAAAACAAATTGAATGTATTATCGCTGAGATCCAAAACATTACATCACTTCCATCTAGAATCTCCTGACCTCACATAGCTAATTTTTAAAAATTTCAATAGAGAAAATGTTATGTTCAACCATGTATGCAGTCTCACAAATGTTTTATTTTTATAAAAATATATATTTAATTAATGAAATGTATTCTTCTATAAAAAAATGAATTACAGACTTGAATGAATTGAATGTATATGTATTTATATGTTTTTCATAATAAGACATATTTGTGGTGTGTGTGTATATATATTGCGTTAGTTGATTTCATGTATGTGTCAATGATGTGGGGAGTGCAAATGGGACTGTGAAAATGATTAATGCATTAGTTCCCGTCAAAATAAATACTCAGTCCTTGCACAATGTTTCAATTATAGTCCCTATTGTGATATACGTGTGAGCAGATGACATATGATTTTGAGCGCTGATACACTCAATCCGTTTTGCAGCCCTGTCTGTAGCTCGATACATTATGATAGTGTAGTATATATGGGGTTATATCATAGTGTATGATAGATAACATTTTTTTAGCACTGATTCATTCAATCCGTTTTGCAGATCATTTTGCAATTTCATACACTATAATAACGTAGTATATAATACGCTATTATACTGTGTGGGGTTCTATCATTACAAAAAAATTATCATTTTTTAATATAAAAAAGGTATATTGATATATCTCAGTATATAATTCATTTCATATGACATCATGTGCTTTAATTGGAGAGAGTATGAATTAAAAAAAAAAAACAAGAAGAAAAGAAAAACCAGTGTGGACTGCAATTTAAGTTGGGCATATCATTTTCCCTTTTTTTAATGTAAAATAGTGTATGTTGTTCATAATGCATATTTTTATTTTAATAAAACTAATATTTCATTACATGAAATAAACACCAAAAAAATATCAAATTGGGATAACCAAATTGTCTTTAACATTATCCTAATTGTATTGACTACCTCCTTTTCTAGCTAACAAATATCCAAACTTATGGGAGATGATTGGGGCAGGGTTTTGGCAAAGGCGTGCAACATCGAGATGGAGGCCAGGGGCTTACGCATCACGGGGTAATCGACATATTCATGGTGGGCGAGGTGAGATTTACAGAGTAGAAACCTTTTCTTCAAAGTGAAAAACCTCTTGAATGCTTTTTGATTTTTTACTTTTCCTTGCTCTTGTATTTCCTTATTCTTTTGGACTTGTTTTCATAAATACAAAGTCTACCGTCATCTCATAAAAAAACAAATACCCAATCGAATTGAAGGCCATTTCATTTTCTTCACACACTCTTGTACGTCTAATTCCACTCACCAAAAAATTGTGAACTACTTGTGGTTTCTTTGAAAAATTTCACCATTTTTTGTTACAACCCTATAAGCTAAAGAAGACAATGCGTAAAAATGAAACCATTTAATTTCTATTGGAAAACAAAACATGCAAAATAATATACATGAACGATCTATAAAAATGTATAATCCGAGTATCCAAAATGCGTGTCATGTAAAATTGCTCAAGTAAATATCAAAATGCACGATAAACATCTCCAGCTATACGTACCCCGACATTGTTGTACTCCCAAAACTTATGAACTCCATAGTCGACCCCCTGCAACATTCCCTAGCAAACAAAAAGCTTCATCATCAGAGATCAAACGAGCACGATTTCTGAGGCATTCCACTTCAGATAACAATAAAAGAATGCCAAATCAAAACTAACAAACACGAAGAAAACCTCGAAAAACCACAATTTCAAAATTAGATCTTTCCAATCTTCAACAAATCCAACACGGATTATCATGAAACCCTTAAAAGACAGACTGACCGATCGATCGGTGAAGCCCTAATAGGGGGGGGATGAGAAACCCTACCCGTTCGCTCAAGAAGGCGCCGATGATGACGAACGTGACGTAGACAGAATTCCGATGTATCACGAACTTGTAGAGCCCCTCGAAGGGACCTCCCCCTCTCATTGCCTTTGCCGCCACCCTCGCCATCGATGCCATGGTCACGTCGACTCTCTCTCTCTCTCGCCTTAACAGATTCAGATGTGAAGTGGTGATCAGATGGTGGTAGAGCACGATTGGGTGAGGAGATCCGGTGGAAATATAATGTCTTGCGATCATGGTGGATTCGTTGTGGATGTCGGACTGGTCGATCTGGTGAATAGAGCTGGTGGAGGTCAGTGATGGTGAGTTAGGGTTTCGTGAGGACCTCGGTCGACCGGTGAAGAGGCATTTGATCAGGTTTACAACCACAGTGGCGAAGATCTGGTGACGAAGCTAGGGTTTCATAAAAGTGAAGTATATAATCTAATAAATTGGATTATTTTTGTTAGAACTGTGTCATTTAGAGTTCTAATTTCGATCGGAGTCGCTAAAATTTTTGCTTTTTAGCCTACCAAGGGGGTTTGAGGACTCTGATTTAAATACAACTGCATAGTATGGGTCCTGGTATTGTTTAGTACTGCCCATAAAATTTTCGTTTAATTCCGATAACGTTTTTGGAATTATGCAGTTTTGGATTGGTATTTGGATTTGATTTTATTAAAATCCAAGATGATGAGATAAAAATCTGATATTATTACGAGATGTTAAGTTTGGAGATACCTTCCATATAGAAGTGGAATTGGATCAACTGGATTCGTATATTAAAAGTTATGGATATTTTTCCATGTATACCCCGAAGTTGAGAAATCCAGGCTGCAGCCCTGTAAGATGTTTAGCTTAGATTTTGGAATAGCTGGAGGGGTTATTTGATCTAGGTGTAAACATGAAAGCTGTAGATAATCTTCTTAGCTTTCCAATGCCACTGGAATCATGCAATTCGGAGCTGTATTGAGGAAGTTATGGTCGTTTAAGTGAAGACTGCGCAGAGATTTTAGTCCGAGGACGACTTGGTCTTTCAGCCCGACCATGCCTATAAATACCTCCCCAAATGTTACGACCTTAGCATATTTTCATCCCTCTTTTGCTCTGGTCCGGCCCTAGTTGGAGTGTTTTGGGTGGAGGAGAAGGAAGTGATGGTGGTGGAGAAGAAGAGCTCCATTGGAGGAGATCAAGGTGTGTGTGCTTTCATTGTTGATTGTTGTCTCTTTCCTTTTCTCATCTCCTCTCTCTCAGCCCCTCTATTGGTTTCCCCTCACTTTTTCACCCAGCCCACCAAGTGTTTGTGGTTATGCATCAATGAGAAGAAGAAGTAAAGGAAGGAAGTGCAAGTCAAGGTTTGTGTTGTGGCTTGTTGTTGTTGTTGTTGATTCTCTTCTTTCACTCCCTTTCATGACTCCCCCCCTGTTTTACAGCCAAGGGAGGGCTGAGGAGAGGTTGAGGAGGTGGTGGTAATGGTGGTGGTGGTTGAGGCGGTCGCGGGTGCATCGAGGGCCCCGAGTCTCCCCCTTTCATTCCCCCTCCAAAAGGTGAGCTCTTCCCCTTCTTTTCTTGGTTTTTCATGGCTTGGGGGCTGTTGGGGTGTTCATGCATGCTATGCATATGGGTTAGAGTGTGTGTGAGGGTTAAAAAGTGGTTGGGAGAGGCTGGGCGCGCGTTGGGGGTTGTCTGCGCGCGTGCGCGCGCAGGCAGGCGCACAGGGTAGCGCTGGCGGGCGGGTGCGCGTGCGCATACGCGCGGGAGCGCGCGGGGGTACGCGCGGGGGGTCGCGCGAGGTGCGCGCGAGCGCGCGCAGGGGGGCCCGGGGCTGCGCTCGGGGCTCCCCGGGGTGTGTATGGTGCTGCCCGAGGCCGGTTTGGCCGTGCTAAGGGTCGGCACCCTCGGGTGGGTGTCCGGGGGGCTCGGGCACGCGTGCGTGCGTGCATGCTTGCGTGCGTTCGAGCCCGTTTGCGTGCATGTCTAGCCTTAGGCATGCCTAGTTAATTCTATGTGCTTGTGTGTGCTTATACTCACCCCTATTGATACCCTTGACTTACAGATCTCGTCGAATGGGATGCGCGTCAACCCAGGTATTGGTGAGTGGTTCGATTCCAACCCTTCCGGGAGCGCTCGAGGCACATAGGCGTGCTTCGCGCTTCCATGGGGCTTTATTTGCACCCTAAATATGTAGATATCATGCATGCTAGGTTGTATAGCTCGTATATTGTGTAGAAACTCTATTCTACCTTATACTTGCCTATGTATTGTATAGAATATGGCATGACTTAGGTACTATTGTTTGAATTACTACCTTATTATCATTTGAACATATCCAGCATGTCTAAACTTGGGTTAATAACGGGTGTATGCGTAATATTCCTCTGATTTAGGACTCGAGGGTGTGGTATAGTTGCTGCACCCATCTGTTGGGGCAAAACTATGACCAGCTCGAGAGAGGATGAGGCATTCCCTCTCCCTCGCCCTCCTTCTCTTCGCGAACCGAGTGAGTAGAGGTAGTTCCTAGTTGACTCGAGTTTGCTTGGAATTATTGGCATGCACCTGTTGTTGCGCAGATCGCGCTTAACCCTTCCCTTCTAGGTTGGTGTTATCCAACGTATAATAGGTTGTAATTTATGTGTGTTTATCTGTTTGATGCCATGTATGCTTGATTAAGTAGGCCATCATTGGGTAGTTAATTGCATATATATATATATATATATATATATATATATATATATATATATATATATATATATATATGCCGATATGGCCATGATTCTTGTCTAATGTATTAGACAAGTGTATGACCTCTTGTGGGGTCATACCATGGTTTTGACACTTATAATTAATGTCTTCCCCGCATCTGAGTTATGCGCCCTGGAGGGAATTCATGAGAATTCGTTGCGCTTATCGGTTTTGATAACCGGTGACGACGGATCTGAGAGGATCATATTCGCGAGTTTAGATTGGTTTCCTCCCTTCGTTGGATCCGTGTAGGGACTTCCTGGTTGAGACAGCCGACCTGACAGAGGGCTCCCATCCGTAGGTGCTGCCGATGTGTGAGGATGTGCTGATCATGGGAGTATACCAGGTAGGGGCTTCCCGGGATAAGGGCTACCGGTGGACCAAGGGTGTAGAAGCAATCTAGATTCCTCCCAAGAGCCTATGTCACCCCGAGGAGGGGGTGAGGGTGAGGGTGTCGAGGATCGGCGTCTGATGACCGATGATGGGGATCCAAGGGGGATCATTTTCATGAGTGTAGTTTGGTTCTTTCCTTCGTTGGATCCGTGTAGGAACTTCTCGGCGTACCATCGCTGTCCTGGCACCGGGCTCCCATCTGTAGGTACCATCGCTGTGGTCGACAGTGTACTGATCGTGGGAGTATGTCAGGCAGAGGCTACCCGGGGAAAGGGCTACCGGTGGACCAAGGGCTTAGAAACGATCTAGTCTCTTCCCAAGAGATTGGGTCACCCCTTTTTAGGGTGAAGGTGAGGGATTGGTACAGTTACTCCCGACAACCTAGGTCACCCTTCGGAGGTGAGGGTGTTGGTGTGAGTGTTGTGGGCTCGAGTTGATACTTGACCCACCAGCTTGAGTGTTTGGCTTTCCATAGGGTTCGCGCTGCGAACAAGTAGTGGTTCCTCCCAATATCGTCGTATACCGGGGTCTCGACGTAGAAGCTGCCCTGACAGAGGACTCCCACTTGTAGGTACTCCCGATGCATTCGGCAGATGTACTGATCAGGGGAGTGTACCAGGTGAGGCTACACGAGGGTGGACCACCGGACGATATTGCGAGCATGAATTATCGTTCTCCCCTTCGCCGGATCCGTGTGGATGCTTCCTAGGTACGAGCCGCCCTGGGTGGACCCCCACCTGTAGGTACCATCGACGCTGTCGACAGTGTACTGACCGTGGCCGGCTCCAGGTAGAGGCTGCCCGGGAGAGCGCTACCGGATGACGAACGGTGTAGAACAGAAAGTTTTGTCCTTCAAGTCCCTAGGCTCACCCCTGTGGGGGCTACGGAGAGGACGAGGTATGGTTGCACCGCCGTGTGACCTTGCTAACCGTTGGGTTTCTACCCATGGTTTCCTTGATAGGAGATTGCCTTAGGATCGAATGTTGTGTTGGTGTTTGGTTTCTGGCCACTCACTGAGCTTGTAGCTCACCCCTCGCTTATGTTTTCCCCAGTTGACGCTGAGTCGGATCCAAGAGAAGAGCTCCCCTGGCGCCATCCGAGTAGGAGACCTGCGTTCGCGTTGGATGTCTTGCGAGTCGGAGGCTATCAGCATTCCCTTTTCATGGTATGTATTATACTTGTGCTTGTGCACGGTATGTAGACTGTTGATGTCAGTTATTGTATATATTGGCTCTCACAGGACAGTTGATTGTGTACTCTAGTCTGTAATATGTCTTTGAATTACAGACTTAGTCATTTGAGCTTCCGCTTTTTGTATATATTTGATGTCAGTTACTTGTGTATTGTCTTTTCTATTGTGGAGTATTTATTTGATCTCGTGTATGGATTACTGATATCATTTATATATTTGCCACGTCTCGGGGACGGCCGCCCTGGGGCGTGACAATTTTCTTAATAGTGTATATATACAGTGAGTTAAATGATGTGATGTTTGTAGAAGTGATTGATCGTATCAACACCCTTCTTGAAGTTTAGGTTTAAGCTTGTGATTTTGGCTAATTCATGTTGGAAAATGATATATTCAGCCCCATTTGTGGTCTTCCATTGTTTTAATTTTACTTTAAAATATATAATCAATACAATTTTTCTCTAAGTGAATTTTTAAAATCAATATATATATTACATTAAATACAATATATAATTAAACATGACTAGGACTGAGTATATCAGCACTCAATCCATGTGATATGGTGTGGATCAACAAAATTATTGCAATTGGAATGGGGACATGTCATAGATACACCACCACATAACAATGAAAGCTTGCCAAACAGAACACATGGCCTACTAGGCTACTAATAATATATACCTGAATCATTCATTCTCTCACCAGCAAAATCATTTAGCAATAATTTGGGAAACCACAATCGAAATTCAAACAAAAAGATTACTGATACATTTTTTCTTGAAACTTTTAAAATAGTATATATGCATGGGTCCATTATATTCCGGAAAATATTCCCCAAAAGCCATTTTTGCATGTGTATAAGGATGGCAAATAAATCAGAATACTTAATTACTTCAACATGAATATCTTTTTATTCAAATCAGAGAATTTGGTCATGTTGTCAGTTGTCATATATATTTGGATGCTTAAGTTGAAAAATACAACTCTACGGTACCGATTGGGTAAAGACATAAGCTATTCTGCAGTTTATGACTATTCTAGAAATAAATAATTATACAAGTGGAATAAGTTATTTTTTATTTGGTTGTGTTTTTAATTATTCTTATTGAAAAAAGCGTAATAATAATTTTTTGTTATTTGGTCAGTTGTGGATAAAATGTGAATAAGATTTGAATTTTTAATTATAAAAGGTCAAAACTGATGTGACGTGTGTCTTATTATTTATAAGAGGTGATGACAGTTGAATTAGCATGTGACCAGTGAAATATATTAGATGGAATAATACAACTCTATGAGGGACTTGGAATACAAATAACAGTTTATTCTCACCTATTCTGACATGGCTATACCCATCTATTCCCTCCAAACAAACAATTTTTTTAGTTTATTCTCCCCTATTCCCTCATATTCTTCTCTTACTTCTTTAACCAAACAGTCCATAAGCCCATGCTTGGTTAGGGAACTGGGGGTGGAATAAATAAGGATAAGGTGGAATAGTAATAAAATGGATGTTTGGAACTTGGAAGGCTGGAATAAATGAGAATCTATTTGTCATAATTAACTGTTACAAAATAGTATAATTATTCTTACTTCCCATAAAATTAAGTTATTCTAGGTTATTCAATATTATGCACTTCATATGGAGAGTGTATGATTTTTTTTTATAAAAAAAATCGATGTGAACTGCAATTGGGGCTGCAATGGGGACTGGAGGCCTCGTGGGTCGATCCGGACCTGACCCCAACCTGATTGGATAAAAGACATCAAATACCCGACCCTTGAAATGGGGTGAGTCCGGGTCTATCCCGACCATGTTGACCTACCCAATATGTGTGTGTGTCTAGAGAGAGAGAGAGAAAGTTAGGTATTACTAATAAGTAACCCAACTATTAGGACCCAGCCCATCAAGTTTATGAGTAACCCAATATTATCCAGCCCACCCTTTTTTGAAGTTTTTTAGTGCTGTTACACTCAGTTTTTTTTATAAGTTTAAAATACAATCTTATATATTTTATTAGAAATCCAGTGAAACATATACTTCGTTAGACGTTATATATATCTCATTAAATATTTTTTACACTTACTAAGAATGGATTCATTCAATTCAAAATAAAGAAATATACATTTTTTTATTAAAGCATGTACTTCATGAGATAATGTTTATTATTTTAAAAAAATAAAAATATTTTTTGTCTGAGTTTTGGTTGGTAAAACAAACCGAGTCTTAACATTTTCCTTTTTTGAATTGGACCTAGAACCAAGCCCATTTAAGTTCCAACTAAGCCAGGCAACGGGTCGCGGGTCGACCCGGACCCGATAAAGACGTAAAATACTCGATCCGAAAGACCAGAGATGGACCTGACCCGAAGGACCCGATCATCCAAACGGGACGGGTCCAGATTTACCCCGACCCGGTTCTATGGACCGTTGAACTCGATAACAAATTAACATGTAATAAATCAATCCAAAATATATACTACATTACTAGTTTACTAATGAGTGCTGCTACACTCAGTCACGATTACCAACCAAAACACAGATCATATATACCTCGTTACAGATTTAATTAAGTATATACCTCGTTAGATGATGTATATACCCCATTGAATTTTTTCTTACACTTACTAAAAATGTATTCATTCAATTTAAAATGGAACGATATGCATTTTTTATAAAAACTATACCTCATTAGATAATGTTTACTATTTTAAAAAAAATGAAAACACTTCAGGTCTGAGTTTTGGTCGGTAATTGTGACTGAGTGTATCTTTTTCCAATATGTAACGTTTCAACTCAGGCCCAAGCCCAAACAAACCCAACCACATATTTTACTCGACCACTAACATAACAATTAATCGGCTAGTCGACTTTCAAAACAAAAAACCTAGAAAACCCTAAAAAACCTAAACATAACTTCTCTGTCTCTGACCAGTGTTTCTCTCGACCGCCTCTCAACAAATAAAAAACCCTAGAAACCTCTCGACCTAATATACGCCGATCCCTCTCACGCTGACCCTCTCGACCAGGGGCGGCTCCACATTTGTGTTTATGGGGTCAATTGACCCCATCCAAATTTTAAAAAACATAAAATATTACCCCTACATCAACCTCATCCAAAAGAAAAAAAATTGCCACATCCAAAACCCTATTTAAAACTAAAACGTGGACTTAACTGGGGTGAGTGATAGAGTGAGTAACATATAATATGTTGTGGTGGTCTAGTGGGTCCATCAATATTTTTAAAACTGTGGAGGTGGATTTTCGAGTATCCCTTCCTGGGCCGGATCTTCGTTGATCCGGGCTTCTGAAATGGGTCCGGAGAAATGGTTTGAGCCTGAACTCCTTCCTTGTCGATACTCCTCGCCTTGATCAGAACGGAGTGCTCCTCGTCGTCTCCGACTTCCAAGCACCTGCCACTCACACCAGTGTGGTGCCGGCTAACGCCCCTCCGACGCTCAAGTCAGTGATCCACCTTCTCAAAGGAATTTAGACATTTTTTCTGACTGAAGCGAGAGGGAAGAGTGTATTCCGTACCTGAGGAGGGAGGGGTGACCTCCCTTTTATAGTGGGTCGGGGCGTGCCGATCGGGACCTCGAGGAGTGTCCATAGCGTGATATGGTACTTCCTGCTAGGCCTACGGATTCGGGACACGTGGCGTCTAGGGATCATCATTAACCTATAACGGTTTCCCTGACGCATCGTCCTTTTTGTCGTCAGAGAATATTCCCTTCGCCAACTGTCTTGAAGAAGATAGAGGAGGGATCCATATCTGGTTTGTTACTCGACTCGGGCACCGACGGGCCCTGGCCCGAATAGGTCGCTACAACCTTGTCCTTTCGCATGACTTCACCAGATGACTGTGTATCTCTGGTCGGGCGTTGTTGTCGTGGTCACGCCGTGGTCGGGCATACGGTTCGCCCGACCTGACTTACTCTCGTTTGTCCTTATCTTCTGCGTCCGGGTTCGCCGGGCCCATAAACTCGTCGGGCGAGGTTACCTCACTTGGGTATCGCCAGGTGGGTCTGACCTCGAGGTCTGGCTAGTGGGCCTGCCTCTCTTTTTGGGCTGGCTTCATGTTAATCGCGAGATGGGCTTTATCCGGGTTATTCCCCACTTTCTGTCTTGTTCGGAATTGCCCTCCGGATCCGCGGCGCCTGGTTTCCAGTGAACTGCCCCTTCCGCATCCCTACCAGGATGAGAAGCCCATTTCAGGGTTTGCGTGAGTTCCTTCGCCCCAACGTTGGATGCAGTTTGTATTACTATTCTGTCGTATTATAAAATGTGGTCCCTTGCTTATGACCTTCTCGTACTTGTTCCAGGTGCGTCGTTTGTGAATGCGTGCCCCTCTGCAGAGATCCTCCGATCAGAGGATATAGAACGGGCTCTGGCTTTTGAAGGCCGGAGCTGGAGGGTTCTGCTGGGCACGGTTTCTTCGAGTTCCGTCACCCTTTCTTCTTCGGCTAACCCGGCGTCCGGTCGTCGTCTTTCATCCGCTTTTCCTTCTGGTGGTGCCCCCGGCCCGTCTTCTGGGGGGCGTTGAGACGGTCAAGCCACCGGCGCAGGGTTGCAGTTAGGTCAGCCGTGCCTTACAGCCGTCCCATCGATGTCTCCGAGGACGACGAGGTTGCCGAAGAGGTTCCCTTCGAAGTTGGCGACTCGCTGTCCCCCTTTCGGTCCTCATTGACTACACCCCAACCGTCCACGTCGGTCTTGCCCCCTGTTCGTGCGGGAGGGATAGAGGAGGAGAGATCGGGCAACGTTCGGTCCTTCACTGTCCCGCCTTCGGAGGCTCATGCTGATAATGTGCAAAAGTCAGCTGGTGAGGATCCTTCCTGCCTAGACCAGTTTCGCCTCACCCGTCCTCCGGAGTTCCCTCGAATCACTCGGCTCGCGAAGGGGGGCCCGCTGTATCTCCGCAGTCATCTCCTATGACCGGGAGGGACCCTCGGGCTTCATTTGCTTCCCCCATATCCCCGTCTCGGGTACCGCAGTATGTGTACTGCGTTAGCCCTTCCCGAGTTGAGGCTATGGGAGGATTTTCCATGCCCCCGGCCCTTCCTCGCAAGGCTAGCCTCGTGGCGTGTGGCCACGTCAGTGCGGTGTGCAGGGAAGTGGAAAAGATGAAGCGGCTAATCGAGGAGGAAGAGAATGAACGCTTCAGGGATTTCTGTGCCGGCTTTAGCACCGGCTTCCTGGCTAGGCAGGACGGAGTGCCCCTTCCTTCAGAGTCCCAGCTGAAGGAAATGTACCAGCTCTCCCTCTTCGAGAGGAAGTGTGGTCGTTTTTCGGAGAGGGACCCGGATTCTCCTGTTCGTTCAACTCCTTCCTCGTTCCCTCCAGGGCGTCAGGGGTGAAGTTGGCGCCGAAACCCCCTTTTTTTTTTTAAACACTTTCCGGTGTGCGCCGGGCATTGTTTCCGGGCTGCGTCCCGAGGTTGACATTTCATCAAAATTTGAACTTATTGATTTGCTTGTGGATGATGAATGACTGCTTTGATTTGCTCTTTTGCTTCTCGTTATTTTCATGCGTATTGACTTCTGCATGCTACTGTTTGAATGCCCGAGCTATTTTAAATGGTTATCCGATGTGACCAGGCATCTTAAAGGTAATCGGGCGATGCTTCTCCCCGTTCTAGGTGATTTTACCCATTTAGCCCCCGCTCTGTCCCTTTCTTTTTCGCACTTCACTAAAATCGTCAGTAGTCTTGCTTTAGTGGCCGTCTGATTTGCCAGGTTGGATGAGTGATCCTATTTTAGTGGCCACGTGGGACCTGGGTTAGCGATTGCGCGTATCCTCGAATGTCAGAAGTCTGACCACACTTTACACGTGGCCCTTTTTGGGCGGGATATTTAAGGTGTTCGAATTGTCTTCCATGATTAGCGTTTCTTCCCAAGGCCACTCGTCGTGCTCTAGCCAGTTGAAAGGACGCGCCGCCGTTCTGTCGGGTCCCCTATCTTTAAAATAAGGACTTCATTACCGCCTTCGGACGACTGCTCACTTCAATCGCTCTGTTCGAAGGTACTTCTTCTCTTCTTACTCCCTCTCCGGCCTTTGCACCCGGTTTCCCGCATCCGCTCTAGGGTTCAGGTATTAGGGGAGCTCTTCTCTGTCGTTCTTTCTTCTTATTACATTCATTCCTCTCTTTTAAGGATGTCCATCCTAAAGTCATTGGCCGGTCTTAGGGGTATGTTCGATATCCCCGAATCGGTGGGGATGGAATGGTCGCCTTACGATCACTTCCCCATTCCGTTAGACCGCCTAAACCATTCGAGCATGTATGTATACCCCTCTCAGATTGCGAGGGGTGGCTTAACGCTGCCCTTTCCTCCCCTCGTCAGGAGGTTTCTATCGACGTACGAGCTTCACCCTACCCAGTGCAATCCCAACTTCTTCCGAGTCTTGATGTGCTTCGTCGTCATAAATAGGGACTATGACCTAGATTTAGGGATTCCTGAAATCATGCACCTCTACGAGCTTCGGAAGTCCGGTAGGGGCTACCATTTTAGGGCTAGGGACTCTAGGCAGAAGCTCGTAGATGAGCTTCCAGATTCTGACAAGGGCTGGGCCGAAAGCAGGCTGATAATCCTGTCCGGAAGCTGGGAATTCGGCGATGCCCCTGAAGATATCTGGAAGGTGCCTCGCTCCATCTTAATAGGCGCGATAGGTCGGGCTGCCATTTTCTTTATTACTTGCTCTCGAATGTCTGATTTTACTTTTACTGATCCTTTTTGCTTGGCTTCCAGCTCCTGGCGCGAACTCCCGTCCTTCCGAGAATTCCGTGAAGTTGGAGCATGTGCGTGCTGCTTTCCGCATAAGCGACCGGGCTTTCTTCAAGCTTTTTGGTTGGGACAATCCGAATCCTGGCAGCACTCGTCGGTTGGGACCGCGCTTGAGAGACGTCTTTGAGGATCCGCCTCGCTCGCCGCCTCAGGTCGTATCCCCGGTTGCGCAAGAGATTCATCCTTCCGCGTCCGAAGGAGACTCCGAAGAAGAGCTGCAGCCGCTTTACAAGCTCGGCTTTGGTGACCCAATGGTGACCGAAGGCTCATCGGCCGGCGCCCGGCATGGCTCTCGCTCACGGAGAAGCCAAAGGGGGAGTCCCAGATCGGGGGAAAAATCTGGCTCTCATTCGGCCGGGAAGTCGGTGGCAATTTTGGAGAAAAAGGGTACCCGCCCCCAGCTCGGGATGTCCTCGACTGACGCCCGTCCTGAGGATAGGTTGGGCTCCAGCGCTTCCGGTTCTCGTCCTGGGGATAAGAAGGACTCTGCTGAAGAGGGAGGTTCTGCAGAGACTGGTGTTGCGAAGGAGGGGAGGTCTGTGACGGTGGACCCTCGTGTTGCCCCTTCCTTCTCAGACAGGTCGGGCATTGACCCTGTAGTAGGGTCGAAAACCCCTTCTAGCGAGGAGAAGTTGGCCCGGCTGGCGGCGCTTCGGGCTGAGGTGGACGCTCAGTCTGGGAGAATCGGCCAGCTCCCTAGCTCCGAAAGGAAGCGACTTCCCTCAGTGTCGCAGGTTCCCGCCGCCCCTTCCAAAAGAAGCAAGGTAGCTATGGTCAGCCCGATTTCTTCGTCTCCGCAACCGAGGCCGTCCTCAGCCGGCGTCCTGGCCCATAAAGGGAAGGATGCTGCTTTGGTCGTCCGACCGTCACCCCCGTCGTTTGCCGCCAGGGACCCAGGGTCTCGTCCTTTCGTTCCTGCTCCCCGGGCTATGTCTCGGCCCGTTCAGACTACCGATTCTGGTCTGAAGGATCGAGATGTAGCAATCGGCCTTGCCCGTTCAGTTGTACTGGAGAAGGACAAGACCCTGGCCGGTGCCGTCTCTATTCCAGAGATTGGCTCCATTCTGCAGAGCTTAGCTTACCAGGTGATATTCATATCTGCGTTTGAGTTTGTGCTTATATCATCAGTATTCATTCTTATCCATCATTCTCTCTGTCGCAGCTTGGCGTTTACGCGGGTGCAGTAGGCCCGTCCTACGAGCAGGTTGTGGCGGACGTTGCCCGGGCTCATCGGGCATGCGAAGAAGAGCGGCTCGCCCGACAAAAGGCCGAAGCCGTCCTGAAAGCTGCGGAGGAGGAACATTCCCGAGCCATCGAGCGACTTAAGAAGGAATGCCTCGAGCTGTCCCTGGCGCTAGACAAAGAACGAGTGAAAGGGCCCAGGCCGCATCAGAGTTCGAGCGGCACAGGAGAGAAGTCGCGTTGGACTTTGAGATCAACGTCCTTCAGACCGTGAAGGACCGCCTGGATCCGATCGAGGAGAAGTCCAGGGAGGCCGCTTTTGAAGCTTACGATCAGGGGTACCGAAGGGGTTTCCAGGACAGCCGGGAGGGGGCCCCCGCTCCTGGCGCTGATCGAGTCATCCGAACTTCGAGCCCATCCGACCCTGATCCTATGCCCGAGGACGCCGGAGATGCCCCCGCGGGCTCTATCGCACTTCCCGATCGTGACGGGATCCTTGAACAGGTAACCAGTTATCTCGGCTGTGATTTAACCGACATAATAGATGTTGATGATTTTCCATCCCCTGGTTGCCGAGATAACCCGTCTGCACAAAAGCCGTCACCTGCCAGTGTTGCAGGGGTGAGGAGCGAACCTCCTGAGGCTGTTGCCGGACCGGAGAGCTGGCGTTTGGAAAGTGATGCCTTACCGACCCCGGTTTGTATGGAGAAAACCCGGTGGCATCGGCTCACGGCCTGGAGGATCCTTCGGAGGATTTGGAAGACTGCGCTCCCATGATTCACCGTACCTCGCCAAGCCGCGCTACCCGGGAAAATTAGTGATGCCTTGACTTGCTGTAGTGCCGCGCTGGACGGCGATAGCTGGTTGTCCTTGATGTTTTTTTTTTTTAACGTCTCATTGTATCGTGACGGATATTGGACCGCTTTATTATATATTTTTTTTTTATGAATTAAACGCTTGTGGTGTGCTACGATGCTTTCGCGTTTCAATCCTGCCTATTATGGCCTAGTCCGAAGTAGTCGATACGTTTAATCGTATAGGGGTCGATATACAGGTTTAGTTCTGCTGTCCCCTCTGTTATACGAATGCTTGGGTTGAACCGAATTTGCACTTAGTCGGGCATGATTCCCTGGTATTATCCGGCTAGACGCGCGGTTATGAGGACCGAACTGAGTCGAATGCTGAAAGCGACATCGATAGAATTGGGCCCGATGAGCGCGGCTTAGGGTGCCATTCGGTTAGTTGCGCGGCTGCGAGGGCTGAATCGAGTCGTGTGCTAAAAGCGACCCCGATCAGACTCAGCCCGTTGAGCGCGGCTTAGGGTGCCATTCGGCTAGTTGCGCGGCTGCGAGGGCTGAATCGAGTCGAGTGCTAAAAGCGACCCCGATCAGACTCAGCCCGTTGAGCGCGGCTTAGGGTGCCATTCGGCTAGTTGCGCGGCTGCGAGGGCTGAATCGAGTCGAGTGCTAAAAGCGACCCCGATCAGACTCAGCCCGTTGAGCGCGGCTTTCCCGTTGTGTTGGCATGCACTCAAAGGACTCGAAGAAGAAAAGGAGGATTTTGCCTTTGTATTTAATGATAATACTTCTTCAAATGGATTACATTCCAGGGACGAGGAATCTCAAGCCCGTCCATTGTTTCTAGGTGGTAGGCCCCATTCGGTCCGATTCTGATAACTTTAAAAGGGCCTTCCCAATTTGGACTCAGCTTGCCGTGGTTTTTGTTTTTTGTTTCTGGAAAGACTTCTCTGAGGACCAAGTCTCCTATTCTGAAGTTCCTGTTTGACACCCGCCGATTATAATATCTGGATATTTGGTTTGGTAATCCGCGTTCCTGATAGCTGCGATTTCCCTCCCTTCATCCCGGAGCTCGAGGTCTTGCATCAATTGTTCATCGTTCGCTGCCCGATCGAAATTCTTGGTTCGATGAGTAGGCATTCAGTTTCAACTGGCAAAACGGCTTCGATCCCGAACGCTAGTGTGAAGGGAGTTTCGCCGGTGGACCTTCTTGAGGTTGTCCGGTAAGCCCATAGGACCGATGGTAGTTCGTCGACCCATTTGCCTTTCGCGCTACCTAGCCTCTTCTTCAGACCGTCCAGGATTGTCCGATTTGTGATCTCTGCTTGCCCGTTGCTCTGGGGATAGCGTGGGGTAGAAAAGTGGTGTGTATTTCAATTCTTCGCAGAAATTCTTTATCAGTTTGCTGTCGAACTGTTTGCCGTTGTCTGAAATGATGGCTTGCGGAACTCCAAATCGGCATATTATGTCTTTCCAGAGGAACGACCTGACCTCGACGTCTCTGATTCTCGCCAGGGGTACTGCCTCCACCCATTTGGTGAAGTAATCGGTGGCCACTAGCAGAAAGCGTTTTTGCCGGGGCGCCATGGGCAGGGGTCCAACAATGTCTAGACCCCATTGCGCGAATGGCCATGGGCTTTTAATAGGAACCATATCCGTGGCTGGTTGGTGAATGAGGTTCCCAAACCGCTGGCAGTTTTCGCACTTTCGAACCAATTCTGCCGAGTCTCTCTTCATACTCGGCCAGAAATAACCAATAGACACCGCCCGTAGGGCCAGTGAGCGAGAACCGATATGCCCACCGCAAAGACCCGAATGAAGCGTGTTGAGGACCCGTTGTGCCTCCCGGGGTCCAATGCACCTGAGGTAGGGGCCCTGAAAGCTCCTTTTGTAGAGGATCCCCATGGATGACATCCAATATCTGGCCGCCCTTTGCCTAAGTTTCCTTGCTTCGAGCTTGTTCTCTGGCAGGGCTCCTTCTGAAAGGTATCTCTTGATGTCGGTCATCCAATTAGGCGAATCATCCACGCAGGCTATCGTCAGAATCTCGCCGACTCGTTCGATGCTGGGGGATTTTAGGTAGTCGATATTTATACTTCTCGCCGGCTTCCCGCTGAGAGATGATGCCAGGGTTGCCAGCGCATCGGCTTGGGTGTTAAGCTCTCTTTCTATCTGATGCACCTTTATAGACTTGAATTGAGAGAGCAGCGACTGCACCTTCTGCTGGTATAACATCATCCTGTCGTCCCTGGTCTCGTATTCGCCCGTGCTTTGGAACACAACCAGCTGTGAATCACTGTAAACATCAATGACTCGTGCCCCCAAGTGAGTTGCGAGTTCCAGTCCTGCCACGAGTGCCTCATACTCTGCTTCATTGTTAGATGCTCTGAAGCCCAGTTTGATAGCGTGTTCGAACAAGAGTCCATCACTGTTCTTTAGAACTAGCCCTGCGCCCGCGCCTCTTCGATTGGAAGCTCCGTCGACATTCAGGGTCCATCTCAGGTCCGGCACCTCCTCTCGGGTTTCCATCACTAAGACTTCTCCTGAGTGCGGGGTTAGATCGGCCAAAATGTCAGCGACGACTTGCCCTTGATGGCGTTCCTTGGTATATAATGCAGATCAAAAGGGGAGAGTTCTATTGCCCACTTCAACATTCGCCCTGTGATGTTGGCCCTTTTCAAGATGGGTTTCAGAGGGTAGTCGGTCACGACATTGACCGTATGGGCCACGAAGTAATGGCGGAGTTTTCGAGATGAGACAAGCAGGGCGTAGACCACCTTTTCTAGATACAAGTACCTGGATTCCGGCCCACAAAGAGATTTGCTGATGTAATAAACAGGCCTCTGCACCCCTTCATGCTCCTTTATGATGGCGGAACTGACTGCATGAGCTGAGGCTGCCAAGTAAAGGTAGAGGGGCTCATCGGGGTTGGGCTTCATTAGAAGCGAGGCGATGACAGGTATTGCTTTAATTCTTCAAAAGCTTGTTGGCACTCGGGGGTCCAATTGAATTCCTCGGTCTTTCTTAACAATTTAAAAAAGGGGAGGTTTCTCTCGGTGGCTTTGGAGATGAACCGGTTTAAGGCGGCCAGTCTCCCAGTCAGCTTCTGAACCTCCTTCCGATTCCTCGGTGGATCCATTCGAGTATAGCTTTGATCTGGTCGGGATTGGCCTCTATGCCCCGATGCGTGGTGAGAAAACCAAGAAATTTCCCTGACTCCACCCGAAGGAGCATTTTACCGCGTTAAGCTTCATGCGATAACTCCGAAGTACTTCGAATGCCGCCTTCAGGTGCCCGAGGTGATCTTCTCGCTTGCTGCTTCGCACAAGCATATCGTCGATGTATACTTACACTGTCCTGCCGATTTGATGTTCGAACATCTTAGTGACCAATCTCTGATAAGTTGCCCCTGCGTTTTTCAGTCCGAAGGGCATCACCTTGTAGCAATAGGTTCCCATCGGAGTGATGAAAGCCGTCTTGTCGACGTCGTGCTCATACATTGGTATCTGGTGATACCCTGAATATGCGTCCATGAAGCTCATCAACTCGTTGCCCGATGAGGCATCAACCAGCTGGTCTATTTTTGGAAGTGGGAAGCTGTCTTTCGGACAGGCGCTGTTCAGGTCCGTGAAGTCGACGCAGACGCGCCACTTCTGGTTCTTTTTCGGTACGACCACTGTGTTCGCTATCCATTCTGGATACCGAATCTCCCGGATAAAACAGGCCGTCAATAACATTTCCACCTCTTCTTTGATGGCCTCAGCATGGACGGGCGCCACTCGTCCCTGTTTCTGTTTGACCGGGCGAACCATTGGGGAAATGTGCAATCGGTGGGATATCACCTCGGGGCTAATGCCCGGCATCTCCGAAGGCGTCCAAGCAAACACATCTCTATACGCGCGGAGTAACTCGATCATTTCCATCCTCTCAGCCGGTTTCAGCGTGGTTCCGATAAGAAAATACCGTTCCGGATTCTGTGGGTCGATAACTATTTTTTCCAAATCCTCTACGACCCTCTGAGCAGGATCGGGTCGGGCCTCATCGGCTCTTACCCGATCCTTCAGTAATTGCTATCGTTTCGGGTGAATATCGCCTGCCTCCCCGGCCTGCTCCTCGGTATGGGCCTTCCCGGATGTAGCATCTTCTCGCAGCAACTTGGTCACCTTGTATCTGCATAATTCCTTGGGCGGAAGGGAAACGCAGTTTTTGATGGTAAGTGGACGGAATGGCCTTCATCGCCCCTAGCCATGTGCGTCCCATAATCGCGTTGTAAGGCGACCGAAGGTCCATGACAATAAACTCTGTCAGGACCGTCTCGTCTCCCACCCGTACTGGTAAGGTTATTCGCCCAGAAGGGACTGCTTGGCTGCCGTTGAAAGCTATCAACGGCTCCCTCATCGGCTCCAAGCTTGATGATTTCAACCCCATTTTGTGATACGGCTGCATGAATAGGATGTCCGCAGAGCTTCCGGTATCGATGAGTATACGCTTAACATCAAAATTCGCAATTCGCAACGTGATGACTAAAGCGTCGCTGTGAGGTTTTTCTTAGTTTCAAAGAAAGAAGAGGATTCTGCCATTGGAATTGAACCAACTTACTTACCCGATGAGCCTACACCCCCTTTGAGCAGACACACGAAGAAACCTATTCATTGAATTCACTTGCTTGCCCAAAATTTGGCTAGAACTGACTTTGACTCTTTGACTGGTACCATGGCTTGGAACTCTTCTCGCTGCTTCAATTTCTCTGTCCCTACCGGTCATCACTGGCCTACCCAAACTCCCGGCGAGATCCTCATCGGAAAATGAGATCACCCCTGGATCATCCGCCTTTGCTTTCTTAGGGGCTAGCACCGCCTCCTGGTCGATCTGCAGAATCTCCAGATGCTGAGAACCGCGCTTAGCTGTCCTTGCAAACGACTTGGTGTCCGATAATCGTGGCAGTCCTCCACATATCGTGTCGATCACTCCTGCCGCCTGGGAGGGCCCAACAGCCACCACATGTCTTTCCTGCTTCTTCTCCTCCTTCGGCACAATGAACTCCCGGAGCTTGCCTTTGCGAACCAGGGACTCCAAGAAACCTTTCAGCGAGCGGCAGCCTTCGGTCTGGTGACCGAAGTCCCGGTGGTAGTCACACTTGAGCCCTTTGTCGCGGGCGGCTGGATCGCTCTTCATGGGGGGTGCCCACTGGAAGAATGGAGCGTGTTTGATTTTTTCTAGAATCTATACGAGAGGTAAGTTGAACTTTGTGTAAGTCTTCTCCCGGACCTCATTGGCTGTCGGGTTATTTCTCTGTTCGGCGCGTGACTTCCGCGCCTTGTCTTCCCTTGGTTCGGGATTCTTTGAAACTGTGGCGACGGCCTGGGTCCGCGAAGTGGTCGCCTCGTCCTCGACCTTGGCGTACTTCTCTGCCCTGCACATGAGCTCGCTAAGGGTCTCCGGAACTTTCTTTACCAGAGAGTTGCGCAAGTCATGCTTCGGCGGCAACCCGTTTTGAAATGCCATTATCGCGGCATTCGAGTCACACCGATCTACCTCAAACATGAGGAGGCGGAACCGATCTACAAATCCCCGAATTGATTCCCCGGGTCGCATTTGGATCTTCATTAGGTCTCCCAAATCCTTCTGTTGTTTTCGGCTGCAGATGAAGTGCTCCACGAATAGAGTCCCAAGTTCTTCAAAGTTGTGGATTGATCCACCGGGGAGCTGGTGGAACCAGCTGAGAGCCGCCCCTTCGAGACTAGAGGGGAACATGCGGCACATGAGCTCATCGTGCTGCTCGTAGAGTGCCATCGCGTGTCGAAAGCCCAACACATGATCAAAGGGGTCGGTCGTTCCGTTATAAAGTCGGAACTTTGGCTGGACGAACCTCCGGGGGGGTATGCTGTGTAGGATGTGATGAACGAAGGGTGATTCAAATCCCTTCAGTGCTCTCGAGATAAACTCCCGATCTCGGGTGCTGGTCATTCCACTCCTGTGTGTCTTCTTTGTATGTTCCCGACGCCTTTGTCCGTAGTCGTCATCCGAAGACACCGAATAACGGCTGGGGCTTAAATGACGCCCTTGTCCTCCAGTCCGGTGAGTGTTGGCTCGCTTTCTTCGTTGTTCCCGATGAGGTGAATGGTCTCGTTGCTCACTGGGATTCATCCTCGCGTAATTCCCTTCAAGGGGAACGTCAGATAGATCCCGCCTACCCCCCTGGCGGTGTCCTTCGCCCGACGAGTAGATTGATTCATGGCTTCGCGCGTTTGGCCGTCTACTCTGGCGATCGTGGTCTCGCGGCTCCTCGCCAATTCTGACTGAGTTCGGCCGATCCCGTGCTTCTGGCGGGGGCGGCGGTGGTGCCGTTTCTTTACGCTTCAGGATCTGCTCCACCAAGCTTTCCAGATGCTGATGGCGCTGGCTCATCAGTTCGAGCTCCTTTGCAAGGTCTCGCCCAGCTTCTGGGGTCGGGTCTTGTGACGATGATCCGATCGGCGCCTTGCCTTTGGCTGGGGGAGGGTCATCAGGAGTTACGCGTTCCCGTTCCATGTCGCGTTCGAGGACCGTTGAACGAGTCCTAGTTCCCACCATCTTCTCCGGCGAGTTTATCGGGACGGCTTTTCGCTCCGGTCCCACAGACGGCGCCAAAATGTGGAGGTGGATTTTCGAGTATCCCTTCGTGGGCCGGATCTTCGTTGATCCGGGCTTCTGAAATGGGTCCGGAGAAATGGTTTGAGCCTGAACTCCTTCCTTCGTCGATACTCCTCGCCTTGATCAGAACGGAGTGCTCCTCATCGTCTCCGACTTCCAAGCACCTGCCACTCACACCAGTGTGGTGCCGGCTAACGCCCCTCCGACGCTCAAGTCAGTGATCCACCTTCTCAAAGGAATTTAGACATTTTTTCTGACTGAAGCGAGAGGGAAGAGTGTATTCCGTACCTGAGGAGGGAGGGGTGACCTCCCTTTTATAGTGGGTCGGGGCGTGCCGATCGGGACCTCGAGGAGTGTCCATAGCGTGATATGGTACTTCCTGCTAGGCCTACGGATTCGGGACACGTGGCGTCTAGGGATCATCATTAACCTATAACGGTTTCCCTGACGCATCGTCCTTTTTGTCGTCAGAGAATATTCCCTTCGCCAACTGTCTTGAAGAAGATAGAGGAGGGATCCATATCTGGTTTGTTACTCGACTCGGGCACCGACGTGCCCTGGCCCGAATAGGTCGCTACAACCTTGTCCTTTCGCATGACTTCACCAGATGACTGTGTATCTCTGGTCGGGCGTTGTTGTCGTGGTCACGCCGTGGTCGGGCATACGGTTCGCCCGACCTGACTTACTCTCGTTTGTCCTTATCTTCTGCGTCCGGGTTCGCCGGGCCCATAAACTCGTCGGGCGAGGTTACCTCACTTGGGTATCGCCAGGTGGGTCTGACCTCGAGGTCTGGCTAGTGGGCCTGCCTCTCTTTTTGGGCTGGCTTCATGTTAATCGCGAGATGGGCTTTATCCGGGTTATTCCCCACTTTCTGTCTTGTTCGGAATTGCCCTCCTACAAAAACAAATTTACTCGGCTATCCCTATATTAACCCAAAACTGAAAGAATAATGTTACGTGCAATCCTATTTCTAGCCTCAATTCTAGTCTACACGTGTTTTGAATTTTTAAAAAATAGTATACATCATCTAATAAGATACATACTTTTATAAGAAATGAAACATATGCTCCAATGAATTACATGGATGTATTTATAGAAAATGTTAAATAAATCTATCGGTGCATATACCTCTTTAATGCGAGTATATACTTTGTTAATTTGCTATTGAAGTATGTAAGACTGGAATTGGGATTGGAATTGTTATGATTTTTTTAAACAAGTAGAACAAATGAAAATTCAATATCGGACTCGTTTAAATGCTTTAGTTAATTCGTAAGATTCTTTTTACATCAAGAGTCAGTTTTTCGTGGTCATGATGAATTTGATGACTCAACTAATAAAAAGAATTTTCTAGAGTTTCTTTAGTTTTTTGCTGATCTTAATGAATTTATCAGTGAAGTTGTGTTACGGAATATTCCAAAAAATAATAAGTTATGTTACCATGACATTCAAAAAGACAATTAAAACTACTAATGTTATCATCAATGACCTTGCAAATATGAAATCTCATCGAGGATAATTGTAAAAGTTTATATATTAGAAATCATTGATCTCCTTTCTTTGATGCCATTTTTTTATTACAAGTTGTTATATTTTCAAAAGAAAATTTTATGTTTTTTTATAAATATATATTTTCAAAAGAAAATTTTATGTTTTTTTATAAATATATAATAAGTGTAGATTTTTTTAAAATGTGTCGTATTTATTTTTCTAAATGACCCCATCTATAAAAAATCCTAGAGCCGCCACTGCTCTCGATGAAGATCCCTCTCACGCTGTCCCCTCTCGACACCGACCCCTCTCACGCCAACCTCCCTCGACGCCGACCCCTCCAGTAAAGGATCTCCCTTATTTTCATTTGTAATATGAATGGTTTGAATTGGATCCATATCTAAATATCATATATGTTTTGATTTGTACGGTTTAGGTTTGAATCCTTCATATTTTCTTCATAATAAGTTTGTTGGGTCACATAAGGTCTTTGATAGGTGTTTAAAAAAAAACTTGATTTGTAAAAACAAAGCACATTTTTCTTAAGAGTGGCTCTATTTGAGCCCCTCAAAATTATAAGTAAGCCCCCCTTATTTATAAGCCCTTCACATTTTCATAACTTAATTTAGCCCCTCATATATTAACCTCATATTTAAACAATAAATAAGCCCCTCATTTGAAATATGTGTTATATTTAAATCCCTGTAATTGTAATATATGTATTACACCCCTTCATACTAATGTTTTTTTTTCTTTCAGCAAGACATTCCTACGAATGTTTTACATTGAACATTTATTTATATAGAGTATGTGATTCATTATATTGTGAAATACGTGATATTAAATTTGTTTTAAAATCAAATCTCTAAAAATTATTACATAGAATTCATGGAGATAATATTCAACACCAAAAAAAATTTCATTCATAAAAGATCAATTCGGCACAACAAAAAAAAAATTTCATCCACATACAAAAATGGATTTTTTATTAATATTTAGCCAATCAAACATACATTTCTTTATTATTTTTTGGTGAAAATTGAAATAAATAATTATAAAAAAATTTACATCGACCATATACCAAAAAAATTGAAATCCACATTTATATATATCTATTCAATTTCAATTGGAGCATACATTAATGCCCAGAATTGAGGCCACATTGATGCCCAAATGTAATTCGCCTCTCTTATAAATAAATATATAAATAAATAATTTTAAATGAGATGGGGGATATGCTTATTAAAAGAATCTTAACGAAAGATTTTATCAAAAAATTAGGTGGGCTTACTTATTGGGGGGTGTACTTATTAGGAAAATCTAAATGGATCTTTGACAACAAAATCCATTTAAGAGGGGCTTACTTACAATTTTGAGGGACTCAAATAGAGCCACCCTTTGCTTAAAGGGGCATCCTTTCCGGGTCGACCTTGATCTGCCGGGTCCGGGTCCGGGTCCACTCCGACCCGGCCCGGACCCGACCCGTTGACAGGCCTAGTTCCAACCCTAACATTTGAAAACCTCTCTCATTGACGACTCCCATGGACCCGATTCCGACTCATTCTCCCCTCTCTCGTTGACGACACCCGATGCCGCTGACCCCATCCCCTGACGCCGACTCTCTCTCTCTCTCCCCCTTTTCTTCCGACGTTGTTGCCCGCCACAACCCGACGCTTTGGTAAATAATCTCCCCGAATTTGATATGTTTGACATTGGGTTTTTCTTGAATGTGATATGTTATACATTGGGTACTGTTTAGGTTGAAAACTTCTTTTCAGTACATGTTTTTTTTATTTTAGATTCATGTAATGTTTATGTGCAAAAAATCTTGTTAATGTTTATGTTGAAATCTTGAAATGTTTGAACCTACTAGTGTTACAAATGAGGATGTTGGTGAGGGTGAGGTCCTTGAGCAAAATGTTAAGTTGTCCAAAAAAAAAATGAAGTTGACATCTATAGTTTGGAATGAATTTGATAAAGTTATCAAACCTTGTAAATTTATGAATGACAATTTTAATATTTTTGATAGCATGCTTATAAAATTTAATAACATGTAAAATCACTCTCAAATAAAAATTATATTTTATATTAATATTATTTTTCAATTACATGATGATTATGAAAAGTTTTAAATATGATGATTAGAGAGAGTTTAAAAATTACATAAAGATATGTTAATCTTTTTAGTTTTCAAAATTGTAAAAAAAAAGAATTTTTTTAGTATAATTTTAAAAAGTGACTAATTTGAGTTATTATTTGATATTTTTTTCAAAATAAAAAACAAGTCCCCTCTTCTTTTTTTTCAGACGCCCTTGCCTGTTCTCTCGACGATCTAGGGTTTGTTAGGGTTCGAAGAAATCCGCCATGACAGACCTAAGTGAAGAAGATGAGCGAGTATCATCATCAGACGAGGTTCCTACATTATGACTCGTTATTCCTTTTTCTTTTTCTCACATCATCCCTCTCTCTTTAAATTGATCTCCCTATTTTGTTTTTGAAGGAAGAAGAAGAGGATATGGAGGAAGAGTTGGAGAGAGAGATAGAGAGAGAACTCGCCGAAGTGCCTCTTGGGGAGTTGCATAAGGCGAGGGCCGCCGGATTCCACACCGCCTCATCAAGCGGTGGTGGTCGTTGGCGAATCCCCGACCTGAGGAAAAGAAGACTAGCCGAGCTAACAAGAACAGGTGAACTCATTTTCTCCTTCCTTGGTTTTCCTAACTTCGATTCGAATGTTTGTCCTTGCCTTGGATATCACGATCTTTTTTTTTTTGGAATTCAAGGCCGATGGAGATGAGCAGCAGGAAGCCTGTGGGGAGGTTTAGACAAATCATTCAAGTTCCTAAAAAGGTAAAAAAAGAAGTAATTTATGCTTTGCTTTTTCTTTGAAATAGGCCCCATTTGGATGTGTGGTTCAACTGCTCAGATTATGAGAAGAATCCGTTTGCTTTTGAAAAACATTGTTTTCGGAGAGTTTGAAATGTCAGGAAAATTTGTATAGAAAATGCTGAAATGCAAATTTTGGACGCAGAAGTGAAAACATATTTGGATCCATGTTTGGCTTTTCTATTGTTGAATCCTCCCAGCGGAAGATTCTCAATTGTGAATTCAAATACATTTCAGTGTTTTGCTTTTCAAACTCTTCCTCCGACTTTTTTCAGGCCAAAAAATCCAGCAATTGAAAAACTAGCAAACCAATGCTTTTTAAAAGGTGGGTTTGAAATGTGAGATTTTAAGAATATCAGCATTTTAACCGCACATCCAAATATTTTCTTAGATTTATCTTTTTTTTAACATGAGAGAAAGGTGTTTTGTTACTCCAGGTTGTGAGGGATCCTCGGTTTGAGTCATTGTGTGGAAACCTTGACCCAGATGGGTAAGCTTACATTTCATTGCTCTAGAAATTTCACGACTCTATTGATTGATCTTAAGTTTCATCTGTTAACGTCTTATTTTGTTTTTACTAGTTATGTGTCTCTCTCATAAATTATGCATTGTCAATGACTTTATATCATTTTGTTTACCCAGTTTCTATGACGTCATGCGAAGATTTATTTTATTTTTCTTCATAATTTTTTCTGTTCTTTATTTGCCCAAATTTATTGGTTATCATTAATAATCTTTGAATAAAATCTTGTTTTAACTATGCTGGAGGTTGTTAGTCAGATTTTGCTTTGGGGTGTGTTTGTTAATGTGAGTATTATACCTATTGAGATTTTGTATATTTAGCAGAAGAGTGGGGTGTCATCTAGTTGCATTTTTTTAGAAGTGATGGCATCTACTTGATTATTAGTCCAGAAAATGATATTTAGAAAAAGGCGCACATGCATAAATTTGTGTGTTTGAATCAAAATGCTTCTTCACATTGCTTTTTATCATTCCGTTTTTGTACTATCAGGCTCAATCGATCATTTCTTATTGGGTCAATGTGTATCGATTCATCCCACATTACAATAACATATGGGTTCATGTTGACGGTTTTTTTTTGACGGAAGGTAGGAGCATTTCATATTTAGATGACACCCCTTGCAAATAAAGGAGATGAAGGATCTCTGCTAACAAAGAAAATGAGAAAAACCAAAAGGCCCGAAGGTGGGAAACCACCTTACCCACCTACAATAAGAATACAATCACCAAAAAGGCCCCATGATAGATGAGACCTTCTCTTCTCCTAGAATTACTAAGATCCAAGCCCGAAGAGAAGCCGTGATTGTCACCCATTAAGGCTCATGTTAACACTTAATGGAATGCTGATTATTTTTTTTAACTTTTTCATTTAGTGTTGTTTGAATCTCAGGGCTCGATTGGTATCACTTAAATAAGGTGATTTCGCTTTTAATTAAGCAGAAAGCTAAAAAGTGTTGCCGAACACATTATAAAAGGCAGGCTTATTAAAAAGTTGCTTACAACTTTTAGTACAAAAAGTTTGCTTTTTGAAAAGCGTAGAAAATGCGCATTCTAGGAATCAACTCTATTTGAGCCACTTTATTCAAAATCTTATTTTTCAAATGTGTTTCCAAAAGGACCCTCAATTTTAGATCTACGGAGATTGGTAGAGAGACTTGATCTGTCAAATTGGTTGGTAAAACTAAATATTTTGTTTGAGTCTCATGTTAACACTTAATGGATCGTTTACCATCAATGATTGCTTGTTGGTTTGTAGGTTCAGGAAAAGATACAGTTTTTTGTATGAGGTTGAACTCCCTGCTGAAAGAGAGGTGATCTTCCTAGTTGCAGAAGCTTTTATAAAATGTTGTTTTCTATATTTTTATTTTTGATACTGATTTGCCACCATCTTTACAGAAACTTCAGAAGTTGGTGAAGAAGTCAAAGGATCCAGAAGAAACTGAGAAGTTAAAGAAACACATTTCATGGATTGTAAGTTAGTGCACACTGGATTATTTTTTTGCCTGACCTTGGTTCACTGTCTTCTCTCTTATGTCTCACATTTTTCATATATTTTTAAATCCTTGAAGCTTTTGTCTTTTGAATCTTGTGATAATAGAGCTTCATACTTTGTTGTTGTTTCCCATGTAAAATATGACTTTTCATATCACAATTTCTTGCAATAGAAATTATGCTTTGTAAAACTTAAATGTTGATAATGTGGGAGGGTGGGGAAAAGGATGCATACCTGTTTATCAGAATGATGGGACATCACTTGAATCTATTTTAACAGTGATTTCGTATCAGGAGAACATAAATCATCTCCACTTTAACGTAGTATGCTTCTGTATGCATCAGTCATTGAATCACGATTAGAAGGACTAAAATATTGAAGGTAGAGTTTATTACTTGCCTTCTGTTTGCATTTTGTGAAATCAGTTTTTTAATGAATAGAATAGCACTATTATTACTGACTTACTAGTGTCAGATCAATAAAACATGGGGTTGATAATAATAACATTTCTTTTGTGCAAGTACAACATTCATTTATCATTAACCGAAAAAAGGTATATCAATGACTTGATAATAATAACCCACATGGGGTTGGTAATTTGGCATGAGCCATGGGTTTGCTCCCCATGGGTTTTGAGTTTAATCCCTCCAGGCTTACCTGAAGCACATGGTTTGTGGGTGAAGTATAACATTTATCATCTTCAAATTTGTTGGCCGTGATTTGAGATTATGTATGAATTCAGACATTTGGTCATTCACCTTTTTGTCTGCCTGGCTTTGCATCATTTTTGCTCCCCATAGGTTTTGAGTTTAATCCCTCCAGGCTTACCTGAAGCACATGGTTTGTGGGTGAAGTATAACATTTATCATCTTCAAATTTGTTGGCCATGATTTGAGATTATGTATAAATTCAGACATTTGGTCATTCACCTTTTTGTCTGCCTGGCTTTGCATCATTTTTCCTGAATTCCTACTTGAAACTAGAACTTTGTACATCTTGAATTGTCTGTGAAAGCTTTATTTATTTAAAAAATTTGTGCATGCCAATGTTCCTTCAGGATAAGCAGCTTAAGTCAGAATCCGGAAAGAGCAGAGATGCTGAGATTTTGGCAGAACATAAGAAGAAAGAAAGGGAAGCGGCCAAGCATGGGAAGCGACCGTTTTACCTTAAGAAATGTTTGTTCTCTCTCTGCTGCTCCTCATCTCACCCACATAATATCATCTTGGGTTTATACAAGCTGCACGGTTGTTTTAATAATTCTCGTATATGTTGGATAATGTTTGTCTCGTGTTCTCTTTTGATTCTTGATATCTTCAATTCAAACTATGTATTCTTTCTAACATAAAAATAAAAGGAAACACCTTGTCCCATTGCCACCAATTTTGGAGAATGCTAGGGACTTGAGGGAGCTTTAAAAAAAAACGCATTCTGTAATATTTATTATGCAAAGTTGGTTCTTGAACTTTCTTCCCGAAGAATTGACATCCAAGTTTTGTTATGCAGCCGAGATACGCGAGCAAAGTCTGATTCAGAAGTATAATAATCTCAAGGTCAGTGCACTTATGTCAATGAAATGATCTTCAAATGTTTGTTTTTGTTTTTCTGTGTTCTTTGCTTTAAAATATTGCGTTTTGCAGGCTGAAGGCAAACTGGAATCCTTCATTGAGAAGAGGAGGAGGAAAAACGCCTCGAAAGATCATCGCTACATGCCTTACCGCCGCCCAGCAAATGAGGACTAATATTTATGATATTCTGTTGAGTTAAATTATTCTATTTCTCATAGGGCCTTTGTTCCCTTCTTCTGTTTACAAGGGGTTATATAGATTTTTCCCAATGAAAAATTAGTACTCTGAAAGCTGTGTTTGTGCGGGTAGAAGAAATTTGTGGTTCATTGAGATTTTCAATTTGCTGTTACAGTTTTCCTCTACTAATAAGTCCATCATTCTTGGTGGGCTGAGCTTATTCATGCCCCACCACAGATCTAGGCCCAACTCTAGAGACATTGTTATGTCATTTGCAATGGAGAAGTTAGATTCCCTGGATTGCATTCAAAATGATCAATCTTTTCTATAAATAGGATTTTTAAAATAACATTTAAATTATATAATTTCTTAATCACAATGATTATCAAAGGTTTTCAGTTAAACTTTTGGCTATTAAATCTTTTACTTCAAGAATATGTTATCTCAGTATAAGATATAAAAAACCTACTTATTTTCTTTATATTTGTTAAAATGGGAAAAAAAATTAGAATGTTTTTACACACAGTTCGCACGGATAGTCCAGTCATCTAACAAGTTCACTCTTTTTTTAAAGGATAATATTATATCCAGTTCCATTTGTAGCTTCAATTCCAATCTATATGTGTTTTGAATTTTTTAAAAATAGTATACATCGTCTAATGAAATACATGTTTTTATAAAAAATGAAACATATATTCTAATGAATTGTATAGATATATTTATAGAAAATGTAAAAAAATTCTTTCGAAGCATATGCCTTATTAACGTGAGCATATGCGTCGATAGAAATCTATTGGACTAGAATTGAGATTAGAAATGGATTTGAGTGTAACAATGCCTTTTTTTAAAACATTTGTAAAAACGGATCCATTTAATTCGTTATGCAGAGATATACACTTTCACTAATAAAATAAGGTTTATTATTTTTTTAAAAACATGTGCAGACTGTTTGTTGGAATGTGGCTAATTGATTAATAAAAAAATATATGTTTTTATTCAAAGATTGTGTTTGGTTTCACATTGTAAAATTAATTTTAGACAAAAAAAAAATGCATTCAAAACTGATTTTGTATGAGTCTTTTCACACCTTCAAGAAAATTAACGTTTTGGGCATTTTTTACATAGAACTGTTTGTTTACCCCAGTTTTTATCTGTTTGGAAACGTAATGGAAAAACAGTTTTATGCATATCCAAAAGGCTGAAAAAACCCGTTTTCAAACGATAACAATGTTGCTTAGAAATGAGATTAATGAGATTGAGACTACAACATTACCATAAATACTTTCTAATGTAATTAATTATATTCCTAATTCCTATCCTGGGACCTGGCAGGCACTCACCCCTATGAAGCTCTGTCGCTTTGATATTCCAACCATATTTACTGTCACTTCACAAGTTCCCTCTCACATTTCTTTAGTTCATCAACACAAAACCCCAAAAAAATTCTGTTTTTTTACCTTCCAAAGCCAAAAGCCCCCAACTCCATTGAGTAAAAAAAAAAAAAAAATTTCAAAATCTGTATCATCTGTTAAAACAAAAAGAAAGATTTCTGCGGATCTTTCCAGCATGAGATGGGGTGTCTTCTAAAATCACAAAGGGGTTCTTAAAAATGTTACCTTTTCAATGTCAGTCCACCAAAATCTCAGTTTTTGAGAGTTGGGTCCTTGTTTTCCAACCCAATCTTGCTGTTCCTCAATCTGGGTCTCTCTCCTTCTCCAATTCAGAGAAGCATTTTGTGTTTGTTTGTTCAGACCCACCTTGTTTTCCTTGATTTCCAATTAAAAGTTGCTACATCTGCGCCTCTTGTGTTTGTGTTTATGCGTGTGAGAGACAGAGTGAATTTAAAAAATGTTGCAACTTTTGTTTCTGGTTCTGTTCGCGGAGGGTGCGGCGGCGTTCCTACTGATGGTGAAGATTGGGCCTTTGAGGGAACTTGTGATGAGGTCAATTGACCAGTTGAAGATGGGACCGTCGATGGTGATTGTGAAGACGCTCGCTTGTACGGCATTGGCGATCTTCCTCTCCAGTGTCTTTGGCGTCGTCAAGATCCAAAACAAGGGGGCGAAGCTCGGGACTGTCACGCCGATGGACCAGGTCATATGGGGGACTCAACTCCTCGATGCGTCGCTGTTGGGTATATACGCTCTTTCAGTGCATTTGCTTGTATTGGTTCTTTGAATTGAGTGTTGCTTGATGATTTCTTAGTGGCATTGTTTCACTGGATCACTTTTTATATGTGAATGTATCAATGTTGTAGAAAGCATCAGGCGCTAGTTTAATCAATAAAAAATCGCTATTTAAATAATAAATATTTTATGTATATATAATAGCTAAAATTTTATTTCAAAATTGTAACAAAACATCAAAACAATATTAATAATATAAGAATATTAGGGATAACACACAATAATTAATTAATATATAATATATAAGGCCACTTAATAGCTTGTTGACCAGAAAGGATTTTTAGAACACTGGAATATATGTTGTTCTTGTCTTAGGCCTGAAGGTAAACTATGACCTGCAGTTTTATATGCCTGATTGTTTTCATGTTATGCTTCATGAGACTTGTGAGCACAATCTAATTATGTAATAGTAATATTCTTATCGGGGAAGGATATGTTGTCTGAGGTGTAGCTGTGGCATCGTATGAATCATTAGAAGAGAAAATCATTGAAAAGAAGAAGTAGCCTAGAAAATACTCAATGTCTTGATTTCATATGGCAACTGCACGCTGTGGAGGCACAAAACAGATGTTGAGCCCTCTCTCAGGTTTTCTTTGGAGATAACAATAGAAAATTTAGAAAGGAAGAAATCTAATTCCATGAAACAAAGTACAAAGCTTGTTGAACTAGGAATTTTCAGATCGCTCATGTACAGGAGGAAAGATTATGGGAAAAACACACATTCACTCAGGAATAAGCCCCACTAATGTTTAAATATATTGAAAAGAGAAAGATATAGCTATTACAAATAAAAGCAAGCAATTAAGCTCTGCCATATAGAAGCACAAAGGCATGAACAAGTAGTGAAATTTTTCCATAAATACATGTTACTAGATGTAAAGTCATACATGCTACAAGTAATGAATATGAAGGACAACACAATAAGATGAAGATGAGGAGGAGAGGTGCAAGGTGGATATTAGATGACTTGAGTCATGAGGGCCATTCTCAAAAAATTCCTTGGGACTCCCTACATTAATCACTTGAATCTCAATACCTGACTTTTAATGGATTTTCTTACATGCAAGTTTCTATCCATTATCATGTTATTGGTATTTTATCCAAGTGTAACATGTCTATAATGCTTTCCAAATTTATGGAGATGGCACATCCAATCAATACTCTATTTGAAGTTAGAAGCCAGTGAAATAAATGCTTTTAAGAGATCTTATTATAACACTAGGAGTAGTTTGCTCTTCAAAGTGCATATCATAAGATCTGCTTTTGTTTGACTTCCTTCCAAGGGATTTTTTATTGTGATTTTTTAAGGGACTGTTAAAAAAAACCAACTGAAAAAGTTATTGGTATAATGTAATCTACGAGCTAAAAGCCTCATATACATGCGAAGATCCTCAATACAACATTGTGAAAATTCAAGAATTATAAACTACCCACATTATTCTTATAACATTCAACTTTAAGGAAACAAAGATCCGTGATTATAATTGAAAAATTACTTGAATTGACTAACCATCTGCTGAAATATTGTGTTGGACCACAAGTCGCGTGACCCGACCATTGACCCTAATTTTCGCAATCCGTGTTACAGGTAAGTTATTAGTGTTATATCTACATCCACATAACATTGGATGATTTTCTATCATATTAAGTCCATTGGAGTTACTCTTGAGCTTCCCCTAGAAGTGCATTTGCTCAAGCTGCTGTTGACAACTCAACCTAGAAAAATTGACTATAACGCTACTGGCTTACACAGCAAGAAGTTGTTCACTTTGCCTCTAAATGGGCCCATGGCTTTAAAATGCGTCTTGATGTGTAAGAGTTGTGCTCATATATAAGCACAGACTATCTCCTCCCATTAGGCGATGTGGGACTAAACCACCCTCACTCTCACCTAATCCATGGGCCTCTTGGGACTCTTAGGCCTGGGCTATGTATCACAGCTCCTACACACCAATACGTGTTTTAAAGCCGTAAGTCAATTTAAGGGCAAAACGGACAATTTCTTGTTGTGTAAAAGCCTGGGTTGTTACATTAACTGTCGTCCAATGTTTGAAACAAATGCTTCTTAGCTTTGGTTGGACCTTTATCGTTTGCCTACAATTTTATAGTTGTATGGACAATCTTTATGATATTGCTTGGAGACCAAATGACTTGCCTGCCCAAGACCTTAGAAATTTGAGTGATGGGGTTTGGTCTGAATACAACATTTGATTTGGAAAACTTCAGATTTAGAATGCCAGATCAGAACAAACAGGATTTATTTGTTGTTGATGGGATTCAAGCCACGATAAGTTTTCTTCAATAAAACAAGGAGCATGAACAGCCCACCTTTTCTCAAAAGGAAAAGAAGAAGCTTATTCTTTTTTTTTTGTCAATCAGATGATTCCTTCCATTTGTGCTTCTCCTTCATCTTCCTCCTATTTTTCACATTGGGTAAACTACAGTCAATGATTCAGTGAATTCGAGGAATTAAGCACATCAACATGTATTGTTATTGCAGACTCTAAATCCATGACAAGCCTTTACCTGATTTCAGAAATTGGCCACAGAATAGTTGATTCCTTGAAATATAAGTATATAATGGCACATTTACATTTGGCGAAAGCAAAAACTCCCTATAAATTTTCCTGATTTTCTTTCAAATTTTTTTCAGGTTTCATTCTTTTCCTTGGTCTTGTCATTGATCGCATGCATCGCTACCTTCAAAAACTAAGTGCTTTGAAGGAGACCATCAGTAGTTCCAGAAAAGAAGTGGAAGAACTCCAGAAAGAGAACCGGAGCCTCAAAGAGAAGGAAGAGAGGACTTCAAGGGAGATGAGAGTTCTCCAAGAAGAAGCCTCTAATCTAACACAAAAGTCGCAAAGACTAAATTCAGAGTTAGAAGAGAAAGAGAGACGAGCAGTGTCAGCAGAAGCCCATGTCGCTTCCCTCCAGAAGCAGTCAGAGGACTTGCTCCTTGAATATGATCGGCTACTGGAGGACAACCAGCTTCTTCAAACTCAAGCTCTATCATTCAGAGGATGATAGAATCCTCGTTGCGTATTGATTTTTATTTATCGGTCTTGCGTTTGGGATTGAATATGTCAGTTGAGATCGTGGAAGTCAAAGGAAGAGGCTCTCTTTTGAGGTACCTTTGTGACATTTTATTGCTCTTGATCCTAATTCCTCGTAAATTTTGAAATACATTAAATATATGGAAAAACTTAAACTAATTAGTCATTCCAGTCATTTTTGCATATTGAATTATATAATTGTCTAATGAAATACATGGTTTCACAAGAAGTGAATCACGTACTCAAATGGATTTAATTCATGCATTTTTACTTTTTCTTAATATACTATGTTAGAGATTTCATATACTGCATTAGATGGTGTGACGTCGATTGCAGAAGTGTGCTAAGTTCAGCCCGAAATATATAGCTGATTCAACGTCAAACTGATCGGTATCGCTGACATACACTTCTGAAGGGCGAAAGATTGTGATGCTGTTCTTGTTGGAAAATTTTAATTTAGGTGGTTTCCCTGCATTGTCATATCTTCTTCGCATTTTGTGGTTCCTGTTCTTGCTCATTGATTCATGTGGTGTTCCAGTTGATGGTATTTGTTATGCTTATTTGTTTGGTTGTGAATGCTAAATTATAAAAAGCCGAAACCATTCTTCTTCTTTTTTAAAAAATGTTAACATTTCATTTTACAATCGAAAAAACAGACCGCACACATTTTCATTTTTTAAAGAATCATAACTTCATATGATGAGTAATTTTATAAAAGATGAAATATTCACTCCAATTAATTGAATAGAAAATGTGAAATTTTTTCCAGTGAAATATATACTTTGATACTATTGAGGGGTTAACGCAGTATATGAGATTGTGAAAAGGACTGAGGGTAACAAAAACTCATTTTTGCTTGTGTTGTTCCACTTTGTAGATCAAGCTGTGCCCAATGTATGGGAGTTATTTCAAGTCTATCATGTGGGAGTTTTTTTCAATCATCCATGGAAGAGATGTATGAGATGGATTGTAACAACTCTTTCTTATCCCGGAATGATACACATAAGGCTGCAACTTGGGTTGGTTAAATCACATCTAAACCGATCTAAACTGATTTTTTTTCAAGTTTGGATTAATTTGGTTCGATTATAGGTTGAGAAATTAGTAAATTGATTTAATTCAGTTGGGTTTCATTTCATATTGCGCATTAAACTGAACAAAATTGAAATCTAACTAGTTATCCATATTTTATAGTCACTACTCACTCTTCAAACTCTTCGTCCTTGTCATTCTAGTAATCAATATCCACTCACCACTCTTCGGTAGATTTTCATATAGTTTCTATTTGTAAAATATTCATTTGTGATGATATGTTATTTGAATTTATGTATTCCAGTTGGACCAAGAAAACCTAATCTATGTGTTCGATCGATTCAGCTTGGTTTGGTTTGGATTGACTAAATAAATTCAATTCAGTTTATGAGTTTAATAATTCAGTTCAAATTCGATTCAATTTGAGTTGAGCGTAATGATAATTCAGATCGATTCAATTTGACACAAAATCAAACCAAATTGATCAAATTTTAAATTGTCTAAAAAAAAATTCCAAGTAACCATTCAATATGGATCAGACGTACACAATGAATTTTTGTACAGTGGTCCCATTCCCATACATCCCAAGCCGAATTGCTTCTCTCTCTATATATATACATATGTCAATTATAAAAATATTTGTATCTAATTTGAATCCTAAAAATCTGAATTGAATTATAAAGATTTGTAGAGAATATGAATATTAATGTATCCTACAATGTGTATCATTGGGCTCTAAAATACAAAGTGGAATCAATGGAGTGGGAAGAAAACAATAAATGTGGCCTTATCTGGATTGTGCCCTAACAATGCACATAATGCACAAACTTAACCTCTTATGTCCAATGCATGCAATTGAAACCAATGCTTGGACATGTGGGGTGGCATTAGACTGTTCTGAGCTGAAAAGTTGACAAGAGGGGGTTTGTCCTCATTGGATATAGATTGGTTGATGGTGGTGAACTCCAAAAGTTTGGATCTTCTTTTCCTATACCACATACATTAGCATCAATAATTGATAGATGGGAAATATATATTTTTATAATATTTTTAAATATCTTGAAATGAAGAAATGAAAGGTGTATAGAATTTAGTTCTTTTTGTTTGATTGGTGTTGAATTATGTCCTATTAATATCTTTTGATTGGTGGTACATAATCTTATATGTATATAAATTTATATTAAAATTGAGTTATTAATTACATTTAGTATTTTATATCTCATATGATTGTCTACTATATTTTGATAATAAGAAATAAATATATGGTTTGCTATTGAATTTTACTATTTAACTCCATTATATTTAGATGAAAAAACACAATTGGTTAAAATTAGGATATCAATTAATTTAATTGAATTTCAATTCATGATTAAATTCTGTTGGTTGATTTATACCAAACTTATGTTTCATGCATGCTCAATTCCTTAGAAAATGAGTTTGTTATTTAGAGTAATTCTTATACATCAAAATATAAATAATAATGTTATATGATGTCTTGGATTCTACGTTAGCTGTTATACATTAGCTATTAATAATTAGGACCAAATAGGAAAGGGGCGGATATCGGCACCCACGTTGCGAAAAAAACCCACCCTTTTAAAAAATTTATGCACCGTAGCAGTAGGAGGTTAGCATTCCCTCTGACGATGGTGGTGAATTATGGTCGATTGAGAGTTTGGCGTGTGTACCAACCCAGGTCGGCAACCACTTGGGCGACGGTGTTGAAGTATGGTCGGCAATAACTTGGGCGACGGTATTGAAGTATGGTCGTCAGAAAGCCCGACAAGCTAAACTTTAAGAAAATAAATTCATATTGTTACAAGTTTCAAACCAATTATGACAAATTTCACATGTAAACACATAGAATAGACGATCATTGTTGCATTTAGAACATATAAAAATACAATGTTAGCATTCTATAACCAATCATATATGTGACTACACTATAAGTAATTGTTTTTATGTTTATTTTTTTTAAAGGAGTAATTGTTTTATTGGATAGGTTATTTATTTTAATACATGAAAAATTTGATATAGCCACACTAATGGTTGTGGAATTTAAATATGTATTTTGTTGTGTTATCACATGAATAATTGGTTATAGAATGCGAACATTGTATTTTGATGTGTCATGAATACGGCTATGGTTGTATGTTATATGTGTTTATATGTGAAATTTGTCATAATTGATTGGAAACTTGTAACAATGTGAATTTATATTCTCAGAGTTTAGCTTGTCGGACTTTCTGACGACCATACTTCAACACTGTCGTCCAAATGGTTACCGACCTGGGTTGGTACACACGCCAAACTCTAAGTCGACCATAATTCATTACCATTGTCAAAGGGAATACCGACCTCGGAATGAGTTTACTCTTACTGCTACAATACACAAATTTTTTTTTTTAATGTTTTTAATGTGAATGATTTCTTGGGTGTCCGTATCCGCGCCCAATAGGAAATACATGGCCCTTTTACACAACATGTCATGCCATTTCTTTGTCATATTTCATGGATGTAACTGGTTGTATATGACAAGGTAAATTAATTAGGAAAATGATATGTTGTGCAGTCCATTGGCAGCCACATCTTTTTTCTTTTAATTATTTTTTAATTAAAATATGTAATGGTATATAAAATAAAATATATATTAAAACGTATAAATAGTTTTTTTTAAAAGAAAATGTTTTACATACCATATACTGTAATAGAATCCTATACTATAATAGCATAGTATTAGCTAATCATAGTGTTTGGACTGTAAAATAGGCTATAAAATTCATTGAATGTATTAAAGCTCAATTAATTAACAGTGTTTTCATGTTATCTCTATATCACATGGTAGACTAGTTGTATTTGATTGAAAATATCCTATAGAAACCATAATAAGATGGAACAACAATGAAACTTATCTCTCAAAAATCATACTTCTATGATTAAATATTAGAAATCAATAATAAAACCACTTAATTATCTTTTATTGCAGAACAGCTATCACACGACACAAACAAACTAATAATCTATCCATTCAGATTTGTTATGAATATTTCATACTATATTATTTAAAAAATTCATATCTAAGATCCCACAATTTTTTTTTTCTTTTCAATATACATTCTATATTATATTTTATAAAATTAATATTCAAGTTGTATTTGGATGTGCAGGAATTTTATATTTTAAATTCAACCTTTTTAATTTAAAAAAAAAAATCATCTGAAAAAATAATAGAAATGTTTAAAAAAATTAAACGCTGAAAATATGTTTGTATATGTCATTTAAAATTTTTTATTTTTTAAATACAGAATCTAATAAACATGAATCCAAACAACAACTCAAACAAGTTTATGATCTTTCTTAAAGCCCTCAATATTATTTATTAATATTATTTTTTGTTTTGGACCACACCCAGATTATCTCAATTTTTTTGTCTTCAGATTCTTTTTATTTTTATTTTTTTTGGTATAAAATTGTCTTCAAATTCTGACTTTACATTTTTGCATGGCCACCATTAAAGATATAGATCAGACGGTCAGAAACCAATCCCACCCCCACATGACCCCCGTGAAACCCAAATCAATATCTCCGTTCCCGATAAACCCACCCCCCAAAACAACGCGCCAATTTATCGCGATAAATTCGATAGCCCCCACAGAAGCAAATCCCGGTCAGTCCGCATCGGGAACCGGGCAGGCCTCGGAATCCGTAAACCCGGCGTCTCACACGTGTGGTCTTCCATCCTCAACCGTACACGTGTCACTCACTCCTCCTGAGCTTTCCACGTGGCACTCACTCTCCAGAGCCACCGCTCCCTCTCCCTCTCTGTTTCAAAGTTCACAAAAATCACTCTATTTTTCCATTTTTGGAGCTCAATTTTTCATGAAAAAAAACCTAATAAATTTTTTTCATTTAGACCTTTTTAGGTTCGAAGAATCAAAACCCACTTGAAAAGAAACTTTTTTTTAATATAATAAATAAAAATATATAAATATCTTTATATATGAGTAGTCTCTGTTTTGGTTGCCTTGTTTTAAAGGGTCTCTTTATCACTTCCATGCATTCGCATTGAAAAATCCATTCATAGACAGACACCAAAACACATGAAAAATTAAAACTTTCAGTAAAAGAGAGAGAGATCCACATGAAAAAGAACCTCTTTTTGATGTGTTTTATTCATTGTTCCGCCTTTGTTTCATTCACAGATGAAAAGGAACCTCTTTTGATGTGTTTTTGAATGCTGTCTTGATAAACACAACATACCCACATTAAAAAAGAAAACCCACCTTTGATTCATTGATTCAATTTTGATCCATTCGCAGATGAAAAGGAACCTTTTTTTTATGTGTTTTTGAATGCTGTGTTGATTAACACAACATACCCACATTAAAAAAAAAAACCCCACCTTTGATTCATTGTTTCAATTTTGATCCATTCGCAGATGAAAAAGGAACCTTTTTTGATGTGCTTTTGAATGCTCTGTTGATAAACGCAACATACCCACATTAAAAAACCCCACCTTTGATTCACAGAGAGAGAGGGGGAGAGAGAGAGAGAGAGATGGCAGGGAATGAATGGATCAATGGGTACCTGGAGGCGATACTAGACGTGGGGGCGACGGTGCCGGAGGAGCAGAGATCATCGCATCCGTCGCCGAGGGAGAGAGGAGGAGGAGGAGGGGGTGGTGGTGGTCTCCCGACACATTTCAACCCGACGAGGTACTTCGTCGAGGAGGTCGTGACCGGGGTCGATGAGACCGACCTCCACCGCACGTGGATTAAGGTTGTCGCCACTCGCAACGCTCGTGAGCGAAGCAGCCGATTGGAGAACATGTGCTGGAGGATATGGCATCTCGCCCGCCGAAAGAAGCAGGTTTTCATGAATTTTGTGTTTTTTTTTGAATTGGAGATGTGAATTATGTTTTGATCTTTTGATTCTAATGTTTGATTGATAGATATGTCAAGTATACATTGTTTTTTTAATTGTTCTAATTGATTATTGTATTTGTATTGAATAATGTTAGGGACAATTTTGCGGATAATTTGCACATTTTTAATTTTTTAGGAATAGTAAACTTTATCTATTGAGTATAACGGGTGTCAATTTAATTTGTTATCTAGTCTTTTGAATTTTTGTTTTTGTTGGAGAATAGTGGGAGTTATCTTTTTTAAATGTCTTATATTCAATTGATGTGGATTTACTGTTATGGAGTTCTCTGTACTATGTAGAGTATATAAAATGTGATTGGTTTACTTGGTGTTACTAATATGTATGTTGTGTGTTGTGTTTTTTTGTATGGTGTTGATTTTATTTGTAGATGGTTTGCATGAATTTGGAGCAATGAGCTCATGTTACATTTGGCTCATTTAACGCACTGAAATACATTAATAAATGGGTAATTCTCATGTGGTTACTATTTCCTTCAATGGACTTTTTTCCCCATTTGAGACAGATTAGAAACAATAATCATGATATATAAATAAAATGACAATGATGATATTCCCAATAAGCATGTTCAGTCTAAAAGAAATGCACAATAGGTTAGGTTTTGTTGCATGGATTATCCGGTTTCAATTACAGAAGAACAAAAATTAATTTGGGATTTGATGTTTGGTGATATCTATTTTATTATCGTCTTTAATCTTTTCATGGGAGTATCAGGATTCCGGAGTATTCTAGTCAAGGAACTGCTTTCCTTTATATAGTAACAATATGCAACAATAATTATTTTGCTCTTTAGCTTTCAAGCTGTTTAATGGGAAGATTTTGAGCAATGTGTGCCAATGACAATCTCCAATTGAAGTTACTTTGAAGTTTTACGTGATTATTACTTTCCACATATGAGCAGATAGAGCTAGAAGAGTTCCAAAACATGGCAAAGCGGAGGTTGGAGCGAGAGCAGGGGAGGAGGGATGCCACCGAGGACATGGCGGAGGACTTATCAGAGGGGGAGAGGGGCGACATTTTGGGAGAGCTGACACAAACTGAGACACCGAAAAAGAAATTCCAACGCAACTTCTCTGATCTCCAAGTATGGTCCGACGATAACAAAGGGAAGAAGCTCTATATCGTCCTTATCAGGTACGCTTGTCGCTTTAAAAGGAATAAAAGGAAAGTTTAATGAACGTTGATGGTGAATTCTATTACATTCTTTCCTATCATATGAGAGTATTTCAGTAGATTTTCTATTTAGGCATCTTATATGAGGTTTCTGGGTGATTCTATGCATTCAAGGTTTTCCCAATTAGTGTTGGGGATCTAGTCACTTAAAAAATGTTTCTCGCCTTTTTTAAATTATACTTTATGTGATACTTGATGTTGATTTATAGTTAGTCATTTTTTATGAAACTAAGTTTTTCACTAGGCAGACGTGAGATTAACCTATTGACATTATGGTTCTGAATTCCAATCTACTTCCCATGCAAGAATGCAAGATGATATAAAAGTGAATGCTTTCTTTAGTGGTTTCTTTGGAAACAGAGAAACTTTGTTGTTAGACCTAATGCCCTGTACATTTTTTGTCGCAACAACATGCTGAATAATCCCTTGAGAACTAAAGTGACAAATGTAGAAACTGATGTCACAAATGTCAGTAATTGATGCCGAGTAACCACTACCCGATCACTCTTTTTTTTGGTAGTCACAAATGCATGGGACTAATGTGAGGAATCCTTGACAAGGTTATTAAAATGTTAGAATCTCTTTGAAAATTTTGTGGGTCAAGCAAATGAGAACGGGCAGCAATCTTGGCATGTCTTGAAGACCGCTTATTTTTCATGGAGGACTGACATGAGAATGTCAATGCCAATCCTTCATGATATCAAGTAGAGAGGGCACTAAAAGTAATCTCAAGTCATCAAGACCATATTTCAATCCATAAAGCCGGATGCAATAAATCTCGTCTTTAAAATCTTACACACCCTCTCCGTGCATTGAAATCTGAATTCGACCAGAATTTTATTTTCAGGCTTTTGAACCATGAAGTGGTCTTTCTCCTCATATCATCTCACTTTACAAAGTTTGAAATCCGAATCCTGATATCATCCGGAGCCGTATTTCAACATAGAAACCTTTCTATATATTTGTATTACAATCTATGAATCTTGGATTCAAAGCACTTGTTGATTTGATATGATTCACACATTCTATAACTGGACAAGTCATTACAATTGAATTTTACTATAGTTTTCCTTAACTATCTTTTGCCATCAGTACACATATCCTGATACTTTGCATGTATCCTTCCTTTCTTACAAAATCATACACAATATTTGATGAAACACCTGGGAGATGCTTATTTGTTTCTCTATCAGTTTGCATGGTCTTGTTCGAGGGGACAACATGGAGCTCGGGCGAGATTCTGACACAGGTGGACAGGTAACTAATTATACTTAATCCTAATGTAGTCGTTAAATTTTACCTATAACTGTTAAATTGATGATGAGAGCTTTTTGATGATCAATTATTACCCTTCAATCAATATATGTGGACCAATGTTTATAATCATGTTGGAATAAATGAACAAAAAATTTCCTAACTAGGAAAGTTTAGCATACTGATTTCTATTAAAATGACTCCCATTTTAGGTTATTTAATGTTGTAAATCTGGTGGCAATCTTTTTAACTTTCTGTGGAAATGCTCCCATATCTTTATTTTATATGATGCATAAGCCAGTCTTTCGTATAAATCCTTGTTACTTAATGCTTCGAATAATTGATTAATTCATGTATTAAATGTGCACTTTTTCATTAAATGTTTAAATCAGGTCTCAATAGCAAAACATCTTTTTCAACAAGTCATGAACTAAAAAATTTACATGTGTAGCAGAATTAAAATCAAAAGGAAGATTTTAATGTCAGTTATGATGAGTTTGCCTAGGTTCAAATAATATAACTTCAACTCAGATTGTGAGATCATGGATTTGATATTGGTGATTTTGCATGTCATAAGTAAATTTTCTTCTTCTATAATTATTTATTTTTGAACTTTTCCCATTATTTCCCAAACTTAACCTCAATCATACTGAATTGTGATTTTTTATCCTTTCTAAATTATTTGCAAATTCTTAACTGGTGAGAAGGATATTATACTTGATCCTAATGTAGTCATTAAATATTACCCATTTAGTCAGACTCATGTGGGAATACTAATTGACAAACTAAATTTTCGTAACTAGGAAAGTGAGCTGTTCTAACTTTTTGCCTCAAGTTTAGCATGTCAAAATTTCTGTTTAAATGACTCTCAATTTAGATTTTTTAAACTTTTTTCCCATCTAGTCATGATTCAAGTTTAATATACCAAATTTTTTATTTAAATGACTCTCAATTTACATTATTTAATTAATAATTCCAAATATGATGGTACTCAGGTCAAATATGTGGTTGAGCTAGCTCGAGCCCTCGCCATGATGCCAGGGGTCTACAGGGTCGATCTCTTCACTCGCCAGGTCTCTGCCCCTGATGTGGACTGGAGTTATGGAGAGCCCACTGAGATGCTGACCTCAGGTTCATACGATCTCGAGGGACACGACGGTGGCGAGAGTTGTGGTGCTTACATCATCCGAATCCCATTCGGCCCGAGAGACAAATATCTCCGCAAAGAGTTGCTTTGGCCATACATTCAAGAATTCGTGGACGGAGCTCTTGCTCATATCCTCAACATGTCAAGAGTGTTGGGTGAACAAAAAGGAGGCGGACAGCCTGTTTGGCCTTACGTGATCCATGGACACTATGCGGATGCTGGAGACAGCGCTGCGCTCCTCTCCGGAGCTCTCAACGTTCCAATGGTCCTCACGGGACACTCGCTCGGGAGGAACAAATTGGAACAGCTTCTCAAGCAGGGGAGGCAGTCGAAAGAGGATATAAATGCGACTTACAAGATCATGAGGCGCATAGAGGCCGAGGAGCTCTCATTGGATGCTGCAGAGCTTGTTGTTACAAGCACGAGGCAGGAGATTGATGAACAGTGGGGACTGTATGATGGTTTTGATGTGAAGCTTGAAAAGGTGTTAAGGGCGCGGTTGCGACGCGGGGTTAGTTGCCATGGACGCTACATGCCAAGAATGGCGGTATGTGGAGTTTTTAAATTTGATTTTTTTAAAATCCATTTTGTTAATCAATTGCATACAAATTTTCTATCTTAATAGATACAATATATATCTATCTAACTGGGACAAGTATTTATTCTTTGTGTACATGTGGGAAGTAATTATCCTTGTAGGTTATATCTAATAATAATGTTTTATTCATTTAAAATGTAGATCTATTTGAGCATGGAAATATTACTCGATTTATCATAAAGTATATACAGCGGGTTTGGATTTCTTAGCTAAGTATACAACAACGTAGGACTTAACTTACTTTTATATTTGGTAACTGAATAAGTTAAATTTGTTATATAACCTATATTTTTATTATTATCTTTAACTGACATTTAGCATATTCTGAACATCTTTTTTAAATACTAAATGCATGGTAATGTAAAAGAGAAGAAATGGGTGAATGATTCACATCTTTTTTTTCAGACTTTATATAATGTTATTTACTTTATTTATACCAGTCAGTGAAAAAGGTGTATGATGTATAATCCAGTGGACTAGCTAAGTCAAGTTTTATATCATGATTATACTAGTCAATATACAACTACCAAAGGGGGGCCTATTTCGAGAGTATGAAGAGCTACGTGACAAACGCTTTCACCAATCTCTATCATGTTTCCATGTTCATACGACTGTACTATTGCATAATAAATATGCCAAAGATTGATTTTCTTATTTAAGATAGTTTGTATCCGAACATATTTTGCAATTTCTTGAAACATGAATGCCTTTATTACTGTTAAAAACATCAAGTCATCGTATATATTTTTATTCAATCTGCATCTTCTTTTGTAGGTTATACCACCCGGTATGGATTTCAGCAGTGTCATAGTTCAGGAAGACACGCCAGAAACCGAATCAGAATTGGCCGCCATTATCAGTGCAGATGGGGCCTCTCCCCGGGCCGTCCCACCCATATGGACAGAAGTAAGAGATCTCACTACTTGAATTTACAAGGATCTCTGGTTCTTCTTTCAAAATTTCTTTTGTAATGCCCCGTAAATTAAGGGGCCATTTGGAAACCCATTGAAAAGAATGATGTATAAAGTAGCTTAATAAAACTCAATTCCTAGAATTTTAAAAAGTATATCTTTTGTACTAAAAGCTGAAACAAAATTTTTATTAAGCAGACTTTTCTGGAACCATTTGCAACACATTTAACTTTTTCGATTTCTTCAAAAGAAAATTCTCGTCCAAACGGGTTTCCAAATGGCCCTTAAGTCTTGGACGAGTTATTGTTTTTTTATATGAAAATGCACACTAGGTTGTGACCAAGACTATTGATTTCGATATTGAAAATAAAAGTTGATTGACAGCTTTAATGACGTTTTGAACATTTCCCATTTATTGGTAGGATTCCTCGAGTGTTACAGTACTAATGTATAAGAATGGCATGTGTGTTACAGGTGATGCGTTTCTTTACGAATCCTCACAAGCCAATGATCCTGGCTTTATCAAGACCAGATCCAAAGAAGAACATCACCACCCTCTTGAAAGCTTTCGGAGAATGCCGTCCACTGAGAGAGCTCGCGAATCTCGTAAAATAAATCTGGTTTTGGACTCATGAATCTGTGAACTTCACTTTAATGAAGTGTGTTCATTGATGTGCTAAATTTTCCTGTGCAGACACTGATAATGGGCAACAGGGATGACATTGAAGAGATGTCTGGTGGCAACGCTAATGTCCTCACAACGGTTTTGAAGCTGATTGATAAGTATGACTTGTATGGGCAAGTCGCGTATCCCAAACATCACAAACAGTCCGATGTCCCCGAGATATATCGTCTTGCCGGAAAACAAAGGTTTGTGTGTGTGTATATATATATGTATAATTATGTTTCCTAAGTTGGATTTATAATGTGTACCTCACTTGAAGATTACTAAATAACAAAAACCATTGCAGGGAGTCTTTATTAATCCAGCGTTGGTCGAGCCATTTGGTCTCACACTTATTGAGGTTAGTTTCTCTTCTATAATATTGAAAAGAATCATCAAAAAATTCTAAATTGAAAACTTTCCTTTTTTTCCCTGAAAATTATTAGGCAGCTGCGCATGGGCTTCCAATGGTGGCTACCAAGAATGGAGGGCCTGTTGACATTTGTCGGGTATGATTTTTTTAAAACATGCTTACATTAAATGCTACCAAGGTCCCTTATGGAACCTATTTCTGAAAATAAATTTTTCATTAAAGCTGCTCTCAACCAGTTTTTTCATAAAATATGTTTTGGTGACTTTTAACACAGAAATGCCAAAATCCAAACCAAACACCCATTTGGAACCGATTATTTTGAGAACTAATTTCACATAAGCATAATCAGTTTCACAATTAGTTCCAAACTAATTTATATGTTGGTTTTTGATGAATTTATTTGTCAATGGATGCATTCAGGCACTGAACAACGGGTTGCTTGTGGATCCACATGACCAACAAGCCATAGCTGATGCGCTTCTAAAGCTAGTCTCAGAGAAGAATCTATGGCACGAATGCAGAAGAAATGGGTGGCGTAACATACACTTGTACTCGTGGCCCGAACACTGTCGAACTTACCTTACAAGAGTCGCTGCGTGCCGGATGAGGCACCCACAGTGGCAAACAGACACACCATTAGATGACGCGAACGCTGACGAGTCACTAGGCGATTCTCTCAAGGATGTCCAAGATATCTCTTTAAGGCTCTCCGTCGATGGAGACAAGTCAGTAGAACCCGATATGGGAGATGTTGATCTGGATATTCAAGACCAAGTGAAGCGCGTCCTCAACAAGATCAGGAAAAGCGGATCCGAAGCTTCTCCGGAGGCAGCAGAGACAAAGAAACAGAGCGAAAGTGGTGGTGGAAATGCTCTGACCAGGTATCCTCTCTTAAGGCGTCGGAGGAGGTTGTTTGTGATCGCGCTTGATTGTTACGATGAGAAGGGAGGGCCAGAGAAGAAGATGTTGCACGTTATACAGGATATATTCAGGGCCATCCGTTCGGACTCCCAGATGTCGAGGATCTCGGGATTCGCGCTCTCCACGGCGATGCCTCTCTCGGAGACGCTGGATGTGCTGAAGATGGGGAGGATCCCGCCGACGGACTTTGACGCTTTGATATGCGGAAGCGGGAGTGAAGTGTACTACCCGGGCACGACCCAGTGCACGGATTCTGAGGGGAAGCTTTGTCCAGATCCGGATTACTCCTCCCATATTGATTATCGGTGGAGCAGTGATGGCGTCAAGAGGACCATCTTGAAATTGATGAGTGTTGGCGACTCTAATGAAAGTGGGGGTCCTATTGGTGTGATCGAGGAGGACTTGAAATCAAGCAATGTTCATTGCGTATCTTACTTGATAAAGGACTCAACTAAGGCAAGATGAATCATCTTTAAAATTCTCGTGCTTTTTTTTTTTGATAAGCATTCTTTTGTGCTTTTGTTCTTCATATGTTGGTTTTTTTTATTGCTTTAGGCGAGGAAGGTAAACGAGCTGAGGCAGAAGCTTAGGATGCGTGGTATCCGATGCCATCTTATGTATTCAAGGAACTCTACGCGTCTGCAAGTTATTCCACTCCTCGCATCTCGATGTCAGGCTCTCAGGTATTGAATGTGAATGCATTATGGATTATTGAGAAGTTCAAATGGTTTTTTAACCATTTGTAGGTCTTCACTTCTTAGGCCATGTTTGCAACCAATTGTTAAACTGATTCGGTTTTTGCAAAATCAGTTATTTCAAAACCGTGTTCCAAACGGGTGTTTTTGAACTTCTTATTTTGGTTTTCATGTGCTAAAAGGCAATAAAACTACGCTTTGGGAAACTTTATTTCATACGGGGCCTTAGAAGGTGTATCTACTATTCATAAGATCTATCAGGGGTAGTTAATGCTGTTTTTTTTTTCAATTTTTATATGCTTTTAGGTTTAACATACATAACATTGCATTGCAACTAGAAATGTTGGTTTTTTTGTACAAGCCTTAGAGCACCTTATTTCATATTTATCAATACTTTGCATATTTTATATTACATTGCATTCATTAATGTTTAAATATAGTTAGTTTATCTGTAGACGTTTTATGCATCTCATCAGCCAGAGTTGGGTGCATTAGTTATTATTTCGCAAACTTTATTTCATGTCCATTAGTTATCCTTGAATGATGATTTATTTCCTTTTTCATAAGAAATTCAATAAGTTAACATAATTTTCTTTAGGGAAAAATCCATACAACCCCCTTAAATCTCACTGAAATCCATATAACCCACTGATTTTTTTTAATTCTTATAACCCCCTGAAAACACCTAGCAAATCCAAATAACCCCCTCAATCATTTTTTTGTTAATAGATGATAGATATTTTGTGAATATTTCATTTGGTTTACCTGACTGAAAACACAATATATTAAAAAATCACTACAATGCATTAAAAATATGAAAAATCCTATAAAAAGGACGATTTTATCATCTTTAGATATATTACAAAACCCTTTCCGGAGGAATAAAATCTTCATTTATAGAAGATTTTCTGCATTTTTAACATATTGTAGGATTTTTTTTTGTATATTGTGTTTTCTACCATGGTTAACCAAACATAATATTCATCATCTGTAAATGTAAATTTTATTCAGGGGGTTATTTGGATTTATTAGGTGTTTTCAGGAGATTTATGGATTTTAAGAAAAGTCAGGGGATTATCTGGATTTCAGTCAGTTCAGAGGGTGAATTTTTCCCTTTTTGTATAATGTGTACTTGTTTATTAAAGTTTATGCATAGAATATATTCCACTCAATCCAAATTCCCATATAAAGCTTTTCTCCTTTAATAATGCGTGTTAGATAGGCTATCCATATAAGACTTGATGTATCGCCAATTATGTTGATCCTTGAGTAACTAATACTTTACTGCCCCATATGAGTAGCGACATAAGATATTCCGAAACAGATAACTATTCCATTATAATAACTTTCACCTATATTAAACTAAGACAATGAAGCAACACACCAAGTATTGCCTTTTATATGTATTAATTCATTTTCATTTTTTCACTAGACAAAGGCTACATTTAGATATGATGTTGAAACGTTAAAATTCTTAAAATTTTATGTTTTAAATTCAACTTTTGAAAACGTTATTTTGTTATATCTTCAACTGTTAAGATTTTTTCCCTAAAAAGGGAAGATGGTGGTTTGAAGAACTAAACGCTGAAAATGTGTTTGGATTTGAGTTTGAGAATTTTTTAGCTTTTCAAATGTAGAATCTACTTAAATTCATATCCAAACGGGACCAAAGTTACTCTGGTTTTAAACGAAGATGAGCTATACTAAATACACATGTTTTAACAATCCTTGACCTTATATATGATATGATCAACTTCATATCGCTCGTGTTCATTTATTTTAGATTCTCAAATTTTGCGTGCATTTCTTGCAAGGTTTCCTTTGCATCCAAAATTTCATGGACTTTGTTGTTATAAGTAGTCAATATAACACCATATGTTATTTTATTCACATCTATTTATTTACATGGTTGGTATATTTTTTTTCTGGTCTTCTCCTATCAACAGTAATAAAACTCGAAACCAAACACTCAGTAAAAATGAGTGTACCTCCATCAACCTGCCAAGAGGTTGTTTAGTTGATCAAATTCTTAAATTTTGTAGGTATCTGTTCGTCCGATGGGGGCTGAACGTCGCAAACATGTATGTCATCCTCGGGGAAACGGGTGACACGGATCACGAGGAGCTCATCTCGGGATCGCACAAGACGGTGATCATGAAGGGGATCATCGAGAAGGGCTCAGAAGCCTTGCTTCGGACCGCCGGGAGCTACCCGAAGGATGATATCATCCCCAGCGAGAGCCCTCTCATCGTGCATGTGAATTGCGGGCAGAAGTCGGAAGACATCCTCAGCGCACTCAAAGGCGTGTCCAGATATTCTTCCGGTATGTGATTAGTTACATGGCTTTAAAGAAACAAAAAGACTGCAAATCTTTGTTGTCGTTGGCTGCTATTATTCTCTATATGAGCATCATCTGGGCATAAGATGGCTTCAGATGCTGTGTTTGCGTTTAGTATAAAGTACATGATGTTTTTTTTTTTTGGTTAAGGACTTGAGGTGACTTGTATTAATTGACTTCAATATCAGTGAAGTTTATTTTATCATTTGATAACATGCCATTCTTTTGTTTTTTTATTTTAAGCACAACATCTGATTTTTCCAGATTGGAGGAAAAGTGAAGGGCATTATATGTACATCAAATCTGGTAATGGATTTCTATTCATACAACTATATATATCAAACCCAGATTTGTGTGTTGTATTGTCTGCCTTGAATTCTATACGACGCTGTTACACTCAGTCCATCATTTTACTATCGCATATATCTCATCACATATCTCGTTAGGCACTTGCACTCATTGTTATGAGGTATATATCTCGATAGAATTTTTTTTACACATTGTATAAATGAGTTCATATAATTTATTGGAGTGTATGCATCATTTGTTATAAAAATATATATCTCATTAGATGTGATATACTATTTTTTTTAAATATAAAAAAGTACATATTGCAATTGTGACTGTTCTGGGACTGCAAAGAGGGCTGAGTAACATTTTACATGTCACATTTATGCAACAGTTTGTGTATAACACCATACATTCTTGATATGTATAAAGTATGTAATGTTTTTCATAATCTAACTCCTGATAATTATTGTAAAGGGATGGTTAAATTGTTTATGAGAGTTCATATGTATCATTATATTAAAATTGTATTTCATGTCATTTTTTTTTAAAAAAATCTCGTTTAACACACAGAATACACATTCTAAAACATCTCATATCAGTCACATTTCACACATTCTCATATTTGAAAGTAGAATTTCATTTAAAAAATTATAAATCTTTATTCACGATTTATCTCTAATTTGTTAAAAGAATGAACCAAACAAAATTGCATAAAAAATACTGTCAAACAAAATTAATCACCTATTCAGCATTCTATCAGATATACGATTAAAATGTCAGGACAATGAAAATCCTAAGTTTCAGACTCGGCTTTTAAAAAATACTATTTTGTTAGTTTTTCAATTGTTGAGGTCAGGACAATGAAAATCCTAAGTTTCAGACTCAGCTTTTAAAAAACACTATTTTGTTAGTTTTTCAATTGTTGGGCCATTTGGATCCGCGAGCCGGAATCTCCTGCTTTTCCAAACGTAGAATCCACCCAATCGTAGATCCAAAGTAGGGCCTAAAACTTTCCAAAGTCCAGCACTTCAAATTCCTCCTCTAGTGCACAATCCATCCTCCTCATCTGCTGATACAACCTCCCCAGAACCTGTTTGATCATCCCAAACTGGGGGTGGCTCTTGTCCTCCATCACAAACCCATGAACCGCCCCGTCGACCTCCACCGCGCTGTATCCCGGCACCTTCCTCCTCCCTGAATCCTTCACCGCCTTCCTCGCCTCCGCCACCAACTCCCACCTCCCCGCCTTCGCGAACACGTTGGACACCAACGTGTAGATCCCTACATCATCCGGCCTCGCCTCGAACACCCTCCTCGCGACCGCCAATCCGGTCTCCGAACCCTTGCTATTCTGGCACCCTGCGAGGAGGGCCGCCCACACTGCGGTACCGGGCTCGCCCTCCATTAAATCAACGAGCCTCTTTGCCTCCTCGATGCGCCCGGACCGCGCAAGGAGGTCCACCACACACGCGCTGTGCCTCTCGTCCGGACGGACCCTGAACTCCCCCACCATCCGCTTGAACCACGCCAGCCCCTCCTCGACCATCCCCGCGTGGCTCAGCGCGGACAGGAGCGAGGAGAATGTCACCCCGTCCGGTGTGACGCCTGCCTCGCGCATCTCGAGGAAGAGTGACAGGGCTTCACGCCCGAGGCCGTGCGCGCCGTACGCAGAGATCATCGCGTTCCACATGATCGGGTCCTTCGCGCCTGTCTGACAAAACACGGCCTCCGCGGACCCTGGGCTCCCGCACTTGCCGTACATGTCGACAAGCGCGGTCACCGAGACAGGCTTGAGCCCGAGCCCGAGCCGCCGCATCATGAACCCGTGCACGGATTTCCCCGACTCGAGTGACCCGGTCTGCGAACACGCGGAGAGCGCGCCCACCAATGCAGCGGAGTCCGGGCACAGCCCGTGAAGCCGCTGCATCTCGATGAGCCGCCTGAGGGCGTCCGCCGCCAGCCCGTTCTGTGCAAGGCCCGAGATCAACGCCCCCCACGTCACCGCGCTCCGCCTCCCTCGCATCGCCTCGAACACGCGCACCGCGAGGTGTGCCTCCCCGTTCTTCACATACATGTCGACAACGCTCGTTTCGATCTCCATGCTGCCCCCGACATTGCAACGGAGCAACCGCCCGTGCACGGACCGGCCGAGCCTCAAATCCCCGACTGCGGCGCACGCCCGCAATAACGCGAGCATCGCAACGCCATCACCTTCGTAACCGTCTGATCGCATCCTCCGGAAGGTCTCCACCGCATCGACGGCGAATCCCGCCCTCGCGAGACCCGAGACCATCGAAGTCCAAGACACCAAGTCTCTCCTACGCATTCCTTCGAACACCCTCCGCGCATCCTCCACCGCCCCCAACTCCGCGAACATCTTCACCGCCGAAGACCCGACAAAGGCGTCGCCTTTATAGCCGGAATCAACCGCCCGGGCCCATATCGACCGTCCGAGGTCGAGATCGGAGGACGCGGCGCAGGCTTTGAGGGCGACGGAGAAGATGGGGCTGTCGGGGGTGGTGGGTCCGGAGATCATGCGGTGATAGAGGCCGAGGAGGTGGTGGGGATGGCGGGAGTGGGAGACGATGATGGCGGACCAGGCGGAGATGGGTTTGTGAGGGGAAGAGTCGAAGAGGAGGAGGGCGGAGGGGAGGTCGGGGAGGCGGGCGTAGGAGAAGATGAGGCGGGAGAGGGAGTCGGCGATGGAGGAGGGGGAGGAGAGGGTGCCGGAGACGGTGAGGAGGGCGTGGAGGGTGGAGAGGGCCTTTGGGTCTCTGATGCAGCTCGAAAGGAGGGACTTTGGGTTTCGCATCTCTCTCTCTCTCTGTTTCAGATGTTTCCCGCGCTTTATTGAATTATTGTTGGTGGGTCTTGGAGGATGGAGGGAGGAATTCAAAAAGTAGTTGGTAGGCTGATGCAGCCATCCGTAGTAACATTAATACCATTGCAGTTTATGAATTGAATTACACAGTCTATGAATCGAATTATACAAAGAGTGACACTTATACAATAATTTACTATGCAGTTCGATTCATAAGCTGTTCAGTTTGATACTCACTGGACTGAGTGAAACCAATCCCGATTGGATTTAGAATCAATTGGAAAGTTTGGCCAAGTATATGTTCTGTTCTGATTATTTTGGTAATGAATTTATGTGAATTAACTATATGAAAAAGTATATTTAATAACTAAGGTCACTTGTATACTCATGTTAAAAATTTATCATTTGGCAATAATAAAAAAAATGTTTGTTCTTAAAGTTAATTTTTGAATTATTGATAAATATTGTTCATATTTATTGTCATGTATGATTAATCATCACAATCATTATACTTTAAAAAATTGTTATATTTTCTATATATAAAATTTGAAAGAAAGAATAAAGTCTAAAATCTTGATTTTAATTCTCACAACTTCTAATATATCACTTACTCACCCAAATTAAAATCTAGACTTGATAATTATCTAAAGAGTATCTGCATTAGATCTGTATATGATCCGGCTTATGGTTTAACATATCCAATCCGTATATGATCCGGCTTAATTAAAAATATCATACATTGTGGTTGTATATTTCACTGGAAGATCTTAACCAAGCTGTGAGTCATTTTTCATAAACACCAGAGAAATATAAATTTTTTATGCAGCTTATTTGGATGTATAAGAATTGAAAATTGAACTTGGGTTTAATCATTGAATCCCAAACTATGGAATCTTCATTTAAGATTTTACATTATTTTGAAAATACTGCCTATAATCTCTTACATCCTAAGATAATCATCATCGACACCATGTTTTATTGTCTGACTTTATACCTAAAGTAGCATAATTTTATATATTTTTGGAATTTTTTTTCCCATAAAGTTTTCACTTTCTCAACACCGCTGGGAACCATTTGAAAATCAATTTAAATTATATATGAATCCTACGAAAACAAAATCTAAAAAAGTTGTCCAAACATATTTCCAAACGCTACTATAGAAAATCAACACAGATATTTCCACAAACTAATTAATTAATTTAAAGCATGCTAGTTCAACAATTACACAGAAGAAGAATTTGAATTTCATAAATCATGTTAGCTATAATAATCAAATCTTAAATTGAGAACATTATATCGGTCAATTTACAAGCACACACATACAATCAGATCAGCCTAACAAGCACCCAAACTTTCGACAGCATCGCCGTGATGTTTTGCATTGGCTGGCCTGTGAAAGAATCAAAACTCGCTCTATCGACAACAGATGTTTGTCGCGAGCATGTATTAAGTGGGGTGGGACCTGGAGGGCAAAACCAGAGTGGTGTGTATCAAATGAACTGCTTCAAGAATTCTGTTGCTACGAGTCTTCCCCGTGTGTTCACAGAGATTTTCAATTCACTGATCTCCTTGTCGATGTCCTGCATTGTTCAAAGAAGTGTTTATGATCTCATTCTCATTTGGTTCATTGAGCAAAATATTGATGCATCTCAATTCTCATGCCTGGCATAGATTTAAGAAATAGTGTAACGTCTAATAGAACTCATAGTACTTTTTTTTTTACCAATATATTAAAAACCAAACTGTTTATTGAACCAAAAGAATGACCCTGTAACATTGTGACATTATCATGACGTAATAATATTTACTTATTAATTAGTAGTTAACAAATGTATAAAAGTATGGAATTTTTTTTAAAAAATATTTCTATAACTCATGATACTCTTCAAATATTTATATAAATAAACCTAAAACCTCATTTGACATATGGCAATTGTTATTTTCTTAGTTTAAGAACCGACCAATTTAAAAAGCTCAGTTCTCAAAAACCACTAGTTTAGCTGACAGGTTAGCTTGATCTAGTTCTTACTTATTACCAGGTTTTGAGGGTCAACTGGACTGAAAATGCTAGACCGGTTAATGATTTAACCAGTTGAACCAACCAGTCTGGTCTGGTTTTCTAAACACTGTTTTTGACAGATTGTGCGGTCACCATTGGACTAGTTGCCTACAGTTATACAATTATGTAGGTTAACTCGTTCCAAAGGCCATCATTTATCAAGTAGTCACCCTATAAAAATCATAGTTCTTCTCTTCCAGTTTTTGGCAATGATCCTAAGACAATCTTGAGTCGTGGATGAATGCATGGATCTCTCAGTCAAGCCGGATACGGATTGTAGACACAATCCATATCCCAGATGTGTTTTTTTCTTACAGTTATGGCATCATATAATATAAATAATATTACATGCTACAAAAAGATGCTTTTCAGTAGTTCAAACAATTATAAAATTGAGAACATCAAGAGAATTCTAACCAACCTCCATGAATTGCACAATGAAATCGATAAGTTTATGCTTGTGCATATCCTCGCAATGGTAGTTTGTAATAAGAAAGCTAATATCATAACCCTGAAAAAGAAAAAGACAAAAACAGAATTTCAAGTTACTGAAGATGGTTTGAGTCGATATAATGTTGATCCATTGATAAAGATGGATGTTAGTTGGCTTTCTCCGAAGCTAACAGAAAGATATAGGGGGAAATTACCTGTACTGGCTTTCTCCGAAGGACCTGGAATGACATTTCTGCCCGTCTATTGACAAAAATCCTGTAAAGGAACTTCTTCATTGAGTCAATATATTCTCAAGTTCATCCGATTGTTTCACCTATACATAACAAATATAGAAACAAAATTTCCATTTAGAGGTAAACTCTCTGAGCATGTCACTCTGCAATATGGAAATGAAAGAATAAAATGAATGCTAGGGTACCAAACCACCTCTTGGCAGGTTGGTAGAGGTATATGAGTATATCCCCTTCACGGGGGGCCTGGGTTTGGGTCTTATTCCCGTTAATAGGATCACATTTGACCAAAAAATTAACAACACTTACCCATCAGGGAAAAATGAAAGCTAAAGGCGACTAACTTTATGAGTTTAACATAAAAATACCAAATGAAAATGAAGAAAAATTAACTCGTTGACAATTAATAAAATTTGTGGCGTCACCCAGAAGGAAAGCTGTATATTATAATGACAAGAGTTAAATTAAACAAGAAAGGGTATTCCAAAGTGCGGCACAAAACCTTTAATACATATGGATTTTTCATGCATAAGAACTGTAGAACCATGTAAAAAAGCATGTCAATTTGACCAGAACATGCAGATCCTTCCACTGCCATAGAGTGCCAAGGGTGGGGTACCCATAAATATTAAACATCCTAATAGGATATATGATATTACTTGGGAGCACAAAGTTTAAAAAAAGGATAACAGCAAAGGTAAACCACATTGAGACGGCCGATGTTTAGCTAAATCTTGCTCACATACTCTCGTTCATAATAATACACACTGATCACCCTGTCAGATTTCTGCCATTAATGGAGGATTTGGTTATTTGGAATGACTATCTTCCTTTTTTTATTATCAGTGCTGACATGCAGTAAACATATGACAAACAAAATACACACTTTTTGACACTTCTTTTTCACAAACATTATTCTACCTTTCTTCAAAAAAAAAAGAAGAAGAAAATCTGTGGTGTCTTATGCAGGGTTCTCATGAGAAGAAAAAAAAAAGATGCATGCATGTTGATATTCTTCAGTGGATTAAATTGATCCTTAAATCGGTTCAGTGGAACAGATAAAGATAATGATTTGGCTTATCCCCTGGGGTCAAATAAAGTTGTGCATGATTATTTTATTATATAATTAAGCACCAAGCAACTCCCCATTGCAACAACTTTTATGTCTGTGAATAAGTTAATTTTCTTTGCTGGATTTAAAAGACCATGCCAGTTGCATTCGGTCAGACCAATTGCTTGATAACTGCAGTGCATGAGAGTAGATGATGAAGCTAGTTAAGTCAGATTAAAGGTTAAGATTTCAATTTAACATATATTTTGAAGTACAAAAATTTGGTATCCTTGGAAAAGATGGTGTTGGGTGGAATTCAATATTGTTGGAGGTGGAGATGGAGATGGATCTAATTAATAATACATGTTACATGAATTTTTTAGATAATAAAACATGTCATGCATGCAATTGCTTAATTTTTTTTGGTAGAATTTGCGCTGCATTTACATTTGATGAGTTACTGATTAGTTACATTATGATTCATGAATAACTCTGATATCTTTTATCACTTCTTACATTTTTCAAAATTTATACAAAATACCTGCTTTTTCTAGAATTTCCAGAAAATCACTCGATGAATATCCTTGTTCCATTGACAAACAGCATTTTCAATTCATATGCACACAAAGTATCGATTCCACTCAAGCTACAAATACCTGCTTTTTCTTGAATTTCCAGAAAATCACTCGATGAATATCTTTGTTCCATTGACAAACAACATTTTCAATTCATATGCACACAAAGTATCCATTCCACTCAAGCTACCCATGTTATCTTAACTATATTAGCAAAATGCCCAACAATGAAGAATATTGTCCATGTAGATGCTAGTTTAAGAAGAAGAAATCTTTACTTGGAATTGACTCAATCTAGTGAATTGTTGGTAGATGCTGAGAATGAAAGCGCTTTAAAAAGGGGTAACAGTAGCTAGTAACACCAACGGGACGTATCATAAATCTCAATGAGTGTTAGGAGTGAGGATGACTTCAAGCCTTTGTTTTTTCATATGAGTTGTAAACTCTCATATTCAAGATGAACTGATAATCATTTATCCAAAGACTGATTTTAAGCAAGCACAACATCAGAGAGATTAAACAAGCATAGTTAAGTTACCTTTATGCTTATGCGAAGAGAATTAATGGACGTCTCTATCAAGCATTTTTCTGCCTCATTTCTACATATGAGAACCTGGAACATGAACAACAACAACCATCTATTACCCACTTAAAGAAACATAATTCTGAGCCAATGGACATGATATTCTGACTTAAGAAAGGCCTAAATAGTCTTATGAGTAAAAAGTTATGATAGACAAGCTCTAAAAATAGTCATTCGGCAGTCAATTTGGTTGGTGTTGGGGGGGGGGGGTGGAATATGAGAGAAACATATATAGAGTGAGGGGACAACAAAAAAAGCCTGCTCCGGGAAAAAAAAATATAATTCTTGTCATTAGCAATTATGCCTATGCAATATGGTAGTGTGTCATAATATTTCCATTCTGAAAGCCAACTTACAGGGTTCAGCAAAAGTTCTGGGCTAGTCCTGCAAAACAAAAGGCAAAAATCAAATCCCTCCATATCGTGTATTTATCACAAAAATACCATGTTATGTAAACTAGATCCCCTTGCCAAATTAAATGCAGAGTAATAACAAGGTATGGTGCCATGCAATTACGTAACGGTCTCCTCTGGAGGATTTTCATTCCGTTAAAATCAAATAGCCCAACAAAAATGCATGAGAAAGATTTTCTCGATTTTCCCCATTCATCTATAGAAATGCAGTAACTTGCTTGATGCAAAATCATCCCTCATGTGGTTTGTTGGGGCATATGGATTACCCAAAATGAATGGTCATTCAAGGGGAACATAGTATACATTGGAAAATATTTGAGCTGCTATTTTGTTGTCCCCAATCATGTGTCAGGAAGGTTCTCCTCAGGTAGACAGTATCAAGCATCATGGGGGAAGGGTTGAATTGGCTTACAACACCCTTTCTTCAGTTGAACCTCTTTTTTATGTATTTTTTCATCGGGGATCCCTTTTTTTGTTGTTCAAGAGGCTTAAATTTATCCTTAATTAAAGCTCCCATCCATTTACCAAATAAAATAAAACTCGTTCGATGTAAAAGTTTCCACTTCAAAGAACATACGCATAAAATCTTTTGTTTTGTTTTGTTTTGTTTTGTTATATTATTTGGGTTATGATCTTATGATCAAAATCCGAATATTTTCCCAAAAATATGCTCAAAATTCTTACAAGGCAATAAATATTAAAAAAAATGTCCGCATTGATATAAAACACCATTCAAACTCCACAATCTGATGGAACAAACCATGATTCACACAACAGATTCTTCATCTGCCTTAAAAAGGTCAATAACTATCAACAGTACTTACTTCAGCTCAACCTCGGGCTTGTTATGCCTCTCCACTTCCTGACATGGAAAATTCTACAACACACACACAAAAAAAATCGTGCTTTTATAGATCAACAGAGATTCAATTCCAAACATAACCAAAAAAATCCTCAAATCAACTGTTTTTCAAGTAAAACCTGAAGACACATCGCGGCCTCCAAAGTGTTCCTTATGCAAGTCAAATACGATCTCAACGGGTTCGCCTGGGAAGAACAAAAACATGAAGCGTTCAATCACTTCGGCGATTCGATTGAAACCCTAAAATTATAATTGGATCAGATTAGGGTTTTTGATTCTTGCTTACCATCGACGAAAGCTTTCAGAGAGCTCTCTCTCTCCCGATCGCGCGGGACGCCGATCCCCAAATCAGATCGTTAGAGATCCCGTTCTCCGCTTTGGGACGACGGTTAGTTTGCACCCGCTTTGCTTCGCCGGGTCAGGTCGGGCTTCGGAAGACGAACCGGGTTTAGATATGAGTTTGGGTAAATTCTATATTTGAAAAAGTTAAAAATACCCAATTTCATAACGTTTAACTTTTCAAATCACCATTTTTATTTTTTAGACAAAAAAATCTTGTGCTTAAAAATCTAATAAAATAATGTTTTTCAAAAATTGAGTTTGAAACATAAGATTATATAAAATTTAGCGTTTCAATTTCACATCCAAACGCAATTCAAAACACAGATCGCACATTTTATTTTTATTTTTTAAAATCATATATTTTTATCAAATGAGATATATATTTTTATAAAATGTAAAAATTTGCGATAGGATAAATGAAAAAGAGAGGAGAAAAGAGAGAATAAAATAGAAAAAAAAAATAGGACAATCGGTCATTCTCCTCTATCCATATGCTATCTAAAAATAATAATAATTTTTACTGAGGTGGGGGTAGCGTGAATCGGAAAAAAATCCGGATTCAGTAAGGTTTGGATATCATCAGTACCATTAGTATGGAACTGTACAACTTATGAATCAAACTGCAAAAAAGTGTCATCCTGTATCTTTTAATATTGATGGTACAAATGATACTCAAACCTGACTAGGGCTGGTAAAAAAGCCAAGCAGGTCGGGCTTGGTTCGGTTAAAGCTCATTCAGGCTCGTTCGATTAGACAAACGAGTCGAGGTTGAATAATTTTTAAAGCTTGGTTTGTAAACAAGCCGAGTCTGAACCGAGACGAACTCGTTTACTTAACATAAAATGGAGAACGAGCCGAGCCCGAGCCCGAACTCGAGCTTATGTCACTTTCACATGTATAAAGTGTTCTAATTTGTGAAATGTGACTTCTTAAATGTTAAACAAGATTTTTTTAGCTAAACGAGTATGATCCGAGCCTTGATTCGAGATTCGGCTTGACTTGTTTAATAAATGAGCCGAATCGAGCCGAGCTTCGATCGAGCTTTCACGAGCCTAATGAGTCAAGCTTGAACACGAAATGAAACTCGGTCTTAAGTTGAGCCGAGCCTAATACTAAATGAGCCTGCGTTAGCAGGTTAAAGCTCGACTCGTTTACCGCCTTAAACCTGACTGGATCCAGAATCATGAGAAAAGTGGTAGGAGCAAGCTCCCGCGGAGCACCCGTCTCACTCCCACCACCGTCCTCTCCAGGCTCTCTCTCTCTCTCCTCCTTTTTCCACCACCAAGAGCTAGAGCTTCCAAAAATCCATCACAATTTGATCTCAATATCTCTCTCTCTCTCTTCAAATCTCGTCAAATGAGGAGGTCCAAATCTCTCTCTCTCTCTCTCTCTCTCTCTCTCTCTCTCATTGAGTCCCTTCCGCTCTCTCTCTCTCTCTCTCTCTACATCTGACTGTTCTTTTTCCATTTCAGAGGAGGCGCAGAAGCAGCGTTTCTGAGACGGCCCGGGCAGAGGCAGCTCCGGCAGCTCGGACTCGGAAGGGGAGGAGGCCTCCTCGGTAGGCTCTCCGTCGCCGTCGTCGTCCTCGTGATCTGCACCATCTCCCTCTTCTGCTCCATCGGCGTCCGTCGTCCCGCATTCGTTTCCGAGGTTTGTAACCGTGATTCGTCCTCTCGTGCTTGCCTTCTTGTTTTGTTTGATTCGTTTTCACAACCTGAAGTGCCACTTGTCGAATCCTTGAAAGGTGATTGACACGGAGAAGCTTTGGGGGACCGCCGCGTCCGGCGGATGGAGGCCTTCATCTGCTCCGCGGTCCGACTGGCCTCGTATGTGAATGGGCTTCAGTTTTCGTGATTAAAATAGCACTAAAGTTGATAGCTTTTGGGGTTCTGCTTGTGGAATTTGTAGATCAGTAGTATTTGAAATTTGTCACTTAATCATGAAAATCTTGGTTCCTTTGTGTGGCAGCACCTCCAAGTGAGAGTAATGGGTACTTACGGGTCCGGTGCAATGGCGGATTGAATCAACAACGAAGCGCGGTATGGTTTCTCTTAATTGGTTGCTATGTGGATAATACTAATTGTTATGGTGATCTTTTCCTTTTTTTGGTTGCTGAAGTTGTTTGTCATGTTCACAAATAGCTGTCACATTTCACGCGTAGAATCATAATCCATGTCTAATGATTCTGCTATACTGTGATGGGGAAGAATGATTGGAATTTTATGTGTACAGGAGAACTCCATTGCATAAGTTGGCTGAAAGAATTTTTTTTTCTTCCAGTTAGTAACCCATCAGAAAATTTAATGAGGTAGTTGAATCATTCATAGTAAAATATTTGCAGCAAGATGCATATTCCATTCTCTTTAGGCAGTATAACTACTAATTATATACTGCAAGAACTTCTTATAACTTTTTTGTGGTGGTGGCGAGTGGTAGCTAGGGGTGGTAAACGAGCCGAACGAGCCGAGCTTTGACATGTTCAAGCTCGGCTCGTTTATAAACGAGTCGAGCCGAGCCGAGCTCACGAGTTTCAACGAGCCTGATGTTCTTCTTCATTTTAGCGTTTTTAAGGATTGGAAAAAAAAAATTAGCCTAAATGAGCCAAGTTCATGAGCTTGAATGAGCATAACTTTGTATTAATTTAATATTCTGATTTTATAAAGGAGTTTAGTCAAGCTTCAACTGAGTTTTAATAACACAAACGAGTCGAATTTGAACATAAAATGAAGTTTGATCTAGGTTCCGAGCCTAACCGAGCTTTAAAACTTGTTCAAGCTCGCTCATTTATCTAAATGAACGAGCTTGAACGAGTTTAAACCGAGCCGAGCCTGAGCCGAGCCCGAGCGGCTTGGCTCGTTTAGCAGCCCTAGTGGTAACAGTGAAGGTTGAAGAGGATTATACTTCTGTATGGAAAAACATAATTTCCTTTTGCTTTTTAGAATTTAGGTTAGCTTGCTTGATATGGTAGAATCCTCGCCATAGCACAATTAATTATTTGGTGCATTTATATCTTATACATGGGTTTAGTGTGTAGCAATATAAATCAAAGGGGACAAGAAAACTATGCAATTGAATACTTAGCATGAAAGAATATATACATATCTTACTTCATTCAAAGGACAGAAACATAACATAAACTAACACCACTTGCATTCCTTAAATATAGTCTTTGCCTCTTCCTTTTTTAGCATTTACTCATCGTTAGCATATAGCAACTTTGTTGCTCCTTTGTACCTGCAACTACAGAATAATATCTGTTCGGCTCATTCTGTTCCATTCAGAATTTAATTTTAACATCTACACACAAAATGCTCCAAGCTATTCTGTTTTTTATTGTCTGCTTTTTAGCAAATTTTAGGACCAATTATTATTGTGTGCTTTTAGCACATTTTGTTTTCATGTCACCTATGTTTATGTATGTGCAGCTAAGAAGCTAGTGCCTTTTCAAGTGTCCAGTATGTGATATTAATACTTGTGCTTTTCTAGATTTGTAATGCAGTTCTTGCTGCAAGAATCATGAATGCTACACTAGTGCTACCTGAGTTGGATACTAATTCCTTTTGGCATGATGAGAGGTATCTTCCAATCTGCTTTTATCTTCTTAATTTTGAATCGTACAACAGAAATCTTGTCTTTTATGGTATTGGCTTGCTAGCTTCATTTCTTAAGATTTGATTACAGATGTAGTAGAATATCAACAGTTCAAAAATATCACAAGTGACTTTGAGACATTACATCTTCTTTCTTAATAGTTTGAATTAAACATAGCTGATGCGATCGATGTAGATATAGTGGTTCATATAGTTAAATTTTCATATCGTTCTTTGTTCTTCAAGTAACCTGCCAATTCAATACAATTGATAACCACCACTTTTCACTTCACATGCACACCAAACAAACAATAAAAAAAACTTTTCATATTGTTGGTGTTCTCTTGGCCTCCTCTTCGAATGTTGATTGGTCCTCTATGCCTATATTCAGTGGTTTTCCAGGTATTTACGACGTCGAGCATTTCATCAAATCATTGAAATACGATGTAAAGATTGTGGAAAGACTTCCTGAAATTCAGTCACGTGGGAAGAACAAGAAAATGAAGGCTTTCCAGGTGAGATGCTCTCATATATGTATACACACACGCCATGGCAGTCACATACACAAGCATGGTATACCTTCATCTATTCACACAAATCATGTGCTATGTTTATACCTAGATTCGCCCACCTAGAGATGCTCCTATTAGCTGGTACCTGACAGATGCATTGGAGAAGATGAAGCAACATAGTGCTATATATCTCACTCCCTTCTCACACCGGTTGGCAGAAGAGATTGACAATCCGGAATACCAGCGGTTGAGATGCCGGGTCAATTACCATGCTCTCAGATTTAAGCCTCATATAATGAAATTGAGTAACATGATAGTCAACAAACTCCGATCAGAGGGCCACTTCATGGCAATACACCTTCGGTTTGAGATGGACATGCTTGCATTTGCTGGGTACAAATTCATCATAGCTCTATTTCATTATTTTAGAATGCGTTGTTTATTATGACTTGAACTCAACATTGGTTAAATATTTTCTCCCCCAAAACAAATGATGACGAGTTGCTTAGTTATAAAATATATTCTGTTGACATTAACAATCTGCATCGATAGGGCAAGATTGCTTTTTTGAACTTCATTCTCTTAGGGGGCGTTTGGGTAGAGGGATAGGGGAAGAATAGGTGGGAATAAAGGAGAATAACAATAAAAAGGTGTTTGGGTAGAGAGAATAAGTGGGTATAGCTATGCAGAATTATGAGAGAATAAGCTGGTATTTGTATTCCAAGTCCCCCCATGGATTGTGTTATTCCTCCGTTGGTATAAGGGGACCCACCTATTAAATCACATGTCATCACATCAAATCACATGTCATCACATCAAATCACATTATACCTGTTATCAATGGGGTCCACATGTTAAATTAACTTTTTACATCTTATTCACATTTTATTATTCATCAACCAAACACTCCAACCTTTATTATTACGTTTTCCAATGAGAATAAATAAAAACACAATCAAACACAAAATCTCTTATTCCATTGATAAAGTCAACAATTCCTGGAATATGTATAAATCCCATAATAGCTTATGCCTCTATCCAAACGGGAATACCAGAGTGATTAGTTTTATTGATATCAGGTTGTATTGTTTTAAGAAATTTGAACAACTTTCTGTTGTACATATTTTATGTCTTTAGTTCTTTATATCAAGTAATACAGTCTGATAGATATCAACGATGGACATACAGGCCTTGCTGCTATGCCAAGATGAATTATACAGGTTTATTTAAAATTTACCATCTTTGCTTTATCATCACAGCTTACTAGAATTAAAATTTATATACAATTTTGATGAAATGGTAGGCACTCAGCCTCATTTTAAGAAGAGAATGCCCAAATATAGAACAAAGCTATGGAAAACAGGAAAACACCAAAATAGGACCACAGTAAAAGGGTTTTCTGCTATGGGCCCAGTTGACCGAACCGAAAAACAAGGCTCTAGTTAAAGGCTTCGGAGTATTTGTTATCCTCTTCTATGTGACCATGAAAAGGTTTCCATGTTAATCATGCCTTCTTTGTGTGGTTCAATTTCTCAGTTTGACACATTTGAGTGAAGAAACACTTTTCATTTGATTCAGAACAATGTGTTCGAGCATCTCACATCCCACAGTGGTGTCCTCTCTTAACATTTATTGCATGTGTGTGCTCCCACCTTTCCTCTAAAAAATCACACATGGATATTTAATGGCTAGATGTCACAGTTCAAGGTTTAGAAATGTGTTTTATGTTTAGATGGTATAAGCTTTTTTTTTAAGAAACATTATAAAATGAAGTTTACATAGTATAATTCCTTGAATGATACAATTTGATAATTGGTACTAATAGTATTCATATAACTGGCCTGAATAATCATCTGACTATTAGAATATATCCGACAATAATTGTATGTGTACTAAAAAATGCAATGATATTCTAGGATAATCTAAGATCTCTGATATCATTGAGACAGAAGAGTTTTCCTTGGAAAAAAATAATTTTTCCATATTTTAGGTATTTGTAAAATTATATGTTTCTTGGAAAACATTTTCTTATTAACATGTATGAGGAATGATGCATGATTGTGCTAGATTCCATGTTGGATTTACATGTATCATACTAAAATAAATTGTAGTATTGTTAATACTTGAACTATGAGTTATCCTTATTTTGAATGAGCATTAAAAGTCCAAGAAAGTTTCAAAAGATAAATCTCTTTTACTTATAAATACATAAATGTAGAGCCCATGAATAGAACATATAAACAACAGGTTTCGGTGCCATGAAACTGAATATAGCATGCTAGGTGTGATCTAAAATGAATTTGTAGTAGTAGTAAAACAAGATCTTCCCGTTATACATGATCTTATTTACTCTTAATTTTTTCTTATTTATTTTAATTGATTAGTTAGCTGATCTTTGAATTTTGACCCCTCATTTTGAAGTCACACATTGATCATTTATGGGTCATCCATGAGTTGGTTCCTTAGAAAGTTGTCTTTGTTAACTTTTCAGTGATGGTGGTATGTTGATTATGGAAATTTCATCATTTGCTTTTTGTGGATTTTATTGCTTTCAATGAGGCATAAGGTTTGGTGTTCACATAATTAATGACACTCTTCAGCATTCTCATGCTTGATTATTGATTTTAAAAAACATCTGGAAATATATCATCTTCCCCTTCCATGGTCCTACATTTTCTGTCATTTTACAGCACGATACCTGTTTTCGTCACTAGACACTGTTAATGACTATATAATGTTTGTAGGAGTTTATATGTAGGCTGAAGAAACTACCTAAGTTAATATAGTGCGGGATGGGGAAGTTTTACAAAGTATTTATTTCTCTGTTTGAAATAAAAGGCATTAATTGTTGATTAAGCTATGCTGAGAAGGATTCTATTTTAGTTGTCTCTATTGTTAATATTACAATCTGCAGGTGCTTTGATATATTTACACCTGAAGAACAGAATATCCTGAAGAAGTACCGGAAGGAAAATTTTGCAGAAAAGGAACTCGTTTACAGTGCAAGGAGGGCAATAGGGAAATGCCCATTAACTCCCGAAGAGGTAAAATCTTCGTAAAATTTTATTAGAAAATATTCCTTTTCACCTAGAGCTACAAACTTTATAGAGAAGGTTAATGCTCTGTCTGGCCTTTCTTTGAAATTGGATCAACTTGAATGTTCCTTTACTTTCGCTTAAGAATGGAAAGAAGAGTTAGAGAAGTTTAATTTGAACAAGTTTATGCCTAGATCTTTTTATGGCTTCCTTGATGACAGCCCACCAACTCAATCTCCATCCAAAGTCCATTCTCATTTGCAGACATTTGGCCCATATATATAGGTGCTTTCTTGTTCTCGCTTTACTAGAATCTTCTGTCTAAGACTCATGGTTTCAAATAAAAATCCTTCCAACATGGAACTTCTAAGAAGTCTGGAACTCTGTTATCCTTGAACACTCCATCAAGCAGATAAAGCTTTGCTAACCTTTCTAATTCACCTTCCTGTAAAACTTTTGAGAGGCACAGGAAAAGAAAATTTCTATAAAAAAAAATTTAGTTTAAATGGTAGAGTAGTCCTAACTAATTGAATTACTTTGTTCTTGTATTCCTTGATGGAACAATAAATTCATGTGAAAATTTTTGTCACGATTTGGGTGGACTTAGAAGTAATGGTTGGCCTATATATATACTGATAAAGAGTGCAGCCACTTGACCTCTTTGTTGAACATATTTCAACAAATATGATTATGATGTTATCTCAAAATAAAAAATAAAAAAAAGAATGTATGGGGGTGAAACTTTTGTTATTATTTTCACCAATAATGTGAACCTACAAACCATGACTGGACTCTGTCATCATGTTGCTTGGACACCTTTGCTCTTTTGAAACATTGAAATTCATCTGATAAGATTAGTTGTATAGTTTTGGCGCTCTTGTAATTATATAAATGACGCCTCTGCGGGGGTGCTTCTATGCATCCTCATTGACCTTAGCATTGTCACCATCAAACAGGGAATTGAATTGTCCCACTAACAAGGTCCTGTCTGCATTGACCAGCTTAGTCAAATCACTTGTATGAATGTGTTCATTTGTTTCAAGTAATTAAGCTAAGCTTGGCATATCTGCATTTTACATATTTCTGTTCGGCAGGAATTTTACATATTGCATTTTACATATCTGCATTTTACATATTTTACATATTGCTTGGCATAACTGATTGATTTCATTCTTTCCTGAACAGTTTCACATTAAGGCTAAATTGAACTTATTATATTTATCTTTTAAATGTGGCCACACATCAGTAATTTATGTTGATTGAACGATCATTACTTTCCTTTTAGGTTTCAACAAAAAATTTGCTGAAAAATTATTTGCATGAATCAACTGTTCCATTTATCTTTCATACATCAAGAACACTGATTAGAAATTCTATACTGTTTTTTTCCAATAACAAGAGGAGCACATACTTGAACTCTGAATGTCTTTCTCTACAGGTGGGTCTAATCTTGCGCGCGATGGGCTTCGACAACACCACCCGCATTTACCTCGCTGCCGGCGACCTCTTCGGCGGTGACCGGTTCATGAAACCCTTCCGCTCCCTCTTCCCCCGCCTCGAAAACCACAACACTGTGGGGCCCGCTGAGAAATTCGAGGCAAAGGGCCTGGTGGGCTCGGCCGTGGACTACATGGTCTGCCTCCTCTCAGACATCTTCATTCCCACCTACGATGGCCCGAGCAACTTTGCCAACAACCTGATGGGCCACCGCCTCTACTACGGGTTTCGCACGACGGTCCGGCCCGACCGGAAGGCCCTCGCCCCGATCTTCATCGACCGGGAGAATGGGCGGACAAACGGGTTCGAGGAGCGCGTTCGGGCCGTGATGTATGGGACCGAATTCGGTGGGCCTCACAGACGAGTCCACCCGGAGTCATTCTACACGAACTCCTGGCCAGAGTGCTTCTGCCAGACGACGGCGCAGGACCCGGCCCACAAGTGCCCCCCAGAGAATGTGTTGGAGGTCCTCGGCGGGCAGCTCGGGGAGGCGTCGGAATCCGTGCGCCTGTCGAACTGGACCTCGACGGTTCAGGAGGATGAATGAGAGTCTATATTAAGGTCATATTCTGATGCTTCGGGGAAGTTCTTTTTGATAGAGGACATGAGAACTGCTTACAATGAGAGCTCTCCGGAGATTGATTTTTCAGATATTCTGCTTTTGAAAGCAGGATTTCGTCGTGTGGATCGGGTTTGTAACATAGAAAGAATTCTGTATTGGTGATTCTTTGTTAGTGAAAAGCTGTTATAATTTTCATTCATTGTGTTCAACTGAAGCATTTGGTGTTTTATTGAATTCAAATTGAACTTGTCTGCTGTGATTCAGCTTCAGTTTATAATGAATGTGATGATCATAATATAGTTGTCAAACTGAAAGTTTTAGCCATGTTTGCCAAGAATAAATAAGTATAGTTATACCACAATATATAAGAATAAGTTGGTATTGATATTTCATGTCTTTCTTGGAATTGTGTTATCTGAGTAAGTCTATTCCACTTGTATCAGGAGCACTCACATGTCAACCTTTCATCATTTTTTATAAATCAGATGTCACATGTATGTCAAATTATTTTTTTATATTTTATAAATTATTATATACATTTTATTCATCTTTTATCTACAACTTATCAATGGTCAATCAAACAATAATTTTTTTTATTATTATGGTTTTTCAATGAGAATAACTAAAAATAGAAGAAAATGATGACTCATTGTACTGGTATAATGATATTGGAATAGTTATTCATCCTGGAATAATTTATCTCAATAGATTTCTTTGCCTCCGATAACCCCTGATAAAGTATGCCAAAATAAACTGATATAAAGTGGTATATGAATTCCAATTAACCCCTGGACTTAAAGTTATCCTAGGTTATTGTACCCAAAGAATATGTGGACCCACTGTCAATCAACTGTTATCACCTCTTATAAATCACCTGTCAAATCAACTATCATTATTTTTTACCTTTTTAAATCATTATCCATACTTTATTCACATTTTATCAAAAAAAAAAAAACATTTATTCTTACGTTTACCAACGAGAATAATTCAAAACACAACCAAACACAAAATCAATTTATCCTTATTTATACTCACTTATGCTCGAATAAATGTATACCCAAGAATAAAACATATCCCCGTTTGGACGGCTAAGAGTTTTCTATTTGATTTGAAAAGGCTTACCCCCATTTGGATTGAGGAATTGAGTTATTCTGGATAGATAACTATACTAGTATAGATAACAATTCTACAGAAATAAGAGATTTTCTGTTTGATTGTGTTTTTTTTATATTGGAAAATGTAAGAATAAATATTGAGTTGTTTGGTTGATAAAGAATAAAATATAAATAAGATGTAAAAATGTTGATTTGACATGTGGGCCCATGAGAATAGATAAACTAAGTATAGTTTATCTAGGGGTTACTTAGAATTGTTATATTATCTTATACTCGCTTAAACTGGCTTAGTAATACTAAGTTATACTCTGCAAACAAACAGCCATTTTTCCTATCCATTCTTATACCACCCTTATCCACCCTTATCCTGGCTTAACCCATGACCCAAACGGGCCCCCGTTTGGAATGGGATATGATTTATGACATGGTATACATTTATCCAAGCATAAGCAAGTATAAATAAGAATAAAATGATTTTGTGTTTGATTGTGTTTTGAATTATTCTCGTTGGTAAACGTAAGAATAAATGTTTTGTTGTTTGGGTAAAATGTGAATAAAGTATGGATAAAGATTTATAAAAGGTAAAAAAATAATGATAGTTAATTTGACAGATGATTTATAAGAGGTGATGAAAGTTGACAGTTGACCCACATATTCTTTGGATGGAATAACCTAGGATAATTTTAATTCCAGATGTTGGTTGGAATCCATTTACCACTTTATCGGTTTATTCTGGCATACTTTATCAGGGGTTTTTCGGGGTAAACAAACACTTGAAAATTCTTATTCGGAGTTATCCGGGATCTTATACCAGAAACAAACGAGGGTTCGAGTGCAACATTTTCTCCGTAGATATCTCTTCTACACTGGCGCTCTGGGTCAGTTTGATTGGTCCTTATTTTTCTTCATTTTGTTTTCTCTTTCAATCACTCTTCTCTTTCCTCCGTTTATTCAGCTGCTTGTAACTTCGATTTTAATTATATAATACTGGCGTATAGTGGTGATACCTAGGTCCCAAATCACAAGCCTCATTCACAAGTCCCATGAGGTGTCATTACCTTATTGGTTGGTTTGTTGACTTTTGAAAAAGTGTAAAATAGCAAAATACGGATATGCCCTTCATTAAAAGTATATCCAATTAACCCAAATCCTCCTTTTTTTTCTCTATTCGGTTACAAATCTTTCATATTAATTTCGGTTACAACTTATTTCAAAATTTAAAATTTGAAATATTTACATAATAATTGAATTTTCTATTTCAGTTACACCAAAACTTACCTAAATTACACCAAAACTACCTAAATTATTTTTCGTTAAAATCCTTCAAACAGCGGCAAAAACATTTCCCACATGTTTACATCTTTTGTTACATTTACATTAACATTGTTACATTTACATTACATAAATGTTTTACATTTCATGCAATATTCAAATAATTTTAAAACGAATCATTACATTTTATGGAAAATATCAAACATTTGTTTTGTTGTGAGTTACATTTAAGAAATATTACATGAACTATTGGTTACATTTTCATAAAAACTGTTACATTTACATATATGTATCTCTAAATGTTTTACATTCCATGCAATTCACGTGTAATTCATTGTTACATTTATGAATGTAACAAATATAAATTAATACATGTATGCGGTTGACTGTTACAGTTACGAATGTAACAAAAATGACACAGATTTAAAAAAACGAATGGAATATTTACGAATGTTGTATATATAAAATGTAACATTATAAAAACAAATCAAACTATGAAAAATGATATTCAATACATAAACAAAACTTAATCCGATAGCGTTGATGGAAGATCCAACTCCATAAAGAACAAAACAATGTTTTCGAACTTCACAGGATTAAAAAATCCGAGAGAACTACAATGGTTCCACCGTATAAAAATTGGTTTTGATTTGCAGGATTAAAAAATCTGAGAGAACTACAATGGTTTCACCGTATAAAAATCGGTTTCGATTTGCTTTTGGTTGATGAAGATCTACAATTGCATAACATAAATGATCGGCAGCTGTAAATCTCCATTGTATACTGTTATGATATGAATTAATTGTTGACACCATAATCGGATCAATCTGTAACCGTCAAATGATCCCAATAAATCATAAAAGGGTATTGTGGACATTGTGTACATGCCATGTCATGTGGCTTAGTTTGGGGTCTGTGAAATTGGAGCCTAGAAAACATTATTGAACTAAGGTAACAGGATTTACCGTTTCTCAAAATAAAAAAGTCCACAAACTCTACACAGCAAGATATTATTTGTTTTGCACACCCCACCAGGCTCATGATTTTAAATGGGTCTTGGTGCATATAAATGAGTATTTATATATAAACATAAGCAAGGGACTAATCAGTGGTATAAGTCTCACCTTAACTCAACCAACTCAGCCAATGATGATTTATAATAAACCATACATTCTCTATTTATAGTTTATGATTTATTGTCAAATAAAACAAAGTTTGACAATGTGCTAAATTTGATAAGGAAACCATTTATAAGAAATGATGATTTGTGTATTGCTCTTCAACTTCTTTTAATACAATCATAAAAACAATAACAAACTTACACTGAGAATGACCATAGTCAGGAATTTAGGGCTTCAGAATATATATATCAGACCAATTACAGATATTAAGAAGGTTACGAAGTTGTTGATCAAGTTATCTGAGTAATTGGGTTGAATAATTCCTAATATTAATTAGAAGTCATTAGTTAAGATTATGGGTAGAAAGGGATCATGAATATTATTTGTAAATCATGTAACCAAATAATTCCTTAAAATTATTTTAGGAGTTCTTTATCCATGAACAGTGAGTGTAATTTCAATAAATTTAGAAATTTATGATACCATGATTACTAAATAAACATGCTAATCAAAATTTATAATACTAATTTTCTCTCAGGTTAAGAATTAAAGTGTTTTATTGTTAATTGTTCTCATATATTTTTAAAAATAACTAAAATTTTGTCATTGGACCATGACGTGGTCATTTGTCTACATATCAGTTTACTATGATTTCCGAAAATAGAAATGAAATCTCGCATCACAAAAGAAAACAAGTGGATTTTGTTTTTTTCTCAATGACTACTGTAATCTTGAAAGATCAAATTTTCCTGTGTTTAACGACACGTAATAAAACGTTCGAGCATGGAAAATGCAAAAATCTACGGTATAAGGCAATCTAGATTTCAAGTTATTGTAATCTTTTTCCCCCAAATTTCCTATATAAACAAGCATTAGCACTATAGAGCTACCAATCGAGTCTCTATTCCACCTCCAACTCTGTTTGAGGTACCAAATCTCTAGTTCTTCCATGATGAAATATTTTCTGATTGAGAAATGATAATGTTTTTCAATTTCTTCATAGTTCAACATCATCTTTTATGGATTTATTCTTATTTTTGTTGGTTGAGGCCCCTGGCTACAACAAGCCAGTCATGCTCATGATAGAAGCAACATGGAAAACCTATTATTCTTTGTGATTATATTTATTCTTTAGGAACTAATATAGATCACTTATTTCTTCACATAATTCAGTGGAAAATCATTGGTATTGTCTTTGGTCTCCTCCACAGTACCATTTTTCTCATGGGAGATTGTTTAATCACTTCCTTTGCTTTATAACCTATTAATCATGTTAAAACCATCCATTTTTGTTGATGATTTCATTTTATATAATAATCATTTTATTCTGCTGATATATTTAATTATTACTATAGACACTTGTTAATGTCCTCAAATACTTCCATAAAAGTTACCAGTACCAATTCTTAGCCTCCTCCACAGAACTTATTGAGGAATTCATGTTTGGTCATCATTTTTGCTTCATTCCTTCCTAGTTTTTTAATGCTAAAACCACCACACACTGTTGATGTGTTTTTTCCAATTTTCTCTTAATAATTAAGCATCATGTTTTATGGATTTATTCACCACACCCTTCAAAAAAAGTTTAAATTTTACATGAATGTTCTTTAAAAAATCATTTATGCACAATTAACCATTTTTTGGGGCGCTTGAGGTAATACAGTCTTAAGGGATGTATTTGATAATATAAGGTTGTTGATGGGTATATATGCAAAAAAGTTCAACAATTTTTCCCTCCTCTTTTTTTTAGTTCTAATCAACCATGTCCCCTTTCTTGCATTTCTTGAGACATCAATACAATTTGAAATGGGTGCTTCAATCTCAAAGAAGAACAAGGAACCCACCATCACAGGCGCCGGCGATGCTCTCAGTGTGGAAGCAAATTCCCCCACCTTGAAAGGCTTTGAAGGCCAAGGATCTGATGATTATGCGACGAAAAATAAAATGTTGGCCCTCGTGGTCGATGACAACTGTGTCATTCGTCGCATTCATAAGATGTTGTTGACTAAGCTTGGTGTGGATAGCCTGGATGTTGAGAATGGTAAACAGGCCGTCGATCTCTTCCTCGCTGGAGGGAAGTTCGATATCGTTCTTATGGACAGGGAGATGCCAGTGATGGATGGTATCGAGGTACAATGACACTTGATTTATGAAATTATTATGATTTTATGAATATTAGACTATCAAATTTTGTTGCAATGAGATTCATTTCACATGAAATGTGTATGTGGTGAGTTATTTTGAGTTTTTGTTATCATGAAATAATTCTAAACTAGTAAGTCATATAGGTTTTTGTGTCTGTTTAATTTCTTTACATTGGTTAGGGGGTTAATTCTAATGAAGTTAGATTTTGATCATAATAAGTTATCAAAATGACACATAATTTAGTTAAACAATATCTCAATGGTATATGATTAAATATACCAATTAGCATGTATATTTGAAGGGTCATGCAAAAAATCCTAACCATGAAATAATCCAAAATGGCAAGTCACTTAGCTTTAATGCCTTTCCTTGTCCTTAGAGAATTCATGAATATATTCTTTGGCAGGCAATCTTTATCACTTTAATCCTAATATTATAATTATAATTGTTTCTGAAATCACCCCCAAAATATTTTAACCTTCATTCACTATGTGATTTGATATTTTCTTTAGGTTATTTTGAATCAATATATATTAATTAATTTTACTTGATCATGGACATTTAATTCTTAAATCTTCTATTAACAGGAAAAAAAAGCTTAGATTTTGTTTACAATTGTACCAATAAAAAAACAGCATGTCAATTGATGAAAAAAATTCCTAATTATTTAAATTCTCTCAAATTCTAAAATCAGTGTTGGGCTTACAAATATTTTCAAAGTGAGGTGAAGCATGACTGATCACATGAGCCAATATGATATGGATTTTTCCAAGTCATAAAAAAATCCTCATTTATGTAAATTTCAATTACAATTGAACCATAAAAAACTCCATAAAATGGGTAAGGGGAAAAAACAAAATAATTTATATTTCCTTTCATTTTAAACAAAAATCATTTAAAAAAATCGATGCATTAAAGTAATAATATTTGTGAGCGACAGGCAACCAAGACACTGCGTTCCATGGGAGTGAAGACCAAGATTGTGGGGGTGAGCGCAAACAGCGAAAAGAGCGATATCAAAGAATTCATGGACGCGGGGATCGACGAGTTCCTTCCAAAACCAATGGACCGCACTAAGTTGGCTGCCATCATCGACAACATCAATGAGTCTGTTGTTTGAGTCAGTGATGGAAATATGCATAGAAATATGCATACAATATGTGACTCTTAGTTTTCTGTTGTTTGAATAAAAGGAGTTGCTAAATGAATAAGAGTGTTCTTGAACATTGATGATGCATTTCATTTAGTCAACAATCGTGACTCGTAGTTTCATCTAGGATGGACATGTTTGGCTCTGACCCTAGGCGGGTTAAACGGTCGACTGAGACCCTCATTCAAAGCAAGTCTCGAAATAAAGCAAAAAGTATAAATCTACAATAATCAAATACAAAAACTAAATCCATTGAAACACTAGAAACCATCCCCTCCCCCCCCCCCCCCAAAAAAAAAAAGAAAAAAGAAAAAAAAGGTGTAGTTATATGTTGTACTTATTTGCAGTCTTGCATTTGATCTTACATTTCCAAAAAGGTAGATATATATTTAAAGAAAAACATAAGTGAATGAATTATCAAGTTATAATGTGTTCTTGTTGAGTCAATTGTAAATCAAAGAAGTCCCCACACTCTTGTTGGAAATAGGGACAATGAAAGGAGACAGAACCGGTGCGGGTGCTTCAAGGATCAACAATGCTGAATGCTTTTAGATAAACTTCTCCCGTTCCGGTATAAACCACGAGTACACCAAGAATTGATGAAGTGCTACCTTCAGGGTACAATGAACCCACTCTTGGTGTTAAGAACAGAGTGTGTACTCTCTGTCTCAACCTCTTAGAACTCTCTGTATTTAAGGGCTGATAATGCTAATTCGTAATGGAAACAAAAGAAGATTAGTTGTTATATTGATTTGGATTTAAGAGTGAATTTATAGGCCACATAATGCATTTTCATTCAAATGAAACACTTTTTCATGAATGGAGAGTTACAGTAACCGTCCGATCGGTGGTCACCGTTTCCACGCGATCGTGTGGTCCAGATCATCCATCACAAGATGCATCCCTTCCAATAGAACCCCTTGGTGAATTTAACCACCAACTGTCAATCCAACGGTGCACATTGCATCTGAACATTCCTTCATCGGACGGTCCAAATTGCATCTGATCAAAACGATCTCCATCATCCGATTAGCTAAGAAGAAAATGCTCTAACTCCTAGCGACAATGTGTACGTGCGAAGTGTTAAGTGCACCCTAAAATGCCCAACACGCACACGCACCCTATATCAAAGGTCCACCATGAGGTGTCCACCAAAAGAACTTCACTAGAGTAGATTAAGCTCTCCTTATAAACACTCAAAACATTTTACAAACAACTGATGTGGGACTAAAGAATATGACCACTTTCATCTTCTAAAAGGGGGGACCACTAAAACCCAAGTGTTTTAATTCCTATTGAAAATACCCAACAATCCCCCACTATTTTCAAAATTGCTTTATATTGAAAATAAATATTATATTATATAATAATGGCTGCACCACTCAGCGGTTGCCTACGTACCCATTAATGAGGGATCAAGCCACCGTAGTTCTTTACAAGAAAGAAATAAAAATTACATTGTAGCATAATCGTTGAAGGTAACACATAAATGAGAAGTATCTTATAAATTTAAACTTTCACTTTGTGCAAAAAATTCCAAGCGATATCAAGGTTCTGAAGTGAACGAATCTTGAACTTAGTACCCTTCGAGAAACGCCGGAATCATTGCACATCAACTTCAAGAGATGGAGAGTTCCGATTGCTTGCGCGTTAATGGCCATGTGCATATATGCTTTATTCATGAGTCTCAAGAAACGGTCTTTTTCCTTTATGAAGCGGTCTGACTTCATTATTCATGTAGATAAATTTAATGAGTGATTCTGTGAGCACTCGTTTCAAGAGTAATTTTCATCCTCATTTATGCATAATACCAACACTAGTTCTAGGAAATGGGATTATCAAAATTTACTAGTGTTCCTAAAACACCCATTATGCACACGCGCAACGCGCGTGGTGGTGCTTCGCACCACCCCGTATCAAAGGTCCACCATAAGGTGTCCATCAAAAGGACTTCACTAGAGTAGATTGAACTCTATTTATAAATATAGGAGCATTTTGGTTCCAAAGGGAACATAATAAATAAAAAAATAATGTTACGTGCAGCCTTGTTTTCAGCGTCCAATTACAGTCTACACATACTTTGAGGCCCCATTTGATTCGTGTCATTTTTTTTATGGATTTACTTTACCATAAATCATTTTACCAAGAATTTAGATTCTATCAGACTGTTTGGTTCACTAGTAGAATTATGCAAATAACCATTTTTCAATGTTTGGTTCACACATGGATTTCTGCAAAGAATTTGTTTTAAATGTCTAAAATACTCCTACTATTATACATTTACTTGTAAAATTTATTTCTTTATCAATATCACAATTATAAAAAATGAGTAATTTACTTATAAATACTTAATGAATGCAAATAAATAAAACAACCGATTATATAATTAAATGCATAATAATAGTAATTTTTCTAAATTAATTGACTATTATGAACTCCCTGTAAAAAGAGAGGAGGTGGGTAAAAAAAAAAAAGAGGTGGCTATATATTTTAAAAGGGATGAAAATAGTAATTTAATTAATTTTGTAAATGGTATAATAGTAATCTAATTTAGGAATCCTGGTGGAATTTGATATTATCGCTACAAAGGGTGGGAAGTGGATTCCACACTATTTTCCCTCATGCATGGATTTTAATTCCAGTGGAGTCCACAATTACCATCAAGATTATGACTAATTAAACACTGAAATTTACACAATTTTCTAGTAATCTCACATGGAATCAAATTCCATCCCAGATTGACACAAACCAAATGGGACCTGAATATTTTAAAAATGGAATATCATCATCTAATTAGGTACATGCTTTTATAAAAAAATGAAGCATATACTCCAACAAATTGCATGAATTCATTTATAAAAAATGTTAAAAAAAATTATCGACACATATACCTTATTAATGTGAGTATATGTTTTGTTAATTTTTAATCGACGCACATAGGACTGGAATTAGGGTTGAGAAAAAACTGGGTGTAAATAAAAATGCAGCTATAGATTCTTGATTTTTTTTTTTTTTTTGGTTGAATGCTGCACATTATCATTAATAGGATACTATTACACCCAGATCCATTTCTAGCTTCAATTCCAGATATGTAGGTTCATTGATTTAAAAGGTATATGGATTTTCAAGATTTAAAATATAAATTAGATCTTAAATAAGACACAAATGTCAATCGAACCTCCACCCCTCCCCTCCTCTCTCTGTAGTGTTACATAATCAATGTTCTAACATCTAATTGTTATACGAAATATATAATTTTTTATTTCTTCTGTATGTGAATAAATACAATTTTTTGGATATATATTCTATTATATTAAATATACATTTAAAAAAAATCAAAACATGTGGAGAGTATGGGTGAGTATATCCCTCATTATCCCCCAAAATAATATTTTCAACACCCAAAGCTCATTATCAATAGATTGACCTCAAAGAAATCAAAACATTATATATAATTATATATATTTTTAATTTAATCATCATTAGAACTTATGTTATATAATAATATATTATAGGGAAAATAACCAAAAAGATCTCTTAAAAGTTAGAAATACCCATATCAGCTACTTTTTAAAATTATATCTAAAAAAATCTCATTTCACCGTTTTATAAATACAAAAGACTAATCTACCCTTATGTAATTATATCTTTAACATCCCTCTAACCCTCTTAGGTTATTCCACACCAAAAATATATTTTTCATATAAAACAACAATCTCTCTGTACATGACCAAAATCAATTCTTTTTAGAGGTTTTATGTATTTCTTATATATATCTTACATGATGTTATTTATCATTTTTCATTGTGTATAGTCATAATGTGTAATCTAAATCTGTGTTGTGCCTCAATACAACAGGTAATATTTTAATATTCTAAATCCTTATTTACATTTTTTTTGTATTCACATATTTTTATGATATCATTAATACAAATCTATTTAAAGAAGCATCAACGTTTAGAAGTTCATCATTAAAAACTCAAATTATATTAATACATATTTCACAAAATCCAAACCACAAAAAATTTAGAATAAAAAAAATTGATCTATATGAAAACATGTGAAATACATTAACAAAATTAAGAGGGTGAAATATTTTAACAAAGTTAAGGAAGAATGAAATATATTAAGGATCCAATTACATAAGGGTAAATTGATCTTTTGTGTTTCCAAAATTGTCAAATAAGATTTGTTTTAGGCATAATTTTAAAAAGTGGATGATTTAGATATTTCTAACTTTTAAAAGATTTTTTTAGTCATTTTTCCTATATTATATATATTATATATTTTTTATTTAATCATGTATTATTTTATGTGGCTCTTTTGTCAAGCCCCAGACAAAAACACCTAGAAGTTAGGCACACACTCTGATATTGATCTTATTAATTATATCCTATATTTAGTATCAGTAATATTGCATGTGTCAATTTAAATGAATGAATTATATTTATTCAACAGGGCTGATTGCATGAGTGCTAGATGGTTGAAAGGTTCATTTTATAATATATACCATATTTGGAAATTTTAATAAAAGATATCCTGATCTTGATACATGCATCCACTTTTATATCATTTCAGATATTTGAATATAGGATAATTTTTAAATTTTTTGACCACCTGAAAAATACAATTTCCTCTAACAAAATGAAAAATGCTACGTATTGAACCAAATTCCAGTCCTCATGTTTTATTTTATAAAAAAAATAGTATACATCATCTAATAAGATACATGTTTTTATAAAACATAAAACATATACTCCAATGAATTACAATGATGCATTATTAAAAATGTAATTTTTTTTATCAAAATACATACCTCATTTATGTGAGTATATGACGCTAACAAAGCATATGAGACTAGACTTAAGACTAAAAAAGAGAATGTGTAATAGGGACTTGGGTCCAGTCAACCCTAGACACCATCAATATCAAACTGGATAGAATCGAACTACATAGTTTATGAATCAAACAATACAACCAATTGTTAAGTACATGTATCACTCTGTGCAATTCGATTCATAGGATGTGTAGTTCAATTAATATAATGTACAATTCGATATTAATGATACTGAAGATACCAAACCTAACTAAATCCGGCTCATGCAATAGCACTCTAAAAAATTGATATTTATTAACACTCCTGACCTTTAAACTTGAGGCATGAATTCAAACCACAAATAACACAAATCACTTTAAACCCCTGCTTGTGGTGTGAATAACCTAAGAATAAGAAAAATAAGTTTAAAAAATTTTTTTTTTTATACTCAAATAGACATGATAGTTATGCTTTGATAAGTTAGTAATCCATGATAACTTTATAGGGGAGGGGACTTATGCCAATTGATAAAAATTTCCTTTAAGGTCATTTAAAAAAATATCTCATTCTACAATCAACACTCACACATCCTATTATTATATCACATCATCACCGTATCACACACATTTTCACACAAAAACAATTTGTGTTAAAGTATAGTTATTATTTTAGAAATCTCTTATTCATCTCCTATCCATCACATATCATCACTTTATTATATGAGAATCAAATAACAAAAAAAAAATGTTACTTTCACATTTACCCAACCCAAAAAAAGCAACCCAACAAAATAATCGTTTATCCTATTATAGCTATTGGGTGTGAATAACTCTACATCACATTGTTCATAAATAAATTTATTAAATCAAACCTCCTGAAAAAAATACCTATCTGAATTTACACACACCGAACTCTATTTTCCCCCCTTCCAGACCTTGCCACATATTCTTTAAAAAAGAAAAAAAAGAAAAAAAGCGATAATAAACTCAATCCCCTGCATCCTGTATATTCAAAGAAAAAATATATATATATTTATCTCCGTATATACTTCATTTCATATGATAGTATATACTTCAATGGTTAAGTGTATAACTTGGGGGGGGGGGGGGGGGACATCATTTTCCAAAAAAAAAAATCCAAACATCAACAGATGACAAAGCAGTTCTTTACCTTGACAACCCAAAAAAGAGAGAGAAATACAGAAATATAACACTAGTTCTCTGCTACTCTCACAATGTGGGGACATCACTTGAACCAAACATTTACAAATCAGGGTTACAAAATTTACATGAACTGAAAAAGCTGAAGAACAACAATCAAGAATGAATAAGGAAAAAAAGGAAGGTTGGTTTTACCTGGTAGGGTGAGCGCACAACTTGTTAGCAACGTACAGGAGATGTCCGATATTCGTTGGAGGGTAGTTCTGAAGCAATTTGAGGTTTGCAGTGAAGTCGCCGGCGAGGAGACGTCTCCGGATGAGGACCAGCATTGCGCAGCATACACGGAGAAGTGTTTCCTGCAAGGATGGTTTTCATGTTATGGAGCATGGACAAGACAATGAATAAATAAACAAATAATATGTATGTTATATACTTATATATTATGATTATTTGCAAAATATAGAGCACGCCTCCAAAATTATGAACAAAATGATAATACTATAATTGTGTCTCAAGTGTCAACTATCAGCTACATTGAAATTTTGACATTATTTTGGGCTTTATGTGAGGATAGAACTTACAAATAGTTGGTAAGAAGAGAGTTACAATATTGTATAGCATAAATGTTGAGTTGTCCATGCCATGTCCATAGTGTGTAAGAGATTCAAAAAATTGTTTCTGAATTTTGGAAATGTATGAAACATGTCTGATACGTATAGATGGTATGTCTCATGTTGTGTCGTGTGTTTGATATGTGTTGTACACAGACACAGCATGTTCATTAAGTGTTCGCACTTCCTAGTTTTCCTAAGAAAACCAAATAAGAAATGAAGCTTCGCATTTATCCTTATTTTTATGATATACCTGGGGACCCTCGGGGTCACTTAAAAGGGTGTCCCAGATGTGAAGGCTGTCTGCAAAGTTGAATTCTTGTGTCAGCAGAAGCGTTATCCATCTGAATGCGTAGAATTGTGGATTGACCTGCATTTTTATGTGATGAGCAGTTAGAAGTGGATAAATTTTGCATCCGCCAATCGATAAATGATTTTGAAACTGATGTGAAATTGAGGGATTCTCCCATTTACTACATGGGAAAAAATGAAATATAGAATGCACTTGACACAAGGAGAACATCAATAAAATCTCAGAAAAACATATATGACAGATCCAAAAGGTACCAAATGACCTTGTCATTATATACTAGTCGTAGGGTAAAAAGGCACCTATATAAAGAAAAAATTAAAAAGGTGGTCATTATACAAGATGATGATTTATAGTTGATCCAGTTGACCAGTAAAAGTGCTTTAGTAATGAATTGGTGCTTTAAAAAGAAGAGAATGATTCAGGCGTTCAAATTCTCCTCTTATATCAGCCACTAAAAAAAAGCACATGAGAAATGATGCATGCAGTGGAGTTTGACTTGCATTATTCTTACAATGAAAATAATAGAAGCATCAGGGAAGGAAGAGTTGAATAAAATATATTGCAAAAGCACATGTGATCTAGAGACTTGAAACAGAATATGACATTACACAGACAAACAACGAAAGACATAGGTAATATTTGATTTTTCCGCATAACCATCACATTTTCTCTGTCCTACCTTAGTTGTCACCTCTAGGTGACGCCAAAGCTCTTCATCATGTTTCTTTAAAAGTTGTGACAGTCTGGTAATAGTTGAACGGATGCCAACAACACTATTGTCAAGCTGCTGACAGAAATTATCCCTGAATCCACTCAATAATTCCACAAAACAGAAAAATGTGTCTGCTTCTGCAGCGGCCTGCATACAAGTTGACAGAACAAATTGAAGATGAAAGATAACAAGAAAATTTAAGTTTCTATATAAGTTCATAAGTTCAGCTTCAATTCACAACATCAGTGCCTTCCTGGCTAAAACATGCATGTAGATTGTACGATAAACAATGACGAGCATATCACCCATAAGTGATTATAAAAGAGAAAAAAAAAGTATGTACAAGAATGGGGAAAAAAACACCAATATGAGGTGCTATGAAGATCTGCTTGCCTACGACAGTAGAGCCAGCAAGGCAATTGTTGAATGTCCAAAAAACACCTACAAGCTTACAATATATAGATAATTTTTGTTATTGCAACATGAGAAATTCTTCTGGTTAAGAGGCACTTAATGATGAGTTTGTTCAAAACAAGGACAAAGAAATGTTTCTGAAGGCCCGTCGTTGACCCTTATTGCATACGATATCCACTAGCCCGCCCCTCAGTTATTCATTACTTTCTTTCTGAGACACATCTTGCATAATTAGGAAATTGTTGCATTTTATCTAATATTTTTTTCTTCAAAATAAAATTATCTAATAATTATCTACAGTTTAAACAGATGGGGAAAAAGAAAATTAAAAAATTGCTCTGCAGCCAAAATAATCTCTTGACAAACGTGAATCAAAATGTAGTACAAATCACCGTCATTCATGCTGTCAATCCTCTGGTAAAAAGGAAAAAAGAAAAAAAGGAAGCACTGGGGCAAATGGGCAAGGAAAACACCCCCCACCATCATGTAGTTCCATGCTCATACAGCTACATTGGCCACACAAAGCAAGTGGGTAAGGACATTCACAGCAGCAACACCGTGATGAGGCACAGTAACAAAGAAGATGGTCAGACCCTCTGCCTCAATGCAATATATATTCCTAACAAGTACAGCAATACTGATGGGATCTCCGCATGGAAAGCCAAAAGTCAAGTGACAAGGGTTATCAAAACGATGCACTTCGGTGTGCCTCAACAAAAAGTGAAGCAAGATGCACCCCTCGTGACTTAACTCATGCGCAACACCTCCATCAAGCACTGGATGATACATAACAAGCTGTTTACTTCCATTTATGATGGAGGTGACAGCAGAGGATGTCTCTGGAGTCTGGATAATAAATAACAAATAGATTATGTGCTTGGTATTCTGGGCCATTTTAGATACACCATATAGGAGTCTGATACTAACACCCCATCCTTATTGCATCGCTTAAGCTAAACCTTCATGACATGCAATCTGACACCCACATCAATGTTAATGGCAGCATTACATGGCTAAGAATCTCCATCACCCATCCACGCATAAATGCAAAACCGTTCATCATGCTCCTTATCTTTTGGATATGTTTAACTATATTTTAACAGATATTCAAAAACTACTAGCTATAAAGCGCAAATCAGTAGCAACATGCAATCATGATATCGGACCTTGTGACTAGTTAAATTAAATCTCTCATCTAAGGCGAAGTTATGTATATTTCTAGCCTTTTTTATGTTTGAGCTCTTAGTTATATTACATAACTAAGTTTGAAGTCCATCAATATGTTCTATCAATTTTTTTTTTTTTTTGATGGGCTGTCATATTAGATGAATGATGCCCCAAACAAAATTGGAGACAAGGGATCTCAAAGGAGAACGGCAAAAAATCAAAAGAGCAAAAGAAATAGAAACATTACAAATAATGAAGCCAACCCTTAGACCCCCAATTACATAGGCCTAAACTTGGTATTTGGATATTCAGTACGAGACTTTTGGAAATGTCATATGATAAATTAAACCACATTCAGCATATGTCCTTACCCAAACAAAAATAAATTCATCAGAAGTCACAGACAATGAGACAACAGTAAACCAAAGCTCTATACCAAGTATGCAGTATAAAACTAATGACCTATAATGGGTTAGAGAAATGCCAAGCATTATTCCTTACGGCATTATCTTCATCTGGATCGTTCCGGAAGACGTAGAATAGTGGAGCCAAGACTTCATTCATTCCTTGCACATATCTTATTCCCGGGTTTAGCTTTGCAAATATGATAAGTATCCGTCTGAAAGACTCCTGGAGAAACAGCTTCCATTGGACTTGACTCATAAACAGGAAACATGTTCATGCCAAACCAGTAAATTACAAAATGCTTCACCTGATTGGCTTTAGCAGATGGAGAATCTCCAGAGAAAAAGTGCATGTCTGGATGAGTGCGCTTCACATCTCGATCAATCTGTTCTATAATTTCTGTATCCTGAAATATGAATGAAAATGATTGAAAATTCATTTACGAAATAGTGGCAAATTTTCTAGAGAACAATTCCCTGTTTTGGGTCCTAAAAGAATGGATTAGACATAACACAACCTACCTTGCATCACCTTCCATTATCAGTTCACAGATTCAAAATTAAAAATACGGTGTTCGTAATTCAATCCACTAAGGGCTTTTCAGGATTACCTGAAAATACTGATTCCACACGCTGGTCTTAGTGAGGCTCAAAGGGTGATCCCCATGGGTAATCTCTGATCTCGGAAGCAAGCATTTCTTTCCAAAATTTGATTCATCACTTTGAAGACCTGATGACTCTTCCATCCTTCGTGTGACTTCTGTCTGACGAGCAGCAAATATATTTAGAGCCCAAAGTATCTCTGGTTGGCAAAGATTAAAAAAGAAATAAAGAAAGAAACACAAATTGGCAGAGAAAAGTATGAATAAGTAACTAACAGCACATGATGCTTTTTATTTTTTCTCATTTTTTTTTTACAATTACCAATTTACCGTAAGAACAACCAGTGATTAAGAGAAATAATAGGATTATTCACTGACTTACAGGATTCACCAAAAGCTCCTCTTTAAACACTGCATACTGAGACCGCTTCTTCTCCAACTCTGACGCCCACAATCCTCTATCTTTTGGTAAATAGCCCAATAGAAGCTGCCCACATTCACCACCCATAATTAATCTCTCATATCGTGAGTTTAATATATCCCTCCAAACTTTTCAAATCCAAGAATGATACAGCCAAAACACATCAAAACAATTTCAAATTATTCGAGATGAATCAACCAATGCAATTAAGATGGTACATGCAGGCTATGCGACAAAGGGTATATGCAATTTGTGTGTTGGAACAAAGTTTGGCTACACGTAACTTTCGAGAAATTCAGGAAAAATTATAAAAAAATCTGATAATTCTTAGAAATCCAAAAATGGGGGGAATCATTTTCCGCATTCACATATCATGATTCACAAAAATGCAGTGCCACTAATGTGTAATGTAAAGTGTAGTGTATAACATGGAATGCAAAACTATGCTGTCAAACAAGTGAAAATGTGACAGAATGCACAGCATATGTGATTAAGTTAGATACTTAGATCACACAGGAATAATCAACAACGACAGATCAAACAAAAACAATTCCAAACCAAGAACACATCAATTGCAAAGAAAAACAACAAAGAAACCAATACCTTCCACACCGTCGGACGGATCGCCGCTCCATCCGGTATAACCTGAGAAGCCAATTTCCTCACCTCTCCCATATTTATAACTCTCTTCGAAAGCTAATGCAACAAACAGAGAACCAAACAATCAAACAAAACAAAACAAAACAAAATCATCAAGACATAGAGAGAGATCAAGAAGAAGCCCTAACCTCCGCCAAGAGCTGCGCCTGGCGCGAGATCTCGTCCGCCGAGAATCCCGGCCCCTCTGACTCCACGAACGTCGTCTCCTCCACGGGCTCCGGGGCCGGTGGCGGAGGAGGCGGCGGCGGCGGAGACGGTTCGCGATGGGAAGACGTCCCGGGGGACTTGACGGAGACGCGGTGGCGGTGGCGGTGGAGGGGGTGGTTGTCGTCGGCGTCTTCGACGGCTGCGGAGGCGGCGGTCGGGGATGACCAGAGAGAGCTGTTGAGCCACTCCGGCACGCCCTTCTTCACCATGTCTTCAACGTGTCGGTACTGTCACGTTCGTGTTTCGGACATGAATGAAACGAGAAGAGCTTCTCAGAAGCTTTTTTTCTTTTATACGTGCCGAGTGTTTCACAGAGAGGGTTCTTTTGTGGTGCTTCGCGGGGTCAGATTGAGAGGGTATGTTTCACGTTGATGGGGGCAGGTTTGGGGGATTGGACGGTGGAGATTGGGTCAGGGGGGTGGGTTGAGAGTGAGTGTTGAGTGCTTGGGGTGAATTTGGGAGGGTTGAAGACGACGCGTTGGAGGGTTAACACGTGTTTCCGTGACATTTGCGTAACTAACCCTCTTTAGACAGCTTTTTAAAGAGTAATTAATATTCGGGTTTGGGATGCTTTTGTGTAGATTTGATATGGATCAGATATGAATGATATCTGTATTATATCATAATCGTTCAGATACTGATATAATTTTTGAATATGGAAGATCTGATATTTTTTTAGAGAATTGTGACATGTTCAGACATAAACACTAGACATATAATATGGGTATGGGTGATCAAGTGACATATTAAAAAGATATGAAAATTGAAATTGAGAATTTTAGACTTATTATCTCTTTCATATAACAAATATAGATAATTTAATAGCTATATGAAATATTAAGATTGTGATTAATCATACAATATAACAAATTTGAGCTCTATATTGTACAAATATACATAATTTTGTTATATATGTCAGATTCGGATATTTTTCAAATCAAGTACACTGATATTCATATTAGAACTCTCTGATTTTTTGGATATGGATTCAGAGCAGATACAGTTTTTTCTGAATAATTGACAGGCTTGTTTTTGTGTTTACATGAAGTTAAAGTTTTCTAGATTTGTTTTTAAATAATAAAAAACCATAACTTAATTAAAAATTATAGACATTTTTTAGAAGTCTTCTCCCAGCCTTTAGGAGTGGAATGCCATCCGTTTTTCTGGGATGGGCTTGGAGAAGAGCAAGAAAAGAAAAGAGAGAGAAAGAAAAGGAGAGAGGGGAGGTCAATAGAGGCCACCAGGAGGAGGTGGCATAAGGGGGTGGAAGAGCTTGTGGCGGTAGGGGGAGGTAGTTATGATTGGAGCAGGGCTACAGGAGGAAGAGGAGGAGAGAGAGAGAAATTGTGAGAAAGAGAGAGGTTGTAGTCGGGGGTAGGGTGGTGGTGTCGAGGGAGAAAAGAAAAACATCTGATTGGACCTTGTTGCTAAGGTCGCTGCTAGTAGCTTGTTCACATAGAGAGAGAGAGGGGTGAATATGAAATAAGAGAGTTAAGTTTGGTAAAATATATCAAAGATTTATAAATTACACTACTAGGAAACTGACACACTGTGCGTGAAAAATGAAAAATTTTAAGAATATATTATATATATATAATATTTTGTAAGTCAAGTGAAATAAAATGGCTAAAAAATTTGAGATCTTACACAATTTTTACCCATAATATATATTTAATAGTTTTAGGGTCATAATTGTTATATTGTAACTCTTCAATCTTATACAATATAACTAACTAGAAGAATTGAAAATAATTTCAAACTAGGGCAAGTCTGATAATTCTGGTCTAAAATTTCCTTATTCATAGAAAGTCAGTTATGATAAATTCTATAAAAAGAAAATATTTATCTACGATATCAAAAGGAATTGAGAATTTTAAATATAATTTTAGTGGTGTTCTAAAAGAAAGAGAATGAATATAAACGTGCTAATAGAAAAATGAACGGTCTTGATATGCTGAGTCCACCATTAGAACCAAAATGACTTCATACCTGCTTTACACTTGATCGGAAAAAAAATAAATAGAGGGAAAATTAATTATGGATCCTTTAAGGAATCTCAAAATTATTTTTAGGTTTCTGAAACATCTAGATTTATTTTTAGGTCCTCAGACACTATTTTGTCTATTATTTTTCAAGTCTTTCTGAGTAACGGTATAACGCCTCAGGCTTATACAACAAGAAATTGTTTTTTTTGTCTCTAAGTGGGCTCACGACTTTAAAACGCATCTTGGCGTGTAAGAATTGTGTTCACATATAAGCACAGACTATCTTCTCCTATTAAGCGATGTGAGACTAAACACAAAACCATCACCCTCACTCAATCCATGAGTCTCTTGGGACTCTTGGGCCTCCCTCTCAAAGGGCCGAGCGTCAAAAACGGTCATTAAGTCCACTGATAATATTTTCATTTTTTTTTTTTTAAATGAACTGGTAGGCTGGCTACTTCTTTGCATTAGTTAAAAGGAGTACAGCCAAAAGGAAAGACAGTAAAATGCGAGTACATGAAATTAAAATAAAAAAAGGAACACACCACTTGCTTTCTAGAGAATGAGTGAGTTATAAGAAATAACCACCCAAAGCTCCCCAGGCACACCATCCGTCAGAACACCAGAATATTCGAATGTAGAACCCGAACTCCTGTGGCCCCTGAACAGGTACAACCCCATGCCACGATGTAGCCCTTCGCACTCGCCAAATCCCTGCAGAAGAGATCGGTTTCCCCTCAAACAGGGCCGCGTTACGGCCCAGCCACGTTGCCCATAGACAGGCCGAAATGAGAGACCTGAAAATCTTGCCCCTGACACTCCGGTCCGAGCTACGGGAAAGCGAACACCCCAACTCCCATATATCATCAAGCGAGTTGTAGACCAAACGACACCCCAATGCTCTTTGAAGATGCACCCATACCCGTTTCACCATAACGCAGTCACAAAAGAGGTGCTTAAGCGTCTCCACATCGGTCCCACACAACCCACAAACAGCGGAATCCGTCGGACGCCACCGCCACCTATACGCCTTGGTCAGCATCTTTTCCTAAAACACTAGCTAGAGGAAACAATGCACCTTCAACGGGATTTTAAGTCCCCAAAGAAACCGTGATTTACATGCCATAGCCGCGTTGAATGGCGACCCCTCCATGCACCTCTGATACGCTGATTTGACCGAGAAGCCCACCAGTGGGTTTGGTGTCCAAATCAATCCATCCTCCGACCCAAGCTGAATGCGTTCATTAGCTAGAACACAGAATAACTGCGCATATTGTAAGAACTCTGTATCAGTTAGACACCTACGCAGCCGCAGCCTCCAACCTCCTCCGTTCGACTCAGAAAATCAGTAATCTTTAGCAAAACCTGATTTGTTGAACGCTAGCTTGTATAGCTCGGGGAAGACAAACTTAAACGGACCTGTCCCGCACCAGAAAAAAGACCAAAATCGGATGATGCCTCCGTCCCTCAGGTACCAGCGGAAGGCCCCACTGAGCGTCCCTCCAATCTTGTAGATAGATTTCCAGATCTTGGACGACCCGCTGCGAGGTCGAGGAAGAAAGGAAACCGAAGGCCTACTCCGTGTTTGACAACTCGCAAGAACACGTTGCCACAGAGCTGAGCGATCACACTCAAACTTCCACAGCCACTTCGTGAGCAGAGCTATATTGAATGAATCAAGATTGATAACACCCAAACCTCCTCTGATCTTACTAGTACACACCGCCTCGGACAACCTTTGTTCGAACCTTGCCATTGGCGCCCAATCCGCACACGAGATGGCCTTGAGGGAGAGCGGCAGCCCCAGGTACCGCGTCGGGAAACAGCCTATCGGGCAACCAATGGATACTGGCAAGGAGCCGCAGAGCCACCTCACCCAAGTTGACACCATACACCGTGCTCTTATGCCAATTAACTTTCAACCCAAGATCCACCCAATAGTTCTGACCACAAACATAACCCCCAACACCTCCCTCACATCACCTTGACAGAGAATCATCGTATCGTCCGCATATTAGACATGGAAAAGGGAAAGACCCGACCTCCCACACTTCATCCCATGGATCCAACCCGCATCCTCAGCCTTGTACATCATGCGGCTAAGCGCATTAGATACAATAATGAACAAAAAAGGGGAGAGGGGATCCCCCTGTCGCAGCCCTCTCCTAATATGGAAGTAGCCACAAGGAACCCCGTTGATCAATACCGAGGCTCAAGCCGAGGAAATACAACAAGAGATGACCCGAATCCATCTCGGGCTGAAACCATGTCCAGACAGGAGCTGAAGAAGGAACTTCCAATCCACCGAGTCATACGCCTTCTGGAAATCCAGTTTAAGCAGCACCCCGGGTTCCCTTGACATTTGGAAGTTTGCTAGGCATTCTTGGACAACAAAGAAGCCCTCTTGAAGTGATCTTCCAGGAACAAATGCTGTTTGATTCACCTCAATCAGTCCACCAATCACTCTCTTGAGGCGGTTAACCAAAGTCTTTGAAATGATTTTGTAGCAAACATTTATGAGGCTAATTGGCCTGAAGTCTCCTACCGTTTTTGCCCCCAACCTTTTCGGGATAAGAGAGAGGAAGGTAGAGTTGATACATCCCACACCATTGTTGCCCTCAAACACCTTCGTGACAAGGATCAAGATGTCCTCCTTAACCACCTCCCAGAACTCATGGAAGAATCGAGCGCTGAAGCCATCGAGACCCGGCGCCTTATCCCCTGCCAAAGCGAAGACCGCCCCCCTCACCTCCACTTCCGAGAAAGGGAACTCCATCTGTTCCACCTCAGCCATAGGAATACATGCCATCCCCTCATCCACCCAGGGAACCGAACGATTTCTAGGGGGAGTGAACACCTTCCGAAAATGGGACACCAGGTGGTCACTGATTCAAACTTCAGAATCCACTCGCACGCCATCAACAACCAGCGAATGTAATCCTATTCGATCTACGACGCTGATTAGCAATTTGTTGGAAGAACTGAGAGTTGGAGTCCCCTTCCTTAAGCCAAATGGCACGAGAACGAAGCCGCCACTCCGCCTCTTCCATGCGAAGAATGTGCATCATCGCCTCCTTCTTGTTACGCTCCAGGCAGCCCATTGAATCAAGAAGGCCGCATTCTTCAGTGCATCCAAAGTTTTAATACTGCACCCTAAACCATATTTCTCAGCCCTCCTCCTTATACCTGCCTCTCTGCCCCACCCTTTGAGGACGAATTTCAACGCCGGAGCTTCGCTGCCACCCGCAATGGACGACCAGGCTCGACATCGCACAGACTTTGCCAAGAGGATGTGACAACCTCTCGAAAGCCGACCACCTGGAGCCACCAAGATTCAAACCTGAATTGTGAACGAGCTCTCCGATCTGCTCCTCCAATCCTGCTCCTCCAATCAAGAGCAGTGGGCAGTGATCCGAAGTGACTCGAGGCAGCCCGGACAGGCAGCAATCCGGAAAGGCTTCCTCCCACTCAATATCCACCAAAAAGCGGTCCAGCCTGGCCAGCGCCGGGTCCTCTCTGAGGTTGCTCCATGTGTATGCTTGATTCCCGAGCGGAAGGTCAATCAATCCTTCCAGTCTGATCCAATCCGAGAGAGCACACATTTTCCTTGAGACCCCTCCATCTCTGTAACTATCTTCCACAAACCTGGTGACATTGAAGTCACCCATGAAGCACCAAGGAACACCCCAGTTGTTTTTTACCGCACTCAGTTCAGACCAAAGAACCTCACGAGACCCGCTATCCTGCGGCCCATAGACCCCGGAACAGCCCCAACGCCAGCCTGAGACAAGATCTTCCATCAATGCTGATATAGCGTGCGCATCCACCCTATGATCTACACACCTCCATCTGAGAGAGTTCCAAGCCAAGATAATACCCCCAGAGGCCCCCACCGACGGCTTGAACCTGAACTCATCCAACCTCCCTCCCCCAATCGCTCGGATAATATTTTCATTCTTACTCTATCTTTTCATTGACTGTGTACATTGTTAACATGTTAAAATACACTGTTAACATTTTCATTTCATGAGTGAAAGTCATTAAGTCGATCAAACTTTTTCATTTTTCCTAATGTCGCTTTATTGATTGTGTACACTGTTAACATATACATGTACACTATTAACAGGTATGGATACATTGTTAAGACATGAGGGAGGAAGTGACAAGGTGAGAGTAGGGAGGGGTGATGGGAGGCCGCGCGTAGATAGGGGCTACTATGTATGAACAGGACAAATAAAAAATAAAGGCAAGAACATAAGTGAAAAAATGATAACAAATAACCCCTTCCATTAAATGGAAGGACTCATAAATAATATCTCAACTAAGTTGGGGATTTAAAAGTAAGTTCAACTGTTCAAATGTTATAGGGATTTAAAAATAATTTAAGGGCTCCTGGAGGACCCAGATTAAATTCTCTAAAAATAAAAAATAAAAAAGAGAATCCCCAATAAATAAAAATAAAAAACAAAAGCAATAACAGTTTCATGAGTTTCGTTTCGATTGAACTCCCTCTGCAAAAAAAAGGCAAAAACCCTAATTAGGGTTTCACATCGATCGATTCAGGGCTTTTGGGATTTTCAGTTTTTTTCTCTCTTCTGGCTTTGTGTGGCGGGTGATCGAGCGAAACCAGCCGTTCCAATAATGTATGCCGATCGAGTCGCGGAGGGGACGAAGAGATCCGTGAAGGAGCGTCTCAACGGAGGTCCTGACGAAGGTCTCGACCGTCGGAGGCAGATCAACGGCAAAAGGTCCGTCCTTTCTCTCTCTCTCTCTCTCTCTGTTCCCTTCCTTTCTTTGTAGAGGTCGCTGGTCATGCAAAAACGAGGATTTTGTTGACAAATTAGGGTTTCATTTGCATGTTGTTTGTGATGGACGGAGACTTCATTAGCTTACTCGTTTGTTTGAGATTGTTTGGTATTCCAAGTTGTGGTTTTTTGAAGTCGATGTGCGAAGAAGCCGAGACTATAAAATGCACTGAAAGTTAAAATATTGGGTTTGGTTTGAAGCGATGTAATCTGTGATTTCGGAAATAGTTATGAAGGAAAGTGGTTTGGGTGAGTTTTATTTGTTGAATGTCAATGATTTGTGAAATTGGCTTTATTGGAACTGGAATGCAAGTGTGGTTATGTGGTTTTTTAGCCAACATTTTGGCTGAGATCCTCATCTTTTGGGGAGGACCTTTTTTCCTTGTAAAGTCTCTTTCTTTCCTTAATTCCTTTTCATGTATGTGATTGTGTCTATTCATTTCGTGTTTTTTAAGTATGTTCTTCTTTAAAATTCTGATGTTTGGAATCTGGATGCATCATTCCAGGACCAGTACTTCTCAGGGTTTTAGCTGTTTCGTAACAAATGATAACAAGTGGGATTTCTGGGGTAGGTCCTAATGCTCCTGGCCTTTATTCAACATCAAAACAGTCTCTTCCCCAAGTGTTTAGGGCCTGCTTCATGAATTCATTCTACTTTGCTCATTCTTGTTATAATTGTTTTAGGTGGTAGACATCATACATGTCCTTACTTGTTAGATGAAGCTGAACCATTTTTCTTCTATAGATATTACTGCTATAATCTTCTGGTACTCTCATTTCTATTCTTGCCACATGCCCATGTCAAATGCTTTCTTGCAACAACCCAGCACTCTTGGTCCATACTTAAAAAAGGGAAAAAAATTCTATTCATACAACATGACTGGCTTAAAAACAGTCTTCTAAGGTTTTCCTATTAGTTTTTCAGGTAGTAGTATCCAACAATAGAAACCCTAAGCACACTTATACTTTTCAGTTAGCTTTAATTCTATTTGGTACATCTTCGTCAGTTTCCTCATCACCATCTGTGTCCAAAAAAGGATATTTTAAAAAAACGTGTTGCTAGTTTCCCCTTTATATTGAATATGAACGGAGTACATAGCCAGAGAACCAAGTGAAGAAGGAAACAAAGAACAAAATAATAAATAAAAAAAATCCTTGCCACATTTCATTATGTTTTTTTAATGTTTCTTTTGTCAGTTTGTGCTTGATCTTGGGAGATCTCGTCTCGTTGCTTTCCATTTGAGATCTGGCATTTTGCCCCCTCTTTTTGGACTGTATGTTGCTCTGTTTATCTGTTAGTTTGTAATGGCTTTTGGGCTACTACTATTAATTAATTTTAATTGAAGGGTGTTTGCCTAACGGTTCAGTTAAAAAAAAATCAAGATGGTGTGTTCCCACCCTCATAAAACAATAAATGAATCAAAGAGACTCTTCTACTATCATCCTACATTCGATATATTCTGTCTTTATTTAACTAGATTCAATATCGATATATTCTGTCTTTATTTAATTAGATTCAATCTCTTTCATTGTAAGGTATTCCTTCATTTTTCGACCAACACTATATGTTGGCAGTCACATTGCAAGATCTAAGATACAAGGATTTAAAGTGGGTCCTTGATGAAGGCTCATGCCAAATACAAAATAATCAATTCCTCCAAAGATGATTCTGAATTAGACATATGTGCCACCCTCATATTTATATTTAATCACACAGATGTAATGTTGACCAACCCTGTTGGCCTTTTCCTCTTCAAAATCCTCTAAACAAAGCTCTTCCCAGTCTCATTTAAAAAAGAAAAAAGAAAAAAAGAAAAGAAAAGAAAAATATAGGTTTTTTAATAAATAATTTAACACAATGCAATTTTTTTTTTACTTCTTCAAGCTTCTGTATCAATTGTCTGTTTACTTAAATCTCTCATTGTTGGTTAAGCTCTCCTTGTTACACACCACATACTCTCGGTTAATCTATTCTTATTTTTATTGTTCTTGTACAGGCAGCGCCCAGATGATGATAAGTGGAAACATGATCTTTATCAGGACAGTAAAGATTCTCAAGCTCCAAGTATGGCTATATACTGTAAAGAATCAATTTTACTTGACATGGCATGTCGTGAGGCCGTTCTAATTACAAGTTGATTGTGTGCTAATCTATGCCAAGATCCCAGAATTGGTGCGAGGGACCTTCGACTGAAGCTTCAAAAGAAGGCATCACAGCAGTCACAAAGTGGAAAGAGTTCAGAAGTTCACGATCTTCGGGAAAAGCTATCTGGATTAACACAAGTGCAACCAAGAAATAGTGAACCACTAAGGGCCAAGCCTGTGGCTGAGGTTGTGAAACATCTTAAACGAAGTACTATATCTGTGGAAGCACCTGCAAACACCAAAAATGTATCTAATCAACCATCTAAGAAGAAATCACAACAGAAGGTAACATTTATTTAGTGTTTTAATTGATGAATTGCATCTCTTATATTTTAATAGAGAGAACATGACCGTCTTTGTTCTAGATGCAGATGAGTTTGATTCTTTAAGAAGTTAAAACATAATATTCATAAATTTTACTTGAGAATCTACGCAAGGTAACATGTTAGTGTGTAAAAAGGAGCCTTCTTTATGGTGTTGCATTCAAATATTCAGTGTTTCACTTGGTGTAAAGTGACAATAGTGCCATGATATATATTCACATTAATCGTATAAGGCTTAACTTTATAGAACTTTTGTAATGGCATGAAATACATACATAATCATGCGCTTATATAAGTGTATATGCATGCATATATTCATGTAAATCAACAAGTACATAGGTGACCCCTCCCTCCCTCTCACCCTATGTTTGTTCGTGTATTTAGATAATGGCAAACATGTGCCCTCAGTGTAATGAATTATTTTTTAATTAAATTAAATCAAATGAAAGGTCCTTATAAATGCAGATGCGGAATAAGAAGATGCAATTGGACCATACAGGTCTCAAACCTGTGACCTTGGTGTTAAAATTTTGCCAGAAAGAAATTTCATTAAAATAAAATCAAACAAGCTATTTTCTTGGCTAGGTGGCATTGATGGCAGCATTGTCTGCTACTAGATGAATGTAAATTTCTTTTAGTAGAGTTTCATGAGTGTTCCTAAAATTTTAAAACATGCATGGTCTCTTTCTGGGTAATCTTGAGATTCTTGACTTCTGATTGATTATTTTTTGAAAGAAGATATGAACTTTTATCATATTATAGCCCCCGAACAAAAGGAGACGAGGGATCTCCATACAAAAACCAAAAATTCGATTAGGAATAAATTCCAAATAAAAAAAATACTGCCTCACAAACCAAGAGTGAGCCATAATTCTGGAAGGATTATCTACTTGGAGAACCATCTTCACCCAATCCTTAAGCATATATGAAATTTGTGCCTAAGTATTTTCCACGTGCACCCTCTTTTTTTGAAAAAGACCATTTTCGTGTTAACCAAATACACCAACAAACCACTTGAGAATAAGCCATTGAAATTTGACTTCATTACTTCGGTCGCTTTCTTCCTTCTATGACGGAATGGATTCCACATCTCATCGATATTATGAACAACATGTCGAACCGATTGCTTTTCCAACCAACTCTCAAATCGATAAAATGAATAGGTATCTAAAAAACAAATGCTCCCTATCCTCCTCGGCACCACCACATAGTCAACAGGAAGTATCGCCATCACGGGCCCACTTTGCTCTATTCACCTTGGTTAGTACTCTGTCTAGAGAGAGAAGCCACATGAAAGATCTTATTTTCAAACGTGCAAGAGCCAGATAAGAGTATGGATTTTAGCAGTCGGAATGGGAGATGATATTTTGTTGATCTTCTGATAAAGTGATAAAGTGTTTTCACCAAGAAGCCAAGAAGAGAGACGAGCTTCTATTTCACCACATCTTCGTCTTCCAATCTTAATTCGACACCACAAGTAAATGAATCACAAATCAACTCATCCACATTTGATTCCACCCGGAAGATTAGGACAAAGGATAGCTGGTGACGAACATCATTGAAATGGCAATATAGACTTCTAGATTTATGACTGATTGCATTCACTGTAACGGCAATATAGAGTTATGGGAAGATAAATTTGATAACATCATTGTAGAGGATTATCTAGCAATTAATATCAAGAATCACATATAATCAGAAAACGAAGCAGGTTCTCATCAGCCCACCAAAAACAAAGAGGGCTGAAATAAAGATTGCTTCACTATATGTTTGTAAATGATGAATAGTCTATTTCCATTTTTATTGAGTTGAACCTTAATATATGTTTGTAAATTTGCCCTAAATTCTGGAGCAGTTTCTTCCAAGTGGATTAGAACTTAGTAGTCAATGATTGCTTCATTCTTTTTTGTGTTAAGTATTATGTTCATACTGAATACAGAATCATGGTGTGTAAAATTTATGATTATCTGTCTGTGTTTGATATATTTTCTGATATACCGTATGAATAGTGCAGACAGATTTATCAGTGGATGGTTTTCTCCGTTCGTTGGGCCTCGAGAAGTACCTCATAACGTTCCAAGCAGAGGAAGTAAATATACAGCACTTCTCTAACATCCTTTTTTGTTTTTCCCTCTTTTGAAAAGCTATTTCTAATTGTACTGTTGTTGCTCATATTCAGGTGGATATGACTGCTCTCAAGCACATGTCGGATGAGGATCTCAAGGCCCTTGGAATTCCTATGGTAACTATAACGAAAAAATCATCTTTGTTCTTAAGGCATCCATCTCTTGGTCATTTTATTTGAGCCAACCTTGACATACATGAGAAGTTCACAATTAATGTTTCCATTTGAAGTGTCATGTCATCTTAACGTCACATCAGTTGGGTACATTTTGTTATGTCCTTTCATATCACTGATCAGAGCAATAGATGGGATATAGATCACACACCGACATGTCCACGCACTATGTTGGATCAGGATTTCATGTCAGATATAAATTGTTTCTATCTTCTTGTTGTTTTTTTATGATTAGATATGCTTATGATTGAATTCGTGTTTCAGGGTCCCAGGAAGAAGATACTCCTGGCCTTGGATCCAAGAACCTAGAACCCGGAACAACCATGGATGGACTTATCCTCATTTTCAAGACTGGAGACGGGGCAGATCGCTGCAAGTGGAATTTCATTCTGAATATGTTTTTTTTAAATCTGATCGTCAAAGCAACTCATGGAATGAGCCTGCCATGGTCAAACATGCATCTCTTTTTCTTAAGTTTTTCCTGTATCTGTGCAGAGGTTGTATGACTGGAATATTTATTCTAATATCAAATGCCTTGCTTGTCATCATTTTGTGGTTCTTTTTTTTTTTTTTGGGTGGGTGGGTGGTTGTGTTGGGGGGGGGGGGGGGGGGGGGGGGGGGGTGTTAGATTAAGACCTGAAATTCAATTCCTAATTGACATGATATGATTTCATCAGATTAGTCTTCATGCTATACAAGCACTAACTTTTTGTAGCTCGCTCTTGTCTACTCAATTTTATGGTGCACAATTTTGAAATCCATTATTTATGCAAAAATACTCTCTGCATATTTAGAACCCCTAATATGTTGTAGCAATTAATATCATGAAACCAGCCTACACATATGACTTCTGTTTTCACACTTTAAGTGGTATTCAAAATATCAGTGGATCACTTGTAACCTCACACATACCCTGCATTATTTTCTTTTATGGAAATTGAAATCCCTCATGGACCCTCAACCAAGCTGATCACATTAACAAAAAAAAGTTATATTTAACCCATTTTGCAACCCCACACATTATGATTTTTTTTCTCACATATGCTTAGCTAATAAAATATATTTTTTTATAAAAATTGAAACACATACTCTATTAATTAAATGTATATATTTTTATTTTATAATAAAATATTTATTGAGATAGTGGAGTGTATACTGTGTTGGACAATTTCATAGACGATTTCATACACTAACAATTGTAAATTGGGGCCACAAAACAATATCATACACACTCCATTTAAAATGTATGTTGTTATAAGAAATAATGTATATATTGAGATATAATAGTGTTTTTCTTTCAAGTTAAAAATATATATAAAATCGTGTCATATACTGTGATAGAAGCTATGCATACTGTTTATTATGATGTATCGGGCTATAAATAGGACTACAAAGAGGGTTGCGTGTACCAACATTCAAATTAAAAGGCTATGCATTCCATTTCAAAAAATCTAGTGACCATAAAGGGCCACATGATCCCTTTAAGCAGAACACAACTTTATTGAACTAAGAAAGTAGGTCATCTTGGGATAAAAAAGCATTTTGCTCATACCAATACTAGCTCTAATTTTTTAAATAAGAAAAAGGATATGACGATGAGAGTCAGTCATGCATACCACCTTACAAGTTTTGTTTTTAAATTTCATACTTCATATATTAATTTTTATAAAACGTGAAAAATTTAATCTAATGAAATATATATCTTCTTAATAAAATGAAACTAGATATAGGACAAGTCAATCTTCAAAACACCCTCCATCATTCACTCTAACAAAAAGCTAGAAACCCCCACTTATTAGTGCAAACTAAAGCTCCACCACCAAAGAAAGGCTTTTTACATATAAAAAAGAAACACCAAAGAAGGCGCTCTATCAATTCCCTTCATTGTGGGCAAGTTTTAAGGAATCCAAAGCCCTCAAAGAAATAATTAAAAAAAAGTCTAGCTAAAGAGAACATGAGGTGCCCCATGCCAAACCATTGCAAAAGGCCCCTATCATCTCACAAAGAGATAGAAAAGACCTTTTAAAACTATACTACCATGACTTTCTTTTTTATCATCTTCATGTAGGGCCCCACACGTTTATATCATCTGATTGTCTATGTTAAGACAGATAATATTTTTTGAAAAATTATATGCCGTTGCTGTATGCAACTCCATCCACAATCCACAGTCATTATCAATAATATTTAAAAAAAACTAATGAAAATTATAAGAAAAAAAATACATGCACACCCATTGCAGTCCTAATTGCAGTTCATATATTGATTTTTTCTTTATATATATATTTATATATCATTTACATGTATATGCTTTTATTAAAAAAATGAAATATCTACTTCAATGAATTGCATGGTTTATTTATTGAAAATGTGAAAAGTTTCTAACAAGATATACTTTGTTAACATAAGTGTGTAACGCTAGAGGCATCTGAGATTGTAATTGGAGCTAAAAAAAGAGACTTGTATATGTAAACACTCAAAATCTATTGGCCTTCATTCACTTCTACTTTAAAAGAAGATTTCTAAAGAAAAACCAGCCTTATTGCAGCCCAATTTGATTAGAACACTTGTGTCTGTTATTCTCAATCTTTTTTACAACCCCCTACACTATCATAGTGCAATGTATACTAGCACCGCGCTATTATGGTATATAAGTTCTATCATAGTATATAAAGTAAAAAAAATTTAAATTTTTCAACGAAAAAATATACTGTTATTATATCTTAATATATATACTTCAATGGAAGAGTGTATGATTTTATAAAAATAAAATAACAGTGTGAACTACAAATGGGCTACACAAGAGACTAAACGTCATTTTCCACTTGTGACAAGGAAAAATGTTATTTTGCAGTATCTTCTGCAAAACAGTATCACATTTTAGTGGTCAAATTCAATACACTTCAAAACAGTACATATATTTTTGTAAAGTGATCCTCTTCAACAAATACAGGGATGGGACTGACCTCTAGCATACTAACTAAAGTAATTGATTACAGTGAAAGTCCCACAATAGTGATCTCTCTTGACACCTGCAGTTAATCATACAATCATATCACATTTAATGGTGAATACTAATTTTAATGTAAATCCTATGGCATCGCTCTGATCTGATCCCAAAATAATCGTTCACCAAAAAAAAAGGAAAATAAAAGGACCGACCTTAAAAAATAAATTTATCATTGCATGCATGTCCGTGATGCCAAATACTTGGCTCTTTCCTGCTTGTACCGTTTGAGTTCTTTGGCAGCTGCAAGGAGTACGTGCAACGATACGGGCGCAAAGAAAGGCTGAAAATGATAAACACAAGTCCAAAAGTCAGACAAACAATGGAAGTATATTATGCATCATTCGACGTCGAGAATACTCAGAAATGCACCATGGCTTTCACACTGAAAATGCTTCTAGTACTTCAAAAGGACTTGAATCATTTTGATAGGAATAGAGCTTGGACTGGAGTGGGCAAGCATATCAATAAGACAGACTTATCAATAATCAGGTGCAAAATGAAAAGATTGTGATAATGTGCGGATGTATTGGAGTCTCATTGTATGATTAACCATTTAAGCTACTAATTTTTTACTAAGCAAAAAAATAAAATAATCAGGTGCAAAAAGAAGCAATCTAATAGTGGATGTTATAGCAAAGTCATTCTATTCATGCTACAGACCATTGATTGTGTTCAACCATAGCAGCAATCAAGGATTATTACCCAAACTATGTGGGTTGTAGTCATTGCATGCAGCAAAAATATCTCAAAATCAAGTGCAAATTTGTGGGCTGTGACACTGCCTCATGTGGTTCATATTCAGTTAGGAGAATACTAGGCTTATTCATTCTAACAAATCTTTCTCCTCTTTTAAAAGGGCGCTGACACACAGTCATTTCCCGCAGTCCTTTTGCAGCCCCCACTTTCCCCTAACCTATGTTAGGAAAATGCAAAAAGGTATGCATTCGATTCATTAGAGCATATACTTCTTTTTTCATTTTTTTGGTAAAAGATATATAGTTCATTAAACAAGTATACACCTTTAAAACAAAGTTTCAAACATGTTGGGGCTGCAAAGGGAACATCACTCAAATATAATAAAATTATGCTCTAGTTGAATATAGATTGCCATACAAGTCACTGACCATGTAGATGGCAAAGTAATGCTCGAAAGAAGAATAGCTGATTGACATGATGGATGGATGAAAAAATGCATCTTCAGCTAATGCCCTTGCCTTCCTAGAGGAAACTGCAGAAGCGACAGAAGAATATCAAATCGATTTAATGCTTGAAATGATAAAGTTAGAAAAGATGATCTATATTAGTGAATGCATTATAGTCGAGAGAGTATATACCAGCAGAAGCATCATATATTCCCTGAGAAGCATTGTTCTGAGCTAGAGAAGCAGCTTCGAGAGAAAGCTTTACCTGGAGAAGTGAATGTCAAAAAACTTGAATCAGGTAGGAGTATTTAACAATATCAGTTTAGCAGGCATCATTCAAGCACCACTTCAGGGTAATACAGGACAATCTAGAGAAATAAATAAAACATAACAGCAGTTCCAGCATAGATGATCAATCAGATAAAAATCAAATAAAAAAGGACAACTAAACCATACTGCTACTCAGGAGAGCACATATGGTTTAATAAAGCGTGATAGTGGACAACAAAGGAAGCTCAAATCTAACATTTTTATGGGGGTCAAAAACAAAAAATTGGCATGCATAAACACAGATTAAAAGGATTTCATTGTACTGACAAAACAATATGTAGACTAACATATTATCTCTGCATTGTATTTGTCATGTTATAGAGGGAAAAAATACACTATTGCAATGCATTGACATAGATAATGTCATATTTCGTTCAGAATTATTGATTGATAAGGAGAAGAACACAAAAGAGGATAAGGGTGTGCGTATGAGTGCATGATGAAATATTTGCACAATCAAGAAATACAGATGCACATGCCAAGAACATGTATATAAGAAATACCTGTTTTCCAATTTCATCCATGACAATCATCCTCGGAAGTGATTGTACCTGCATGGCTTAATTCTGTTAAACAACAAGCTGAAGAGAAAAAAGAAGATGACAGGTACTAAAAATCAAAGCTTAAAGTGAGGGTTGAGGCAAACCAGTCTGGAAAGAGATCCAAGGGTAGTTACACACGAATCTAAATTGGAACACGCGTGATGGCGGAATAATACATCTAGCTCCCTGCAAGAGATAAAAAAAACTATGTAACGCAAACTAATGGCTTCTATTAGTGGATATGATTTTCTTTTACATTGCATTTTTCCAGAAAAAATATGCTTAAGAAGTTCTGTAGTTCATATTATCCATCCTCACCAGAAAACAACTAGACCTATAGAAAAATCAAAAATAATTTTTTGGGAAAGCCAAAGTTGGAGAGAAGCACTACCTGGTTTTATAAAAAGCAATATCTTTTTCCTTTCAAGATTTTTTTCCAGTTCTGTGTGTTCTGATATGTCCATCTAATAAAGACAATGCTAATAGAGGCAATGTCTAATTCATTGGAGCTTACGCTAAGAATATCTGGGAGATGGTGGTCTGATTCATCAAAGATTGGGTCGCTACAGTGCTGGGGCTAGTACAGTGATGTATTTAATTATCATTGAAGAGTAGTGTGAATTGCAGTGGTCATCCAGTTGGTCTCACAGTAGAATCCTCTTCTACTATGATCCAACTAGGCTGAGCTATGTTTTTTTCCCCCTTTTTTGCTTCTATCTTTTGGTATGTATTGGCATTCTCTTCTATTTAACATAATGAGGATGGATGCCTACTATTTCATAATAAATGCTAATAAAGGCAATGTCGCTTCCTCCATTGCTACTTGTTTTGAGGGGATTGGAAAATCTCCAAGGGTTGAAAAACTGAAATATATCTTCATTCACCATAATATTCATACACATCTACAATTGCATTATAGAGAGAATACATAGAACTCCCCACTAATCCCAATAACCACTAATAACTACCCACTACTACACTTCCATTAAATAGCCCTTTTTAGATAAATCCAACTACTACCCCACTTCTACTAATCATGCCTACTGAATGAAATAATTTATTCATTAAAAACATAAGCACATATCAGTCCTATCCTTTGAAGAATCCTGTCCCCCATGTTCAAGTTTTCAAACACTAGACATTGTAAAAAGAAAGGTGACAGGTTCAAGGGGGGCTTCATCCTTGTAGCCACTTCAACACGAGAAACAATAGAGGCCTCACTCCCCTCAAAGTGGATTTTATCATTTTTAGTATAGTTTCAAGAATATGCACGCATACCATCAGAGCCAATTTCTTGGGTGTTGTATGTTGTGAAGGCAAAAAGGTATGGAGGAAGGCTTCCTTGAAGAAGTGGTTAGGAGAAAGACGCCCTCGAAGCGGACACATTCACAACATTTACATTTATCACTCATAAACATTAGTTCTTTTGAGAAGTGGTCTGAGGGCAGTGGATAGTTATTAGTGGTTATTGGGAACAATAGGGATATGAGTGATATGACTCCTAGGAGATTTTTTTTTTCAACCAATGGTGGTATCCACCTATGATATCCGATAGTAGGTTCCACGAACCGGTGGACTATATCCACATTTAGAAGTTTTTAAGGAAATGGTTGGATATTGATAGGGAAGATAGTTAAACAGGTTTCTCTTGGAATGGTGTTAAGTTGTATTTTATCTTAATCCAAAATACTTAACAAAACCTCTGCATTTTTATCATTAAAAGAGGCCAGCTTCCCTCGAATTGAACCACAGTTTATTTCAGCCCATATGCATCCATGCATATGAATATTCACACATGTAGTTGAATAGCATGCATTCAAGAAACAAGAAATAGTATTTGAAATTATGGATGTGAATACTGAGAAGGCTGACTGTTAGCCACAAGAGATAACTGTGTAGCAAAACAAAGAAGGATGAACATTTTACAGTAACTTATAAGTGCAATATAAGCTCAAGATGACAATAATAAGACAAAAGCATTCCAAACGCCCTAAATTAGGTAGGAGAACCACAAAGAAGTGCTAAAATGTATGGATATAATAAAAGCACAGACATTATAAAGGAACAAGGTTCATGAAACTAGGGAAAACCAAAGGGGAGAAAGTTGTTTATCCTGTTGTTAATGGCTTGACGCTGAACATGGAAACAAGGTATTCATTTTAATGTTTTCCAAAAGTGTAATAAAATGAACCGTCGATCTCAGTGAGACCAATAACTATACTAGACCACAAAGAAAATAGATGAAGCTTCCATCTTACCATTCTGTGAATCCATTCTCACTAGCTACAAAGTTGGAGATGCCCAACCCAGTAGTCTGGACATTGCTTGATTTAAGACCAAACAGTTGCCGTAGTTGTCCCACAAAGACCTGGAAAACCTTTTGGAGTTCCTGTTCGAGATTTTGAAAGCATTAGTCTTAATCCAATGATTTTTTTTTTTTTGAAAATTAGTGCCCCCCAGGGATTTGATCCACTTTCACTAACCTCCTTTTTGGAGAGGAGGGTGCTAATATAAATTATTGATAGAAACAAGCTAAAAATACAACGAAAATGTTTTATCTGAGAATATAGAAGCAAATTTCATATCTGAGAATAAATTCGAATCAGAAAACAGTTATCCAAGACTAATAATCTGAATACCTTAACAAAGCCTATGAAAAATAACCAAAAGAAAGAAGATACATTAGCGTGAAGTCTCATAACTTCATTTAAACCACTTCCGGTATGCTATTTCACATAAAATCACACCAAATTCATTCCTAAATGTTAACAGCCCTTCCTGAGATTAAAGTATCCAAGTTTTCTGAAATAACATCATCAATAGTTTTGTCCTTAGTTCTTACATATAACACTAAAATATAGGTTCCTTGGAGAAATGGTTTGCACCAGATCAGATTTGGTTTAACATTTCAAAAATCATTTTAATAAAATCTTCAACAGGTAGAATCAATGAACTATAAGTGAGATAACATTTTAAAAATGAACAGTACTACGGTACGGGTAAACTAACCATGGACGGAATGGTCTTCCTTGGGGTTCCTGTGTTTCTCCTCCCAGCAAGGGGATCTTGTGTGGGCCCTAAGCATTCTGGTGGGTTCCAGACAACTACACCGCCCCAGGTCTACATCACAGTAATTGGAGTTAAGACAAATCGCATGTTCCCAAAGTGCACAAAAAAAATGCAAGAGATCTGTACGCATACAAACATACTGGAGAAATATATCCATTAGTCATGGAAATCTCCCCATTTGGAAGCTGTAACAGTAGAGGGCACTCCTTGGCAGATGGTACATACCTGTGGTAATGGAAAGAGAATGAATAGCACTATTCAAATAAAATGGAATATTGGAATTTCCATTTAAAGAAGAAAATCAAATTTATTTTAGCAAACTCCTCTGTCACAGAAACAGAAATTCTAAATATTGAACAAAATATGACTTGTTTCAAATGACAAATAAGAAGCAGGTTGAACATGGATATCTGGCTATGAACATACACACATGCCCTTTAGAAGCCAACAAGGTTATGCAATTTAGCATGTTCTGTTTCAATCATATTAAGCATATGAGACAAATGATCTAGATACTCCTGAGAGAATACAAATTTGAAAGCCAAGAGATAAAACTTTATGATGCTCCTTCATTCATAGAAAAAGTTTGGGCAGGAAGGAGACTGCTACCATGGGGAGGTTAGTGATGTGCTATCCCATCACATTAGATGTATTCAAAATAACTCAGCCTAGTTATTTTTCTCATTTTCGCTTCAACAACATGATTCTATGTAAGATTGTCGAGATATCTAGGCAGAGGCACTGATACTTTTCCACAGATTTAGCAACCTGTTCAGCTACAAAATAATACCTAAAATTCAACCAAAAAGTAGAAAAAAAACATTAAACACAAGCAAAGTTCATTAAAATAACAAATATTAGGCCTATTAGGCGGGCCCAGCCTAGATGATGGATTAGAGCATTCTTCCCTCGCAAGGACAGAGCAATCAAGCACAAAGGCTGATGCCTTTAGAAACAGTTCTACATATAAACTAACTAGCAAAATTGACTTGTGCCTAAAATGTCTACCTATAGTGTCCTCTCCACTTACTTGTTCATTGAATCACATGCCAATAATTCCTGATTACTGAAAAATGTACGATACGAAAAAAATGTATTTTTTGTGATGAAAAATGTATTGTTTGATTGAATTGATTCTTAGGGCCAATTTCGATCACCATTCTCATTCTCATTCTACTAGAGCCTCCAGGTAAATGGTGTTTGAAATCCTTCATTCCTATGGCATTCCTAAGCATCACAGAAAAAAAATCTATTAATTTCTCATTTCCACAGAATCAATCAGAAGTACATTCCTGTGGAAAGTAAAATTTCATTCTAGATGAACATTTGGGTGTTAACAAAATAAGAAATTCTTTCCAAGGCATGTATCATGATATAATGAGACAATCTAAAGAATATATGATGATTACATGTCACGAAGGAAATTGACAAAAACCCAAAGGTGGATAGATAATGACCACTAAAGCAAGGACATGTTGAAAAAAAGTCCGATCTTTTTCTTGGCACTACAAGAATTGAGACTACTTCACTGCATTGTTTTTGGACATTTCCACAGTAATGTATTAATTACATATAAACTCTCTTATTGAGATAAAATACTAATATAAACTCTGAAAGAAATAGATTACAAAGAGATACCATCATGAAAGGTTAGGGCTAAAGAATGTAAGAAATCCCAAAACTTGAAGGAAATTCCAAAGATATGACAGGTAATGATAACAGCGAAAAAATTTAAGGAAAGAAGTTTCCCTATTGAGAGTGAACATAATAAGAAAATGAGATTGCTGCATTGCCTCATGACAATTCTACAATCTATCCTGGTCTTATTGTCGATATATTTTGGCCTTCTAATCAATTTTAGAAAAATGATCCACAGTTGTATACTTTTCTACAGAAATCCATAGCATAGCTACAACAGAAAAGGAAAAAAATAATTTCAACAAAAGCTACAGTAAATCTCAAAATGAAATAATGGCACGTGATGCAGTATATTGGATGAAAAACATATACACCACAAATTGTAGAACTCTTGTTCGGCCAGCAGCAGCAATAGAAGTGTCCAGATGCCACTCGTTGGAGTTTGCCTATCAATTTTCGCACATGTTAGTGATAACTGGGATTTTACCTTTTTACTTAACTAGGCAGAAATCCTGACATAAATAACTCGAAGCCAAGTAATGGAAAAAGTAAGATGTTGAAATATCCATATTTGTTGTAACTGATTGCAAGACTGGTCATCAACTACTGCACAGCACACCAGCTAGGCCGTATTTATAAATTTTTAATCCTAGTAAGATGTGAAATTGAAAATTTAACCTATATATATATATATATATATATATATATATATATATATATATATCATAGTTGACTAGGCGGCTAGGTGAGCCTAGGCAGTGGCCATGTGCCTAGCCACCTAGGCATGCTCAGGCGGTGCTTATTTATTCATGTATTTTGGAAAATTGCATGTGATTTAATTAACATTAATTCACTAACTATTCATGCATTGTTTTTTTGTACAAGTGAATTTGAAATGAGAATGCTATACTTATAAATGAAATAATATTGTTAGATTGCAATGTGTGTTTGAGGAAGGTGGACAAACCTACCAGTAAGCAACTACTTCTACATAATGTTGCTTCCTCTATTTTTTGTGGCTTGTTGGATAGTAAAAAAAGAGAACATCAATACCCTATCGGTCATGACCCATATGACTATTAAAATTGTTTGATTAATATATTTTAAATTAATATTTTGATTTTTTTTGTCAGGAGTCATAAATGATATATAGAAAAAGTTTAGGTTATCTTTTATAAGCAAAATAATTAGGCTAATTATCCATTAATGATGTCTTGATTAAATCCCAACTCTTGTTTTAATCTTAATCATTCATAAAAGATAAGCTATAGCCATTAAGCGTCCGCCCCAACCCATTTACTACACCTAGTTGGGAAAGGCGACGCTTCGGCATGTATGCAGACCCAGTCGCTCGCTTAATGTACAGGCTGACTAGGTGGATGATCGCCTAGACCCAGATTTAGGTGCCTGCCTAGGCGTCAACCAGACAGCTATGACACACACACACAAGCATACACTTCATCATATTCATATTAGCATTATTCAATCATTTTTGAAATAGTGGAGATGGTTTTCTATTTGTATGTGTTTTCGTGTGTGTGCACGTGCGAGATGGAGCGAGAGGAATGAAAGCAACATCTTGTATTCAGTTAGTTTAATATTAAAGATGTGTCACAAGAACTTTTGACATGGCATGGTCAAATGCTGAAATAAGAAAAAAATGACAGAATGAAACTTTTTAAAAAATATTTTTGGGGGGGGGGGGGGGGGGGGGGGGTGGGGTAGGGAGACAGAAAGTTACATACAAAGAAAGGGAGATCTCTGATGCTGAACACGTAGCTGCGCAATTTCTCATCCCAATAAGATAGTGATGATTTTGGAGTATGATATAACACCTGCCAAAAAGTGCAAGGTCATTCTAATAAATGTTTGAAGCCACTGAATAAAAGTAAGCCATACAAAGGGATCATCAGATATCTGATCATGGATCTCAATGATAACTGAGAAAGAAAATATTAGGGCAGAATCGGCAGATCATTACCTGACTTTCCAGAGTTATGTTTGCCACAGGAGCCAAAGCCTCCACTACAGGGGCCATCATAATTTCACCTGTTTTCTGGAAGTCCCTGTAAGCAAATCAATAGATTACCACTCTCAACAAAAAGGCTTTCCAGTGACAAAATGTAACGCTGCTCATCATGGATTGGATTAGAATTCTCTTCACACAATAGCATTCATTAGAAAACCTCTTCATTTAAACATTTTTTTCCACGTGTGTCTGTGTGACCCTAAAAGTTACACATATAATGCTTGCTAAACTACAATTATGTTAGACAACCAGACAAACACCCTCACAAATCTTCTCTCATAGCACCCAACTCTCACTCCACACGCTATAAAACCTTCTACTCATACATTCCCGTGAACGTTCCAAGTATCAAGCAAAATCTTCTAGTATTGGTGATACTTGCAACAGATGCTGTTACTTCCTTAAAGATACTGATTATCAGACAAAAACTACCCACATCAAGCACTGTATCATTGGGGGATAGCCTACCCCAATGAATGAAATGGCAGAATCTTCTCTGGACAATGTCATCACAATTTGGTGGTTCTCAAGAAGACCAAGCACTGTGTCAAGGATAGGACCATCAACAAGGTATTCAAAGTCTCTGCTTCCCCTGAAGTTCAATCAATGGCAGATGCCTTTCATCTCCTGACAGAAGACAGAGTAACTGTCTCTTCCACAGTTATTTGGATGCCACCACTGGAGGGCTGGCTTAAGCTGAATACGGATGAATCTCTCTCTGATGATTGGGGTGGCTTTGGTGCTCTAATAAGGAACAACAATGCAGCCTTCCTTGTTGGACTTGCAGGGCCTTTGGACCTCCCTTCTATCAATCTTCTTTAGCTCAAAGCTATTGAACGAGGTGTTTGGCTTGGCGTCTCACGACACGCAACGAAGCTATGGATCAAATCTGATTCCACAACTGCCCTCGACTGGTTGCATGGGAAAGGTAAAATTCCTTGGACTGCTCTTCGATCACTCAGAAAAACTCGACCTTGCACTTTTTGAAGAATGGCGGGAAACTCATATCCAAAGGGAAGGCAACTCCCCTGCTGATCTGCTTATCAGACTACAAGGGGAGAAACTCTTCTAGCACCTCAACAGATATGGCCAGATCTGCCACTGGCCTTGAATCAGGACAAGCTCATGCACGGATACAAGCAAATAAAATGGGTTTTTGGGGCTAGAAACCCTTCTGGCCTTCAATGACAAGGGGAGACTGCAGCTCTGGAGTGGGATTTCCTCCCTTCTTGACATTCCTCTCTAAGCAATAATCTTTTCATTTTAAAACATTGTAAAGAACAGTGTACATGTAAAGGAACTTTTTTTTTATATAGCAATACAAAATTTGATTACCCATAAAAAAAAAAAAAAAAAAAAAAAACTACCCACATCATAACAGCCATTGTGCGTATAAAATAAGTAATGGGAACACTCCAGCATTTTGTGTTATTTTACTAGCTTTCCACATGATGTTTTATGTGATGAACAGTCACTAAAACTACATCACACTTACTACTATGTCCAATCATCTTCAATACCCAGAATGCAGAAACCAAAATCACAAACAAAAAGAAGCCAACCATACTCACCAATCATAGACCCAATCGCTCGGGTCGGCATTCAAGAGGCTAAACGAGAGCACAACCCTCCCATCCGCGCCAACCGGCATGAACTCCCCATTCTCCCCTATCACCTCCCCTCCCTCCTTCCCTCCATTGATAAAATACTCCACAAAGATCCCCCCAATCATCTCCACTGCCTCGGACTCTGTCACCCTCCCTACAATCCAAGCGTGCCTGTGCTTCCCAACAACAACCTTCCTCATCCCCTCCCTCTCCATCACAAATACCGTATAAACCCTCCCACCACCACCCCCTTCGCCTCCCCTTCTCTTCAGCAGTGACTCCAACATCTCGTCCACGGCCTCATCGTCGCCGTCTAGAGAGCCGATCTCCCCGTCATCGTCGGTCGCCGCCATCGTCGTCACTGTCACGTTGAACTCGGCCCCGCACTTCCCGCAGACGGCGGCCTCGACCGCCGCCGACCTTCTCTTCTTCATCGCTGCCGCGATGGAGGCCGCCAGCTCATCGGGACGGTGGCCGGAGCTGAAGAAGACGGCGTGGAAACGGCAGGGGAGAAACGGAGGGTTGGATTTCAGGCTCCTCGAGAGGGATTCGATCGACCAGTGCGGGAGCGGCGAACGGTAGATCTCGGTGGACTTGAGTAAGAATGGAAACCCTGAAAAACAAAAATTCAAAAAAAAATTCAAAAAATTCAGAGAGAGAGAAAGGAAAGACTGAGTGAAGTTAGGGAAGGAGAGGAGGACCGGCGATGAAGGAGAGGAGGATGGTTAGGGTTAGGAGGAGACGCTTGAGTCCTGGTTTGGTTGCTCGAGATGGATATGGCGGCGGTGGTGGTTCTTCTTTGATAGGAGATTCTTGATGCGCGTCCGCCATTGATGGAGCTTCTTCGGATCTCGGAAGGTTTTGGTTCCTCGCTCACTCGCTCAGTAAGGCTTCGCCATTAACGGAGCTTTTCCGAGAGGTATGTAACGAATTACATGTTTGTTAAAACTTATAAGCTCGAGCGCATTATAGATTTTTAGTTTAAAAATGTAGTGGTTGCGTACTTATTTAAATTTATTAGAACTTATTTAAATTAAAAATAACTTAAAATTTTCATAATCTCTAATGGTGCTTTTAAGATTATAACTTATAAAATACATTATTATTTTTTTTTTTTAACATTCGTGTCTTTAATCATTTTTACTGATAATATGTATATCTATTTTTTATTATTATACTAAAAATCATTAAATCAACTTTTATCTTCTCAATCTTTTCATTATTATAAATAATATATTATTAATTTTTTTTATAATTCCATTTGTCATTTGATTTATTAAAATTCTAAAGTATAATATTTAAAAAATATTATAGTGATTTTGGAATATTATTCATGTTTATTTGATTTTTTTAATATTTGTAAAATTAATTTTATATGTAAAAATTAACTTATTTTATCAAACATAAATTAATTTTTTACTGCTACAGCTTAAGGGCATTTTTGACAATTGTACAGTAAAAAATTGTTTTACAACTTATTAAACAAACATATGTTACTACTTATTTACTGCTTTTAAATCGTTACAACAAACATGTCTATAACTTATCAGAAAAGTTATAATCTGTAATTTATAAGTTATAATCTATAATTTAAGTTAGAAAAAAATCCATAAAACCCCCTGCATTCTCCCTAAATCTAAATAACCCCCTCTAGACACATACAAAATGCAAAAATCTCCTTCAGTCAGTTAAGTAATCATGTCTTTAACCTTGGTTTAATCATATGTGTAAAATTATAATAATGCCCTTCCCCTCAATCCATCACTAACCAGGAGAGCCAATGTAACCCTAACTTTCCCATCTATCATTTTTTCTCTCCTCTGTCGATTTTCAGCCACGCCATAGCCGGCGACATTCCCCATCATTCTTGTTGTCCATCCCTGTCCTAGTGACAAAGTTCATGTACGAATGACCCATTAATCCTAATGGATTTAACACATTCGACAGATCCCTTGTCGAAAACTCCACTCTAGTTCGACAGAATTCATTGGTAAATGTTTTTTATAATTAAAAAATATTATTATTTCGTTTTATTGTATTAATGTTAGATGTTTTATTGTGTTTCTTGAGAGAGAGGGGGGGGGGGGAGGAGACTGAGGAGAGGTTTTTCAGAATATTGTTTTTCATTAGATGTTATTGTTTTTCAAACTGATTAGATGTTTAATTACATTTTTTTATTGTGCAAAAATTCTTCTTGAACCATTTGTGTTTCTTGAGAGAGAAGGGGGGGAGGGAGAGGGAGGGAGGGAAGAGAGAGAGAGAGAGGGAGGAGATAAAAGGAGAAACAAAATTCATTAATTAGATGTTTTTGATAATTAAAAAAATATTGTTATTTCATTTTATTGTATTAATTACATGTTTTTTTATTATGCAAAATTCTTCTTGAACCCTTTATGTTTCTTGAGAGAGAGAGAGAGAGGGAGGGAGGAAAGAGACAGAGGAGATAGAGAGGGGGGAGGATACAGAGGAGACAAACATAATTAATTGATTAGATGTTTTTGACAATTCAAAAAGTATTGTTATTTCATTTTATTGAATTAATTACATGTTTTTTATTATTTAAATTCTTCTTGAACCCTTTGTGTTTCCTGAGAGAGACATAGAGAGATTGTGTTGGACATATTTTTTGTTAGAAGTCCCTGTCATGTGTTCTTTCTTTCAATTACAGATCTCATAGAGATAGCTCCAACAATTCCTATGACATTACCAATGTACAACATTCATACTCAATTTTTCTAGTTTAAGGTGCTCCACTGGACTTTTGTATGGAGGATGTCATGCATGCTAGGACTGTAAACAAACTGAATGATGCAGAGATACCACTATGTTCCTTTTCCTCATAAATTGATAAGACTAGAGTAGTGTGCTTTTTTCTAGAGGGTGCCATGAATGTTCAAGTTAGTCATGTCTTGATGTCGGTTACCTAATAAAGAAATTGTTGGTGGTTTCTTTGTCACCAAATAATAACATAGATGGATGATTATTTGTACTGAATTCTTTCCACATACCTAATTATGATTTTAAGTGATTGACCCTATGATGTCTTTCTCAAGAGTAAATTGATTAGAGGCTAAGGGAGCATTACTTTACATCATCAGTTGGAAAGTATTAATATGGAGGTAGAGGTTTTTAACTCTACATGATGAGTTTTGGTTATATCTAATGTTTCATTCGAGCTAATGCATGTTATATTCCAAGTTAGGTTGGAAGCACTCAGTATTAATGATCATGGTGAGATTAGTTGAAGAACAGCTTAGGTGTTGTAGAAACATATAGGTTGTAGTATTTCTAGGAATGAAAAAACAAAAGGGGAGGGAGGGAGGGACTATTTTAAGTATTCTAGCCAGTTTGTTCTATTGAAGGTAATGACTTGTGGTAGCAAATTCTGTGGTTGTAGGTGATGGGGATTGTTGTACTCGTGTGGGATTTAGAGTCATTGAAGACAGTACCTCGCGGGAGTGACATCAAAATTATGAGTTTCACCGATGCTAAATTGCATAGAAACATCTTCACTGTAGCTTCTAGAAAATACAATGTGAAGGGAGGTCCTGAAAAATTGGAAGAATGTCTTAAGGCATTAGTCCAGATTGGTGCCTTCATCCGAGCAAAACGTGAAGAACTGGAAGCATTGCAAATGCTTAAAAAGTCAACCGGCATGGAATTAAAGAGGATACCTACAACTCCAGTGGATGGCAAATAGTAAGAAAAGTCTATGATTTATATACTTGAACGGAATGTTTTTAGTTAAAAAATGAGAAATTTATGAACATTGCTTTGTTCAATCATTTCATCCAAAGTTTATTGAAGCATAAAGAATTGTGGTCTCACCAAATTATTTTTTATCCAATAGATATCTTGTGCGTGGAGAACATAAACGAACAAACAACAGGTTGAACCGAATTGATGAAGATTTAAAAAAATCCAGGAAAAGATTTCCTGGTTGGAAACGGTGCGGATGATTTTACAATCAATGGTTGTTGGCTGATAGGATGACTGAGTTCTTTATTGAGGGAGGAGTCATTGATTAATATTTGTTGTTTCTGAATTGTGCATGTTTGAATTGTGTCCTCTTTCATATGCATTTACTAGTAGAAAATTAGATATATGTAATGCCAATGGTACAATCATAATCTGTGCACTGTTTTACTACTGCAATATGAACGTTGTTTTGCTTTATTTTTTCTCCTAATCTTTCAAATGAATAGAGTACAAAGACCACATTGAGTAGGCATTGAGAGTCTTAGGAACCAAACATTGACCGAACTATTCATATATATGAGCCAACAAACTTAGATAAGGTTACGTTCATTTCCATTGTGAAAGTTATAAATATTGAAGTAAACTTATCATTCAAATGAAATTATTTAAGGTTCCATTTGGTTTGGGGTTGGGCACCTCCGCGTCCGTTGAAGCGCTCCGCGTCTGCCAAATCTATGTTTTAATGCGTTAAAAAACGCACAAAAAATACACAATTTGATGTTTTGTTGTTTGAGACACCAACGTCGATTTGGTGTTTGGGTTGGAGGTAGCGGTAGATCACGTTTGCTGACGCAAACTCTCCCCCGATACCAAATGAAACCTAAGCATAAAAAGATTGAATTACAAGTAAAAGAATTGATTTTAGATTTTTTAAAAAAATCTACACTACACTATGCGTTAATATGGACATAACTAGCATGAATTTGTATTGCATAGGAAATCACTAAAAGTAGTATATAGTTTACTACATAAGTGAGGTGGTCGAGCTATTCACTGAAAGAGAACTTGACTGGTAGGAGACTAGAAGGCACACAACACTAGATCTGATGCATGAAAACTAGCTCGCGAAGAATGACCCAACCTATAAAGCAGTTCTGGCTGGATTTGAATGAGTTGATAGGGGTCAAGACCTCCTCTGAAACACACACAAACACATAAGAGAATACCGAAACTTTCCTAGCCATTTACTCCACTCAACTTCCTACACTTCTTTCATGCTTGGCACACAAATACACACACAACAACACTCATCTTCATCTCTCTTGACCACCATTGCTGCAAATCCTGACCCACCCACAGGCATACAATCTGCATCTACCAGACATACAACACAAAACAATACCAACACCCATGAACACCCACATATAATACACACACCCCCCATAACAAACACACACCAACACATCTGTGTGTTTCTTTTTTGGTGTGTTCTCAATTTCTTGTGATTTTATTAATTTTAATTACTTATAATCAAATATACTAAATAGGGTAATTTTCATACATAACCCCCAGTTTTTTGTTTACACTTTTAAATATCCCAAAATTAATAACAGATTCTAACACTGGACGCGTCACTCAAACGCACAAGCATGCAAATATATGTGACACAAGGTTTGGATTAATGTAAAAAATACTAGCATGGAACGACTCCTCCCTTGAGTTTATCTCATACACCCTATGATTAATGTAAATAAAATCACACCTGATCTCCACCATCATTTTATCAACCATAGGACTAACCACACCTCTAACCTAACCACACACTTAACCTAACCCACCCACCCCGATGCAGCCTCACTAAATCTTATGAAGCCCAGCCCGACACCAATTTTTTGAATGACTTATAGATTGAAGTGTTTGTGTGGTTTGTTTGTAGTTGTTCAAACTATGATGTTTCATATATAAGTGCATACATTTTTAAACTGAATCTGCTAAATGACCTGGAAATGCCTAATCTGCTTTAGTGTGCCTGTAATTGAATACTCATACAGCACCATAACTTACTGAAGTTCACATTGTCTACAACACCATAATTGCTTGGAACTGAAGTGCATACATTACAAAACTTCATGTACTACATAAATCACATATTTTGCATACATTGTCATTAAACTCTTTAAATAATTTGATAAATTAAAAATGTAGACATGGTAAACTTAGTACAATGCATAAACTTCAAACAAAATTTATTGAAAATTGGACTCCATATTTGAACACATCATGTATAGCCCTCAGGTCCTTCAGATCATCCATTGCATATCAGATTGGGTGACAGGTCTGAACACTGCATGCAAGAACCTGTAACAAAGAGAGATACACTTGTTTCCACCTAAAAAATGTCTACTCCTCTGCAGAGAAGGTAAAACATTGACATCATATTCTCCAATGTAATCCTGCCAACCAATAACCATTTTGATCACATTAGACACATTGATAAACCTATCTTCAAATGTTTCCACCCTAAGGACCATTTCAATATGATAGAACTACTTTAAATAAAATTTATAAACATGATGAGAAGCACTACTAAACATCAACCACTACAAGGCTCTTAACAATCATTTTACATTTTATAAATTCATAGATTTTGACAAAAAAGCGTACAATTGTCTCAAGATAAAAACATATGGCTACATGCATAGGCTCCAACTACATTTCTCTTCATTCTTTTGTTGTGCCTGATTTTAATCAAGGCGTTTCACTGTAACAATATCAAGTTGATCTACAAACTTTCCCATCTTCTCATAAGCTTTGCAAAATCTTCACACAAGGATCATGAGGTCAATTCCTTGTCATGTTGTTTGCCACAAAATTTGCTACTTACAAGAAGAAAATAAATGTTCAATACAACTAGAAATCGCACACCCAAAGTTGCGGGAGGAAAAGAAACTCATGTTAACGGATGACAATATGACATGAAATTCTAAAGTCAGAATTGTTAAATTGATGAAAATAACAAACATATAAACGATTTTCCAATAAAGTCAGAACTGTTAAATTGATAAAAATAACAAATACATGAACGATTTTTCAATAAAGTCAGAGCTGTTAAATTGATGAAAATAACAAATACATAACGATGTTCCAACAAATGGGATGAACAATAAATGTAGGAAGGAGCTCATATTAAAAAAGATAAACTAAAATGTGTGATCTTTATATTTGATTCTTTTAGTAAGACTAATAAAATGTTTTACATACAAGTAACACAAATGAATGGCTACCAACAAAATCTACACAAATGAATTATTAAACAAATAAGATGTAGGAAATTAAATGAACATTCAATATAAAAGTGAAGATAAGGTCATGTTATACTTTCATATATATATATATATATATATATATATATATATATATATATATATATATATATATGTCATACAAAATTAATTAGATTGAAAGAAATTAAAACAAAGAAGATCATTTGGATGAAAACAAATAAAAATGCAAAGGATTAAACATTATCAAATTAACTCCACATCATTGTTCAAATTATTTGAGGAGATAAGTTTACTTGTGGTACTATACTAAAAATAATATTCAAGGAAAATAATTATACATAACAAAATATACCAAATACACAATGTTTGTGGGATATTAGATGTGATAGGGATAAAGTACTAATTAGCATAATAAAATTAACTAGATCTACATCATAAGCAAACACACCAAATCGGATAACAAATAAACACCCAGTTAAAGGATCAAACCAATAACATTTACAACATGTTTTCATGCTTGTGTGTGTGTATAATATGTGTGTATGTGTTCATATCCATAAAATCTAGCTGAATTCTAGAAAAGAAAAAAAAGATTATTAACGCATAATAAAATTTATAACTTACCAATAAAAAATACAAAATCTGTTGATAGGGACATATTTGACCAAGGAAAATACTTACCAATAAAAAAAATCTATAACTCTACATTTAAATTCACAAATCACATAAATCACATCGGTTAATTAATAATTATTAATTAAAAAATGATCATTATCATTATATTTTATTTATGTATATAATATATAATCTCGAATATTAAATCATTGTGTTTTAGCATGTGCATAAAATTAGTATAAGAAACTATATAAGAAACTAAAACACCACTCTAATGGTGTTGGGCACGTCTACACCTACCAACCATTTACCTATTAACACCAACCAAAATATAAAAAAATAAATATTTAAATTTAATTTGAACATCACTATTCCCACCAACCATTCGACGGTTGATCTATCAATCTTCCTTTACAACATTCGACAGTCTCTCTATCAACATTCATTTACGACCTTCAACATAATCTCTATCAACTTTTCTTTACGACATTCGACAGAATCTCTGTCAACCTTCATTTATGACCTTCGACCTTAGCAGTGTCGATGATTTAAAAAATGTAAGGATTTTAAGATAGATATAGTTTTAAAAAAATGTCTATTTAATGTGAGATTTTGGTTTTAGATTAGAGCATGCAGATTGGATTAATTAATTTTGATTTTCTTCAATAACTTTGTATGCAAATGCAAGTAGGTTGAAAAAATTAGCCATTGCTTCTGGTTCAAGTGTTTTTATTAGAATGTGGTAATTGTAATGTGAGTATTGAATGTAACGAGAATGTGTTGATATTTTGATTTACGTTGAACGTTAAATGTGGTCAAATGTGTTTTAAGTTTTCTTTTGATAAAATATTCGGTTCAACACTGCTACGGTCGAGCACACCCTCCCAGGTCGACAGACTAACTGTCGAAGGTTGTAAATGAAGATTGACAGAGCTATTGTCGAAGTTTGTAAATGAAGATTGACAGAGAGATTGTCGAAAGTTGTAAGGAATGTTAACAGATCAACCGTCGAATGGTTGGTGAGAATAGTGATGTTCAAATTAAATTTAAATATATTTTTTTTTTTTTTGGAAATAGGCGAACAGTGTGTGGGGATAGACGCGCCCTAATGGTGTTTAGTGTGTTAGGGTTCTTTAGATATGGTTTTACATAGAGGTATTGTTGGTTGATTTTTTCAGGTTACCCAACACATATATTGTGGTTGGTACTCGTATAGTATATTAAAAAAAATTATTTTTAGGTGTTTAATTAGTGTGTTAGAGTTCTTATCTCGTTGTTGTTGTTATTAAATTTTAAAAAAGGGTCAAATTATGGGCTTTCTAATAGAAGAATATTAAATAAAAATCCAAAAAACAAACATAGGGACAAACTGAAAATCTGATCACCTTATTGTTGAATTCTAAAATTGGTAATTAAATTATTATCAGAAGATTTTTTGTAGTTCCATGAAAACTGAAAACTTAAATGAAACTATCAATAAATTATTTTGGGTTATAAAATAAAACAACACAATATAAAAAATTTAAAAATAAAAGGTAATGAAACATCACCTCAATATCTCTTTTTTCAGATTTGTGTTTGGAGTGAGAGAATATTTTTGGTTTATTTTTGGGGTCATGGATACTTATAATAAGGCTAGGCGAGTTTGTTAAGTTATTTTTTGTTGTTGTTAGTATTCGATGATTTTATTATCCGTTTGTTATGATTATTTCGTAGTTTTTAAGTTGTTAAAATGTATAACTTTGTTTTTAATTTGTTATCTTATAAATTTGTTATTATTATGAATAATTTTTTATGATATATATATATATATATATATATATATATATATATATATATATATATATATATATATCGTTGGTTTTGGCCATGAAAAGACTTTTTTTTTGTTAATATTTCTTTCTAAAGATCTGTTTCCTTAGATTTGTAGTATTTTTTTATTAATTTTTTTGTTGATTTTGTGAATTTTTTCAGTTTTTATATTTATTTTTGAATTTTTTAAAATGGTTAATTTATATTTTGGAAGGGTAGTTTAAACTAAAAAAATGGCTGGATTTGACTATATTCTTTTGTCACCGTTGTGGGCCTTGAGCTCATTTTGTGAAGCAAAATAGAAAATGGGTTTATTCATCGAACAACATGCATTTTTCATCAAAACATTTACATCGTTAGATGATATTTAATATTTTTATAAAATAAAAACATGGCATGCCATTTTGGACTGTAATGTAAAATAAAATTGAGTCCAACATTTTCCAATAAAAAAAGGAAAATGTCACATTTAATTCTTTTTACAATCTATAACAAATACTACAAATGTTTTCACAACAGAGTATACTTAATTAACATTGTAGAGTATATCATTCTAGAAGATTTCATATACTACAATAATGACAAGATAACTAGAAATAGGTAGGTAAGGAATCTAACTCTTTCAACACACCATTGTTACAAACTTTGTTTTTGGGCGATGATAAGTAAATAAAATCTCTAATAAGTCGTGACCTTCTCTTTCTCCTTGCAACCGCTACTCTCTTTCCCGACACACTCACACAAACTCCCTTGACAAAACCCTCTCCCTTCGCCGAGACCCTAACCCTAACCCTAGCCGAACCCTAATCCACTATCTAAACCATCAAACCATGGCTGAATCAACCAATATAGCATCAAAAAAGAAGAAGAAGAAATATGTCAATCCGAGGGCAGATATGCAAGTTATAATGAATTTTGTTGTATTTTCATAGCGTATATATGCAAATTATTACTTTAATTCCATAGATGGTGTTAAATTGTTGTGTATATGAATAAGATGACATTCTATTAATATATGTGAAATTGTTACTTTCATTTTATCACATTTGTAATTAGATTATTTCTTTTATGTTAATGGTGTTTACTAATATGTAATTGTAGTTTATATGTAAGTGGAATGTTCTTGGTGGTCATTGTAAATGGATTGGTTGGTTATGTATCTGGACTAGTTGTGATTGTGAAGTCTCATAGAAATGGATTTGTTCTTGATGGTCATTATAAATGGATTGTTTATTTTCTATTATTTATAGTTTATATCATGGAAAATTGTGATTATATACCAACCAAAAAAAATATTGTGATTATATACCAGGATACATAAAAAAATTCTATGTTTGATTATATACCAGGATACATAAAAAAATTCTATGTTATTTTCTATTATTTAACTCAAATTAATTATTATTAATATATATCTCACATGTCAGTCAAATTAGCCGTCTTAGCTCAGTCGGTAGAGCGCACGGCTTTTAACCGTGTGGTCGTGGGTTCGAATCCCACAGACGGCGTTATTGTATTTCATTTTTATTTTGATATTTTAGCATATTTACCCTCCAAAAACTTTATATTGTCAAACTACCCCTTAAAACGCTAATTCCATCTCCTCATTTTGTCCGACTACACCTTATTTTTTGACATATCATTGTTGACTTTAAATGCTGATTTACAAAAGTGCAGATAATATGAGTGTTGATATTTTAAATGCAAAACTGTTGGTTTGACAAGAAAAATAAATTCTTATTTATGATGCCTATATAAAGGTATTTATGCCCATTTTATAAAATATTTATTTTTATTCATATCTGGTTCACTATTTTTTTATTCATCTCCTCATTTTGTCTGACTACACATTTTTTGACATATCATTGTTGACTTTAAATGTTGATTTACAAGTGCAGATAATATGAGTGTTGATATTTTAAATGCAAAATTGTTGGTTTGACAAGAAAAATAAATTCTTATTTATGATGCATATAGAAAGGTATTTATGCCCATTTTATAAAATATTTATTTTTATTCATATCTGATTCACTATTTTTTATGAAATGGAAAGATTGGTGACAAAATAAACTTTCAAATAAGTAAAATACTTTCAAAATAAGGGTTAAATTATTTGTTTATTAAAAAGGTTTCGTCAATAAGTATTTATAATAAGCACTTAAAACATGCACCCAAAAAAATGTTTATTTTAAGTGACTAGTTGTTGTGTATGTGCAGATGCACATAGACAAAATGTAATATATGTTTTAATTAATATTAATGTCAAAAAATTTAGTTATAATAACATTTTTATAATTGATGTAACATTTTCATTTAATCATAATTGATGTAAAAAAAAATTTCATGGATAAGTCGGCATATGAATGTAATTTTATCATAAATGATGTAAATTATTAATATTATTTTATGATATATCTATAATAATCATCATATAAGGATGATGAAATGTGAAGCTTAAAATTTTAATATGTCATGCATGATATGATGAAAATATGAATAAATTATGAATGCGATTACAATAATATGAATGGATTTTTGTTGGATTAAATCTATTGTTGAGTTCACACAAAGCTCGAATCAGAATTTGTCTATTTTTATAGCAATATATTTTTTTGTACCAGTATTTTATACATTTATTTTTTTTATTGGATTGTATTTTTATTTACTGTGAATTATATTTTTTTTGTTGGGTAAATCTTATGGACTATTGATTATTTGGTAGAAAAATCCAAGTGAATAGAGTAAATGCTAATCAAATATGTGTAAATTAAATAAATGCTAATAGATGTGAATTACATTAATATTTGATACCTTTTTTAATGTATCATGTTTTTGCATATGAAATGGGAATAATTTTTTTTTGTGAATTATATTTTTAATGTATAATATATCATGTCTTATCCTAATAATATTATGATAATCAAATCTAATTACAAGTTAATTAATATGTTACATGATAAAATGTATGTATAATAATAAACTATGAATGAAATTAAAATATTGTAAATGATTTTTTATGGAATTGAGTAGAAATGTAAGAGTATCCTAATAATATTATGATAACCACCAATTGATATGAGTAAAAAATTTATAAAATTTCACTTGACATATTTTATTAGATATGGTAATGTTACCATTTCATCTATTTGGAAACAGTTCAGAAAATTGATAGTCATGTAGTATTTTCTATTCTAATAAATTAACATATCTATAACCTATAATGTTATTGGCAAAGTATTTTCACTAACGTAATTTGAAAGTACGTAGAATAATCAATGTTGTTTTTTGTTAATGAAAAATATTGCACTTATAGGCCACTCGTAATTTTTTTTAAAATAATCAGGTCAACAATTTGAATTAACAAGACTATAAACATGTGTTCTCTGGTCGACGGCGAGTGATAATATTATAAACCGTATCATTAAAACTCAAACATGGTGAATGCAAAAACCAACAATTGGTATAGGTAATAAATTTAAAATAAAATATTTTAAGATCACCCGATTTAATAATTTGAAGACGGCTACACATCATGTATCATGAAGAGCAAAATTGAAAAAAAAAATCAGATAGTAAATTTTTTTAAAAATTGGTTAAACAGTCAATTAAATTCGGATATCATAATATTCTCATGATTAGATAGAAAAAAATAGTACTCTATTATGATTATGAAAATATCATAATGAAATTATATTACAAAAAATATATGAATAAAAATCAGATCCACTATTGCGCTACTTCCAATCAAAATAGAGAATCAAATATCAGTCTGTTAAAGGCAAAACAAATATTTTATTTGAGAATTTTTTTCTTTTAACAGTAAGTACATGCCAATTTAAAAAAAAAGAGGAATCAAATAAAAAAATAACATATTTAGTTTATTTGTAACATAAAACTCCAAAATAAGCATCATATCTATAAAAGATTAACTCACCTTTCTAAGGTTAAAAAAATTTTGAGGGAGAGAAGAAAAAATAGATCGATGATAGATCTATTTATCCAAATTAATGAATGGGGATGGCAATAAATGGGTATTCAATTTCCTTAAATATATTTGGGGGTTTGTAGAAGAGCATAAGCCATTTTCTCTAGAAGAAGATGAGGGGTTTGAATAAAGAGGGGATGAATGATGAGGAGATTGAATGGAGGGTGGATGAATTTTTATAATATAATTTAAAAATTTGTAATAAGGATATTACATTAATATTTGATATCTTTTTTAATGTATCATGTCTTTGCATATGAAATGGAAAAAAAAATTTTGAATTATATTTTGAATATATTTTCATTTTATAAGGATCTTATTATCATAATAATATTATGATACTCAAATATAATTATAAAATAATAAACATATTAATATAATTTTAGTCGGTATATTAATGTAATTTAATCATAATTGATGTAAAGGAATTTTTTCATGGATAAGTCAGCATATGAATGTAATTTTATCATAAATGATATAAATTATTAATATTATTTTATGATATATCTATAGTAGTCATCATATAAGTATAAAGAAATATGAAGCTTAAACTTTTAATATGTCATACGTGACATGATGAAAATATGAATAAATTATGGATGAGATTACAATGATATGAATGGATTTATCGATTGTTGAGTTCACACAAAGCTCAAATCTGAATTTGTCCATTTTTATAGCAATTTTTTTTGTACCAATATTTATACGTTTGTTTTTTTATTGGATTACATTTTTAATTACTGTGAATTATATATTTTTTGTTGGATAGAGTTTTTGGACTATTGATTATTTGGGGTATTAATAGAGTAGAGAAATCCAAGAGAATAGAGTAAATGTTAATCAAATATGTGTGAATTAAATAACTGCTAATAGATGTGAATTACATTAATATTTGATACTTTTTTTAATATATCATGTTTTTGCATATGAAATGGGAATATTTTTTTTTTTTGTGAATTATATTTTTAATGTATAATACATCATATCTTATCCTAATAATATTATGATAATCAAATCTAACTATAAGTTAATCAATATGTTACATGATAAAATGTATATACTATAATAAACTATGAATGAAACTAAAATGTTGTAAATGGATTTCATGGAATTGAGTAGAAATGTAAGAATATCCTAATAATATTATGATAACCAATTTTAATTATATGTTTATGAATATGTTACATAATGAAATGTATTGTATTATAAAATACTATAAATGATATTAAAATGATGTAAATGGATTTTCTTGGAATTGAATTGAAATGTAGGGGTTAAATGAAAAAATGATTGTCATTAAAGTGGTATAAATAAGATTAAAATGATGTAAATGAGTTTTCTTGGAATTGAATTGAAATGTAGGGGTTAAATAAAAAAATGATTGTCATTAAAGTGGTGTGAATGGACTGTAATGGGATTGAATGAATTGATAAGGGTAAAAAGGTCAAACGGCGTATTTTTTGTTTAAGAGACTTTTATATAGTAATATAGATAAACCAAATGTAAGTGTTTATTTTCCGTGGAATCAAACCCCCACTTAATCTAGACCCATACTTTTTTTAGAGGTATTTATGCATAATATTAATATTTTAAGTTTTACAATAATACCCCTTTAAAGGAATCATTTGCACAATTCAAAGAGTATTGCTGAAAATAGTATTTTATGAGGGGTATTTTAATAAAAATAGATTATTTCAAGGATATGTGTGTGTGTGTGCGGGCATGCGTGCATTTTTTTCCTTTTTGTAATGGAAACAAGATCTGAACACAAGTAAAACAACGTTGAAAGTACCTATTTTTACAGTATCATGAACAATCCATACATGTTTTGATTATTTATTAAAAAATAGTAAATATAATTTAATGAGATATATATACTTTAATAAAAAAAATAATACATATCTTTATGACGAATTGAATACTCATTTATATAAAAAATATGAAAATTTTATAACAAGATATGTATAACTCATTGGACAAACTGCGTGTAATAACACGAAAACTCCAAGTCGAGGTCATATAGTTAAACCAAATTTTCATAGAAGCTCATACAAAACTTAGTCTTGTTGCTTCCTCTCATAAGTAGACATGTCAACAGGTCACGGGTCGACCCGGACTTGACCTAATAAAAGACATAAATACCCGACTCAAAAAACCCAACAATCAAAACGGGTTAGGTCTAGATCCACCCGACCCGATTCTATGAACCGATTGACCCAATTTAAATACTATATAATTTTTTTATTTACAATCTAACCCAACACCCACGATCCAATCCAATCTTTATAATTAAATACTGAATAATCATTTAAAATTTTACGCATTTGAAATATTTTTACAACCTTTAAGTTTCACATAAAAGCATAATAATATAATGTATTATAAATGTTCCCTCATAAAACATTAAAAAATTAAAATAGTATAGAACTATTTATAATGCATTAAACTCTATTAAAAAAACAAATAAAGTTATTATAGGCCTTTAAGAAGTTCATCGACCTCTCTTTGTCTGACTTAAGCATGTTAATGGATCGACCCAACCTGACCCGAGACCTGAAATGACCCCGATCCAAATGACCCGACAATCAAACGGTCGGGTCCGGGTCCACCCAACTTGATCCGGACCTGACCCGTTAACAGGCCTACTCATAAGCCTTCACTTTCAAGAATTTCTCTGATGGAGTTTGAATAGCTGTAGAACTGCAACCACAAGAATACAAGGCCAGAGCTGTTAATGATGTCATTTCAAATAACACAATTGAATCATTTACTTATTCTATAATTATCTTATTATTGTTTTTTTATTTATTATTTTTTAAAAGAAATTACCTATTTTTGCATAACATTATTGATTTTTTTTTTGTCTATCTCATTATGAATCAATTAACAATGAGATAACCTTTACCAAAAATTTTTGAGACGAGTTGCAAGATCTTATCTACATTGTGAGTTACTTAAAGCATCTCCAGCATTGCTAAGCAAATACCTCAACAAATTTATTGAGCATGAGAGAAAATTTAACTTGGTAGCCTTCCAACCATGTTCCCTATATGCCTCAACAAAAGTGGGTCTTCATGTAAAAACACACAAAAAAGTGGGTCCCACTCAAAACGAAAGAAAAGTCACAGTGGGGCCCTTCTCGCTAGGAGTGCTCCTAGATCTAGCTAGCCAAGGGGAAAATTTGTTTATCTCCTCGCATTTGAGGAACCTCTTGGAGATGATTTTTGAGGACCCCTCCAAAGATTTAAATAAAGAGTCCCCAAAAATCATATGGTTGGAGATGTTCTTATAAAACCTGTCAACAAAGGAGAGAGAAGCACCAAGGCTAAGATCTTTCAGTGCCTTTTGGTCAATTTGGCTACCCCATGATGCCGCCATATTCAAAAGGGCACTACGTGGAGAATGTATGGAATGGGGCCCTTGCTTTTATTAGAGATTGGGGTGTTCAAGCTGATGACGCATTATTTAATTTGGATGGAATAGAGCGGGCTCATAACAGTTCCTAATAATGTACTGGTCATTGGCTTAGGCTATGACCTATTTGAACATTCCTTATGTTTTTCATGTTATTTGTTATCTTTCATTTTTTAACGTTTTGATTGGATTAAAAACATTTCCTAGGTACTCGTGTACATAACCATATTTTAATTTCAGACAATTCCCACATTTTGGTCTCAAAAATTTATAAAAGAAAAACATATGAAGAACAGATGCAAAGTTAGTGAAAACATACTTCATTCACCAGCTCTTCGTATCGAGCATGTAGCTGTTGGTGCACATTGGCTGCAGATTCCTGAACTGATTTGATTTGTGACTCAGTCGCGTTTGTCTGACAAGCAAATAAAAGAAAATGAATCATTACATTATCTGTAAATAGAACATGTTGGGACTGCAGTCACAAAGTTCGTACAATAACCAGAGCTCTATTCAGTACAGTAAATGAAGTTCGTACAATAAGGCATGATATAAGTACAGTAGAAGTATGGTGGTAGTTAAAACTGTTTTGAGAAATGCAAGCAAAAACTTCTATGTTGGGTGTGAAGGTGACAACGTGAATTAGGACTAGTTTTTAAATATGTGATAAACAAACAAATTTAACTCAATATCTGGATCCTGAAGGTATTAAACGCATTTCGATGAACAAAAGGTCAATGAGTATGGGAGGTATCCCAACTTTTCCAAACATTCAAAAATCTTAGGAGTGTTAAGAGTATGCAATGAAGTACCTTAGCAACCATAGCTTCAATCCTCCTTTCTCTTAGCTCCAGTTCTCGTAATTGCGCTTTGACTTCAACTTTAACTGAATCAAGCTCCCGAGTGGCCTCTGCCAATTTCAGGTTCCTTTCTTTCTGTGTAGCCTTCACCAACTCTTCCAATTGTTCCACTAAGAACAAGGGAAAAAAACATCTTTTACTTGTCTAAAGAATCACAAGACGGAGAATACGAGGTACATGGTGGTTTGAATGAGAGTGCTACATTTCCCTTTTCGCTCGCTCAACTTTGCTTCAAGAGTCATGTCCGACATTTCTTCATTGCTGATTTTTGCTTTCAGAGCTTTAAAATCTTTATCAATGGCTTTTGCACGGTTTACCTGAAAAGTTAGGAACAAATACAGCTCAAAGCATCCTTCCAAGCAAGGTGTTCTATAGTCCTATTAACTGTCTTCTTGAGTTTTTGACGTACACCAGTGTCATTTATTTATTGACTCAATTTTGCTTTGAGTACAATGAAAAGAAACAGCATTATGAGTCGGCTATTCTTATCCAACTCTGGAAATTGGCCATACCTGTTCTTGTAGAGCTTGCATCTGTTCCAGGTGCTTGGAAATCTTTTTTACAGCCTAGAGCCAACAAAAAAAATATAAGCATAATTTTCTGAAAAGAAAGAAATTAATGAAGTAATGGCACAAGTTGATTTTCTTTTTCCTTTTGGTGAAATATGTATAGTTAGGTGGGAACACATTGCTTCAATTGAAATGAATTCAGTTGATCTCTTTAAAGATTAAAAGATAAGAGTTAAACTAAGAATCCACTGCATCTTCATTCTGAAAGGCCACAATATCAGGCACATCCCAAATGGGAGCACAAGCCCGCACTTAGCAACACAAAATGACAATAATGCACAAAACTCGGATAAACATCATATATCACAGGCTAAGAATTCTGCTGTATTCTGTCCATATATCCTAAGCACTTTTATATTCAAATGAAGCTACAGAGGAGATTGATGAAGGAAGGGGGATCAAAAAAGTAAATATGACTTGGGAAACAAGTTTTTACTTCAAAGGGGAAAGAATGAGACATACTTGATTGTAGTATCATTAGTCATTCAAATTAAACTATGCTATATGGTTTCAGTAGGTACAAACATTACTCAAGTTTCCATACCTTTGAGTAAACCTTAATGACAGCATTTTTCTCTTGAAACTTGTGTTTTGCTTCCCTTTCCAAGTTCTGCACCTCATCTCGATGTAATTTCTTTTCCTCGAATGTCCTCTTTAGGAAAAAAGAAGTAAGCTTTAAAAAAAATGCATAACAATTTTCCAGCATAATATTATAAAAGTGATACACAGCACAAAGCACACTGATGACAAAAGGACCAACTAATCAAGAATGAGATTGAACCATTTGCTATCGATGACCTACATTGTCCATTTGTTTACACTAGCAAGTTTTATAATACTATTACAGTAAGGCTAAAAATTAAGGGCTCATTTACTATCTAACTTAAATGGCATGATAACCTGGCTTAAGTACATTGATCATCATAGTGGTATTCCTCAACTTCATCCCAGTATGGTAAACACAGTTATCAGGAATTGCATATTTAAAGGATATCTATTCAAAAAGTGGACAACTTCTTGTTCATGATTATATTGGATAATTGTTTTCTATGTGAGCAAAAGATGGGCTCCGACATTTCATTTCCTATGAAAAATTAGATGATCCTTTCCTTTCCAATTAATCAGGAAATACTTCTTGTCTTTCAATTATGCATACATATATAAATAAAAAGATGCAGCATCTGAGATAAGGTTACATACATACATGAGAAATGAATTTTCAATGTTCATATTTCTGTCGCTGCCAATATGTGGAATCAAATCAACATGATTGAAAGTTGAGAATATGAATCTTGTATTACTACACTGTGTTCAACACCCAATTAGTTGTAAATGTTTGTGCTATCATTTTTTGGAAGATTGTATGCATATTCCTATGTTAACACCTAACCTTCATAATAAGATAGCAACTCAACAAATTTACTTTATTCAAGATACAAATGTTTGCAAACATTTTACTTCCTTAAAATTGGCTGAAGCAGGTAAACTAAGTATTGGAATGACTTTTTTTACTGAATGTTTGAAGGAATATGTGTGTAAAATACTCAAGGGGAATATGGTAAAACCTCATCTTTGGAGTTGTTTGCAAATTATTTTCACCTTCACGAAAGCAGAGCAATATTAAGAGATCATTCTGGAAAGATAGGGGAGAGACCACAAAGACGTCTAAAGCACACAAAAAAGCTATATGAGAATAAGTTTAATTGAATGCTCGGATGATTTTAAGTGGACTGCTCTCATCACTTTTTTTGTATGTTCTTCCACATTTCCCATGGTAGATGCATACAACTTATTATTGGCTGCTTATATGACCATCTATAATGGCATAAAAATTTATAGATTCTAGCATTACAATTAGTTTTGCTGAAATATTGCTATTCCATACACCACAAACTTAAATTTACCTTTATGATAGAGAGACCTAGGATAAGCTAAATCTAGGGTCAACCCTATTGAAATGTGAGGCTACTTACCAACTAAAGTTACTTGCAACATGTCTAAAACAGTACATGAATGATGAATCTAAGACCCCACCCATCTACAGCAGAGACTATCATTTGGAAAGCCGAAAATCAAAATGGTCTTCAAAAATTATATTAATAAACCATAGAGACACTATCATCAATAGGATGATACCTGTAATTTTTCTGGGGAATGAACAATTTTAGCCTGTAGTTCAGATTTTTCTTTTGAGGTTTCTGATAGAGTAAACTCCACTTGAGATATCTGAGGGATAGAGGCAAAAAGGAAACTCGTTAAAAAGTTAAACAGACACCTAAAATCAAATATGAAGCATTGAAACATTTACTGTATAGTGTGTACTGGAGAAACACAAAACAGTATGTTTCATTATCATTGATAAACAGAAGTTCTATAGATTGAATTTACTTAAAAATATACCAAATTATAATTTACAGCATTGAAGACCCACCAAACAAAAGACATGCCAAACAAAATGATAATCTCATCACTGACATAAAAAAGAATAAGAGTATTACATATTAAATTTACACACACAGAAATTTATAGAACATACCATGGAGTATTTCACTCTATTTGAACTCAGTAGATACATGATCTTGGTGGACAAAGACAAAATTTGTCTAAATAATGTTGTGCTCATTTTTTATTTTTTATTTTGAAAATGGGTGCTCCCCCGGTTTGATACCCTAACCTCCTTCATGGAGAGTAGAGGAGCTAGCCAACTAATCAAATCTTGGTGCTCTATTATCTCTTAAAGGTCAACAACTCATGCACTTATTAACTCTAATTTTTATTAACCTTTAAAAAACAACTGAACAACAGTACTGACAAAATAGTAGATGGAAGAAAGCAGATCACATTTTTAACTCACATGATGAAGTGCATGATTCATCAGCAATAAATTTTAATAGTAATTGCATCCAATACATGTAACTTCATGAAAATATTTTGCTTATTCGATAGCTAAAAATTATCAAAGTCATGTCATTATTTGATGGAGCCCTTAACTTTCACCGCAAAATGCATCTTCCTTGCATGAACCATATTGTATAGTCCATCTGAAATTGTGACACAGATGAACAGTAGATGTTGATATAAAACCAAAATCCATGCAAATAAACCACAAAAAAATCTTGAGGGATTTAGAACATCTGCAGCAACATTGCAGGTTGCATTTAATAATGCTGGATCTAAATGATCTTTATATAAAAAATTTAAAAAAAAACTTAAAGAAATTATAGAAAGTTGGAGAAATTAGAGAATATCAAAAATATCTGGCTGCATCTCTAGTTAGGCAATCAATTTTAATTACAGGTATTCCAAGAATCAGTCTCCTGCAAAGTCCTGCATAAGATTTACCAGTACCAGTACCAGTACACTGTACACCATCTAATTAAGAATTTAAGATGAAGTCATTTATGTTTTCAGATATTCAGTACAAAGTTTAAGATATCATACTGTGCAAAGGCAACTTTTTCATTTTACTTAATTCTAAATAAAACCACCTATAACTGTTGGCACCTGAGATCATGAATTCATTGTCAGGGAGGGATAACCATTACACACTCTTACAAATTACATCACATGATTAGTGGTGTTAGGTTTCTAAAATTTGTATAACATGACAAGAATTTCATACGACCAACTATTAGCAAGACAACTTGATTTCTCTAAAATTACCACTGTACTGAAAGCGATTATTACTAATTAAAGGTCATACCTTGTTATCAAGTTCAGCGGATTTACCCTTCAAGGCTTTGAATGAGGCTTGCAAAGACATCTGTTGATTGTTAAGGGTGTGAATGGTATGTTTCAGCTCCCTGACCTCAGCCTCTAATTGTTGAACCACAGGCTCCTCCATTTTCTTGGACTCTTCAAGGTCCAACAACTGCTTATTAAGCTGCAAAAACAAGAAGCATATAAATTCAACAATTTTAACTAACACTTCCCTCAAAAAAATTCATCAATTTCTAATACTGTCATAAATAGTTTTCAACCAAAAATTCAATACCTCAGCAATCTTTGCTTCCGTATCTTCTTGTCGTTCTGCATCGGATTGCATTTTATCAAAAATGGGCCGAAAGAGTTCCAACTTATCCATCCTGAAATACAAACAAACAATACACTAAAGGTGAAAACAACAGAACACATCATGCAAGACCCATACCATGCGATGAACACACAGATTAGCCCAAACAGTGTATTAAGCAAACAACTATAAATTACTTAATCTGAGGACGCTTTTCTCACATCCTCAATCTAGAGCACCCCCATACAGTAGTAGTGACCAAACCAGAAGTCAGCATGAAAAGTAACCACGCCATTAAAGAACAGATAATAATAAGAAAAAAACATATTTTAAATTGACATTAAAAGTAAAACCACCAATCGATTGAATCATCGATATCAAGTCAAAATCATGTTTCCATCATGTGATCAGAGAGAGCACTAGTGATAGACAAAGTCTGCTATTTGAAAACAATTATAAAAAATCCAACAATCACAAGCCCAAAACCACTTCGGTTTCCATCCCATTCTCGATGGTTCATCCACATGCATACAACCCAAAGAAAACCCAACACACAGATCACCATTCTAAATAGCTGGATTAAGGAGGGATTAAGCAGGCAGAACCAGGCCCAGCTCCCCCTTGTACAGGTGATTGAGTGAGCATGGGATTAAATGAGGATTATGGGATTAAGCCATGGTTAAGCAAGGACTAAGCGGGTTTTAATCCCATTAATTCAATTCATGTCATTTTCCTCCCTATTTTATTGTGTTAATATATGTCTGTACATGCGTGCATGAAATAATCGTGTGTGTTTGTGTTATTTAATTATTGATTCACTGCTTAAACCCCGATTAGCGTCTAACATCTTTTACAATGTTAATCCAGATTCATCAAAAGAATCACCACCATGAATTGGAATTCACATGTGATTCAGAGGCTGATGACACACACTGCACAATTACTCAATGGGCGATGTTACAAACAATCCTTTTTACAACCCCAAATACAGCCTTATATCACCTCGTTAGCCATTCAACAAGGTATATACCTCCTTAGGTTAAGTATGTACAATTTTCTTTTTTACATTTGTTAAAAATGGGTCCATTCAATTCAAAATTGAGTGATATACACTTTTCATCAAAGCATATATCTCATAAAACAAAGTTTACTATTTTTACAAAATTAAAACTTTCAAGGCTATACCTTACATTATCCTTACTCAATTAGTTCCCACAAATTAAACAATCACAAAAAAAAAAAAAAAACCACTCCAATTTCACAACCATTCAAAGGGACAAAAAAAGGATTAGAGTTTTTTTCTTTATCACCTGAAATGGCAGAAGTTGACAAGAGCGCTGATGAAGACGGCGGTCCGCTTGGGGTCAGGCTTGATGAGGTCCCTCATACTGAACGGCGGCACGATCCGCTCCGTCGGCGACGAGACCAGCCACCTCACCCTCGAAAACAGATTCAACACCCGGATCGCCGTCCAGTGGGACTCCGGGTTCTCCACCCCTTCCAGGGCGTTGAAGTCCACCTGGTGCTCCCACTCGTCCCTTTCAAATCGAAAGACCATTCATTTCGATCTCGATCAGGCGTTTTGAAAGGATCAGATGATTCAAAGTTAGGGTTTTTTTGGGGGTACCTAGAGTTGTCGAGGTGGACGACGATGTCACTGTAGAGGGAGCACACGAGATCTGGGGTGGGGCGTGAGAGGTCCTCCGGTTTGACGGTCGAGATCTGGAGTTGGGACAGCGACCGCGCCGCCTCGGCGTGGGTCAGGATCGGGAAGGCGTACGTCGACATCTCTCTCTCTCTCTTTTGAATTTCCCGCCAAATAAATGGAGGGGGTTCACTCACGGATGTGGAGTGGGTATTTAGGGTTTGATAAAAAGCGGAGTTTTGGTAACTCAGGTTGATTTGCTCGATTGCAAAAACTGATTTTTCATAGAAGCTAGATTTAAAATTGATTTTACAAGTTCTCTCCATAACTTTTGAAACAAATGTTGTGGTCATCTTTTTACAAAAATATTCTTGGCAGCTTACTTTCTGCTGATCCAAAAATTGCTCAAACCGGTTTCCAAATGTGGCCTCGGTTGATTTTACTTTATTTTCTCATAAATCTAGATTTATGAGATCATGAAAAAAAAAAGAAATTTGATATCTGTAATGTATAATAATGACCATAGGAATTGAAGATTTCAAACAAGTTCGAGAATGAGAATAAGAATGCCAAACAATTCCTAAGAGTCACTAAGACAGTTCTGCAGTAATTTTGCATATGCCATGTCAGCTGATGCAATGTATATTTTACTATGATTTTATACTATTATGTTTTGGGGGTGAGGCGTAACTCGGGCATAATAGGGGAATTGAGGAGCATAAGGAAAAAAATTTGTTTTTGGATAATAAATTTTTATGCCATGTATGGAGAAGCTAGAAATATTCTTGATAACTATTCTAGGGGGATTAAATTGTTTATTAGGGTTTTATTTATACCAATGGATAAAAATACATCATCTTGACATTTTAAAAAAGGGTAAATTACATATATACCCCTTGAATTTATGAAACCTACAAGAGCAATCCCATGTTTTAGACATATGCATTTACACCCCTTATTATAATTTAAAAATATGCACTTACGCCCTCTTATTATATACTTCTCATTAAAATAAAAAATCACTGACATTAAATATCATTTTACCATCAAAATAATATTTTATACTTACCATCCATACAATTAAAATCATCCTTATACCTTAAATTAATCATTCATATATCTTAATATAATTATCAATACATTTCAAGCATGTTACCATGTGATTTTATTAAGTGCATATTTTAAAAATATAGGAGGTCTTTATAGGTTTTGCAAACTTTAGGGTTCAAACTGCATTTTACCCTTTAAAAAATAATATTTAACTCTTTCACAAATGTCTCAATAAAATGTCACATCTTTTAGACTGATTATCAAGTAAAAATAATTTGATGCAATGGTATAATTGTTATTTAAAAGTAGAGTGCTGCTACACTCAGTTACGATTATCAACCAAAACACATACCATATATACCTCGTTACAGATTAATGTTGTATATATCTCGTTAGATGATGTATATACTCATTGAATTTTTTCTTACACTTGCTAAAACTGTGTTCATTCAATTTGAAATGTAACGATATGCACTTTTTATGAAAGCATATACCTCATTAGATGATGTTTACTATTTTTAAAAAATGAAAACACTTCATGTCTGAGTTTTGGTCGGTAATCGTGACTGACTGTACTTTTTCCTTAAAAGTACAAACTCTTTTTCATCTACTATTTAGTACTTATCTTCACTTTCAAAAAATATTATTATTTCATTTTTTGATAATAGTAGAAAAAATATTATTAAATATGAATTATTATCTATCTCGATATAGTTATCCAGAGTAGGGAAAAAATAACAAGAAGAAAAATGTGAGTCTTAGACATGTTATAGTCCAAAACACTAATCATATATGTTTATATCATTAAACAAATAAATAACATCTGATAAGGTATATGTATTCATGAAAATTGTACATCATTTTATTTTGAGTTCAATGAATCTATTTTAATAATTAAAAAAATAACGAGATTTAATGATACATATATTTCACTGGATTTTTAACTATGCATATCGGACTGTAATTTAGACTATAAAATGGATTTAATAGAACACCACCCTAAAAATAATGATGATGATATATGTAAAGAATGTAATCAAACAGAAACTGTGTCGCATATCGCCACCAATTCCTCGCAATGTTTTAAAAATGGAATTGTTCATTAAATCGAAAATTGAACGAGTCAAGGTTCATTGGTTCAACCGTTAGTTCACTCGAATTTGAACATTTGAACCATAACATTATCACATTATGATAAATATATGAACTATTATTATCAAATAAATAAATTTATAATTTATTTTTTTGAAATATTTTTATTTTTATGACTTCAAATAAATAAATAAACTATTAAAAATATAAAATATTTTTATAAAAACTTTGCATTAAAATGACCAAGTTCTTAATTTTAATATTTTTAAAATTTTATTTAACATCGTAACATGATTTTATTATGCAAAATTTATTTTTTAATTAGATTTTATATTTTAATAAGTATTTAATCACTATTAGTCAGATTAATTAACTCATAGATGGTTTTCAAAAACCATCAATTCAACCAGGAAACAAACTTTATCCCCATTTTATAAAACATGAATAATTTTTATGATGTCCTTCCCATAAAAAAACAATAAAAAAATACTCTTTAAAACCAACAATATTTACACCCAATTAGACTTGATATTTTTAATATTTTTTTGAAATTATTTCATATTTTAGACAATATGATTTAAATACAAGATTCAGATAAGAAAAAAAAAAGAGAATAATAATAAACATTATCAAATGTAAATGTGAATAAAATTAGTGATATTTTTATCACATAAAATTAGGCTAACATATATTAAATATTTATCCGACGAAATGAGTGTGCTTTCTAAAACACCACCAAATATTTATCCTCACCGGCGGGTGACCACATTCTCAAAAGACGTTTCCAGAGAAACCCCGACAACATAAACCCCCAACAAAAACAGAGAACAAGAGACCTCTCTCTCTCTCTCTCTCTCTCTCTCTAATGGAGCCGAAGAGGACGATAAGCCTCTGCTGCCCCACCCAATCGAACCTCATCATCGACTTCCAGACACCAAAACCGGGCGACGAAGAGAGGGGCGTGGACCTGGGCGAGGTGGGTCGGGCGTTCGGTCTGGACCCGGCCTCAGTGAAGCTGAACGGGCACTTCCTCAGCCGGGGATCCGACCTCGTCTCCCGCTCCGTCACGTGGTCCTCCCTCATCTCCTATTTCTCCGGCCGAGGGTTCCCCGACGGTCGGTCTGTCGATCGGGCCGTCGTCGTTGATGGAAAACCCATATCACAACAACGACCCTTCTTTGGTTGTGCTGGTGAGTTCTTTTTTAATAATAATAAAAAAAATTGTCATTGTGGTGTGGTGTGGTGCTTCGCGGGGTATTTGGTTATTGTGCACCTTTGTTTTGGGGGGCAACGTTTGCGCGGTGCATATTAGGCCCCGTCTGGATGGATTTTGATTTCACATGAGATTATAAGGAAAATGTGTAAAATTCAGTTTTTGGCTAGTGGTAATCCTGATGATAATTGTGAGTCGCATGTTGGAAAATAAGATAAGTGGAATCAAATTCTCACATTTTTTGTAGTAATCTCAAATTCTATTAGGAATCTTAAATTAGATGATTATTTTACCATTTATAAATTAATTAAATTACTATATATGTCTCTTCAAAATAAATAGTCTTTTTTTTTACCCACTACCTATATAATGGGTTTACATAAATAGCCTTTATATAGTTGTTTTGATTTTATAACTTGAAAACTATGTTATAATTGATATATGTGATTTTATCGTAACTAATATTATAAATAACATATTGAACGTGCAATAGTCGGTTATTATAAATAATGTATAACTAATATGTTTGTGATTTAACCTTGCGCATATCATTGCGTTCATGATTGACTATTGAATGTGCAATAGTCTGTTATTATAAACAATGTATAACTAATATGCTTGTGATATAACCCTGTACGTCCAGTAAATATTTATAAAAAAATATTCTTTTTTTATAATTATGATATGGGTAAAGAAATAAATTTTGCAAATATATGTATAATAGTAAGGGTATTATATATTTAAATCAAATTCTTTATCATTTTTCATGTGTGAACCAAACACTGAAAAATGATTTTTTGGAGAAATCCACTAGCGAACCAAACAGTATAATAAAATAATTATTCCTGGTAAAATGATTATTGATAAAGTAATTCCACCGAAAAAAATGATACGAACCATAGGGTTCATTCTATGTATCTGCCAAATTTTCGCTTTTTTTTGTTGGGTATATTGGAGGGGCCTCTCGTATCTAACCTTTTGGCTGAGCTAAGTAGACTACCTTCGTCTGTGTTCTCCGGTCTGACAGAAAAGTTTTCGCTTTGTTTGTTAGAAGAGAAAGTTAAATTAAGCGTGTCGATGGGTTGGATATGAATCGAATGTTGGTATCCTATTCTAAATTATTCGGGTACAAATTTTAATGTTCGAATTGTGATATTTTTGGATTTGGAGCGAATAATAATAATTTTTTTTGGATAAATGATATGGCTAAATATGAACACCAATTTATTTTAGATGGATCATAAAATTATATTGACATTTCAGGGCTTCATAATACAATAGTTATTTAATTTTTCAAGATTATGGTTAGTAATGTAGGATAATTGAATTTGAACAGTGTATAATACAAAAAGATGAAAAATATTCTGACTGGTGGGTTACATTATTTATAAGAGGTGAAAAGGTGGTTTACCATGTTGACCCCCTTGTATTAGTAGCATAAATTTGGTGGAATGTCTGAATGTGGTGGGGGGTGTTTCTAGAATACCAATACCACATTATTCTCCCTAACAACTTTTTTTCCCTTATTCCACCTTGTTTGCTGCTCTTCCGCCTCTATTTTGCCATCCAAACAGTATTACAGTAGCAAGTAGTAACTCAGATGGTGCCGTCTCATTTGGTGGTAAATACTGGTTCTACTCAAATAATAGTGTTCTCATATTCACAGTTTCATTTGCATAAAGGATTGAGGAGAAGATAAAGGAGAAGAAAGCAACGCATATTGAGTTTACATTTCACTTGCTGTTCTGGATATTCTTATGTGTTATGTTTGTCGCTCTGAGCGATGATCTGTTCGTTAGTTTATGATGTGTGTCAGCTGTCTCTTCATACTTGTAAACTTTTTGTAAACTTCTGCTTTTTACTGGTTTTCTTTTTGTCTTCTTTATATCTGATAAAATTCGGTGATATCTTTTACAATGTGAAAAATGCTAAATAACAGTAACGATGCAGGACCATCAAACAGTTTTCAATGTGAAAATGGGGACTGCTCATCAACCAACAGTACCGGTACACACCTGAAGAGAAAGCTAGCAGTGGAGGATCCGAGCACGACCAAGAAGAGAGAGACAATTGAATGCGGTTATTCAGGTGTGTTGCTCTCCATTTCTACAGGTCATGTCACTGCTTTAAAATTTGGGTGTTGGATATACTCAGTCATTTCCGTGGTACTAACTCATTTTTTTATTAGAGTATATACTTGGTTAACGATATATACTCCACTAGAGAAAATATAGGAAGGTATGCATTCAATTTATTTGAATGTATACTTTTTTTTGGGTAAAAGTATGTACTTCGTTAGACATCTATATACCTTTCCAATTTTTTTTTGAGATATGTTGAAACTGCAAAAGTAAGTATAGGAATGACTTAAGAGTGTAACATTTTCCTTAAAGTTTATCACTGAGTAAACCATGCGCCCGTTTTCACAGCATTTCAGGAGAAAATGTCTGGTTCTTCCAACTACATTGTGCAATAAATCAAATACACTTGTACAATTTTTATTCTTTAGTTGGTTGGTCAATGCGATCAGCAGAAATAATGATCATTTGGAATGGAATCTCAATAATCAGGTTCTATAAGTAGTTCAGAGAGGCTTTTACAGTTTACTCGAGGATTATATTTTGGCCTCTATGGGATCTTATGTTGTAAATTTGACTTCTTTTTTAATTTTTTGTTTTGTTTTGTGATAAGGAACCATAACATTAGGTGGGAAGACTTTGGATTCACATAATCACCCACAAACCCTATGTATTATGTAAGCCTTGAGGGAATTCCAACTCGGGAAGCAAACCCGTGGCTCTAACTAAATAGCCAAACTGATTAAAATAAAAAGAGAAAATAACTGTTTGAATTTCACTTTGAGATAGTGTGTAATCAGAGTTGCAGTTCATTGATTTATCAAATGTACAGAGTTATGATATTTTAGTCAGAAACTTCATTAGAACCTGTTTCTCAGAGAAGCTACTGGATTTAGGCAATGATTTAGGAAGTTAGTTACATGGTTTGAAAACTAGGCTGTTGGCTGATCTAATTATGCATTTGAAGGAAATCCTATTTTCCAAATATCGTTAGAAAAAGCTCTTACTTAATCCTACTTTTAAGTTCCAGATCGGGAATATTGCTTCAATCATCTACCAGTGTTAGCTGTCTCTTGTTGACATTTAGTGTGTTTATTTATTTGATTTGTGAGCAAGTGTTAGTAGCTACTGTTTGTTTGAAAGTGCCACACTATAGCATCTTAATAATGATATTCTTTACTTGGAGAATATGTTGGGTGAGACACTTCTTTAGGAGATGGGATCCAATCAGTAAATGTCATTCCTCAATCAGGGGATAACATGTGTCCCCTCACATGACAAACATGTGAGATTTTGAGATGATTTGGGACACATGTTAGTAGCTAATTGGAGTGACATGAACTGATGAATGAGGCACTGACTAAACCGAATCTCCTCCTCTTGTGTGGAGTCCTAAATTATAGAAGCACGGATTTATATGAGAGAAAAACAGTTTTAACTTTGTTTTTCCATGTCTATCTGATGGCACTTGAAAATACTCGAGCCTTTATGGTAGTTTTATTTTTAGGCATAGGATTGAACTTTTATATCATATTCTATACTTGCGCAAATGTTTGAGGTACTTGAAAAGGAAAAGGAAAAGACAACAAAATATATATGAGTTGCATTTTACACGCTGTTCTGGATAATCTCTCGTGTTTTATTTGTCCCTCTATGCTCTTTTTTTTTGTTCATTAGTTTTAGTGTGTTTTAGAAGTCTCTTCTATATCTGATGAAGTTTGATGATGTCCTCTACAATGCGAGAGAATGCTCAATAACAATAATTGAAACTCAAGGATTATTGATGCAGGACCGTCGAACAATTTTCAGTGTAAAAACTCGAACTGCTCTTCAACCAACAGTATTGGTGCACTCATGAAGAGAAAGCTACCTGTGGAGGATTCACAACCACCCAAGAAGAGAAAGACTGTTGATTGCAGTTATTCAGGTGTGTTGCTCTTCATTCATGTGGGTCATGTAGTTGCTTTAAAATTTGGGCATTGATATGTTCAGGCATTCTTGTGGTCCTGGCCTAGTATGTGAAATCTCTAATAGAGATTAGAGGGTATACCCAGTTTGGGAAAATACAAGAAGGCATGCATTCGATATATACTTCATTTTTGTTTATTATTTTTTTTTTGTAAAAGTATGCATTTCTTTAGAAGGAGATGTACCTATAAAACAATTTGAAGCATGTTGGGATTGCAAAAGAGAATGATTAAGTCTAAACATTTTCTTTCAAAATTTATCACTGACTGAATCATGACCCATTTTCACCGCATTTCAGGAGAGATGTCTGGTTCTTCTAACTGCATCGCTCAACATCTCAAACGCCTGCAGAGTAGATGACATGTTCTTGGCCATCCCCTGTAAGAGAACTAGATGATGGTCACACTATATAAATTATGATTGCCAGTGCAACCATAAATGAAGTTTATACTTGAGGCAAACCTTGTGTTTATAGTCCCTATGTGTGGGATGTTAATCTACAATTTTGTGTATATCAGTGTTTTTATTTGAGATCACTTGTCAGGGAGACAAGATGAGTCCATTTGTAAACAGAATGCTTGCTGCTGCTTGTAAAGTTAGAGGGTAGTAAATATAGAATGCTTAGAGGGTTGTTACATTCATTTTTTTTTTACAGTTCTAAATGCATTCATATATATCTTGTGATCCTCTTTTCTACTCACTGAAATTTCAATGTCATTTAATTCATTGGAGTTTATATTTTTTTTATTTTATAAGAGTATATATAACTCATGATTTTTAAAAATTAAATGAAAATGCAAGCGGATTGCATTTTGGATTACAAAATGAACTTGAGTGCATGTATCATTGTGGAATGTATATGGTTAGGTAGATGAGATTACTAAATAAATTGATAAATGGTTGCTGATGTTCTGTATAATTTCTTTCTTTATTTGTAATATGGTTAGGTAGATGAGATTACTAAATAAATTGATAAATGGTTGCTGATGTTCTGTATAATTTCTTTCTTTATTTGTAATATGGTTAGGTAGATGAGATTACTAAATAAATTGATAAATGGTTGCTGATGTTCTGTATAATTTCTTTCTTTATTTGTAATCGGCATAGCTAAGAAAATAGATCAAATGCTCTATATAGTGACACTGGAAATTGTCAAGGTCTTTTATTGTAATATTTTCTTTTATTAAGAGCTCGTTTGATACGGTTGGGGGGGGGGGGGGGGGGGTTGGTTTTATTTTTCAATTAAGAAAAAAAATCAAATGTGTTACTAAACGGATTTCAGGAAGCAAGTTTAATTAAAAAATTACTTACAGTTTTTAATACAAAAATGTTGCATTTTAAAAAGCGCAGAAAATGCGTTTTCAAAGATCAAAGTTTATTTAAGCAATTTATTGCGCAATATCAACTCAATGTATTTCAAGGTTCCACACGTCTTAGGGTCAATATGATTACGGGTGTTGTTACACCCAGTTCTTTTTCCAGCCCCAACGAAATATGTACTCACAATAAGAATGTATATGTTTTCATATAAATTTTTCATAATTTTTATAAATAAATCAATGCAATTCATTGAAGTATATACTTTACATTTCATAAAATCAGTGAGATATACAATTTTTTTAAAAGTCAAAACAAGTGTAGACTGGAATTATGACTGAAAATAGGATTGTATGTAACATTACCCTATGATCACTCTGTTCAAGAAAAATGTCCTAAGGAGATGAGAGAGAGAGAGAGAGAGAGAGAGAGAGAGATGACTCTCAAACACCTTTGTTGGTAAAGAAAATGGCATCCATCCGAAAATGCTACTTGGCCCGTTTGGCTGTGTGGATGACGAGTCTGCGGACCACCTATTCTGTGTGGCGATTTCTCTTCGGGCCCAGTCGCGTTGGGTGCTAAATTCTAAGCTCAAGTAGGATATCCTAAGCTCCAATAATACAATCTGAACAACTTTTTAAGAATAATTTAGGCTCTAGACAAAATAATTAAAATCTAATCGTTTTTTAAGTAGCCAAATATAGTTTCTAGAATGATCAATCTTAAACCGTAAACACAAACCAAGATTTAGTTAAGTCAGTAAGCAGCTCCCACTTCTGTGAAAGAGATAAATGGATCAAGTCCTTGAGAGCACCATTCTTAAAAAAAAAAAAAAAATCTTATTCACATACCAATTAATCCCAAGCTTACTCATCAAACAATCATTATTTCTATTCTTTATTTTTTTTTTGGTAGGAACGGTTTTGTATCCAGGGTAGAGAGAAACGAGGCTACTAGGCCATTAACAATCAACCCTGAGGGCTATAGCAACTAGTCCAAAGGATTGAACCATTTTTTCTCTCGTCGAGCGCCCGGCAAGGATCAAGGACTTGATCTGCCACAAAAGGGAGGGTGCCCCTATTATCACGCCAAGCTTGTGGAGACAATTCGTTACTTCTAGTCTGATCTTAATAAGAGGATTGGATTCGTAACTTAGTGGTTGACAAGAGTTTATACAACCAGGAGGTCAAGGACAAGGGTTGGCAGCTTGAAAGGAGGCATCAGTTTCTTGAGATTTTGTGGCTTCCAAAAGCTTCTGCTTCAATTGAAGTTTTGGCCAATTCATGCCTACATTTTACCCCATGAAAATCAGGCTAATGATTCAATAGGTAAACAGGGAGTGCTGTTTGTGATATTAGTTTACATTCTTGTGTTTAATTCTTTTGAAGCCATTAACTGGGAAATTGTGCTACAAGATGATAACAAGCCTAAACCATGAAATAGCATACCTGCTTGTGGTGTGAATCACACTTTTGACACACACTGGAGAATGCCAGTCTCATGCTTCATTTCATCATCAGATTTCATCAACCATATCATTAAAATAAAAAATAACATGCCCAGAATTGTAACAACCTCTTACATGAACAACTAACTAGGAATCTGTTACAAATACCATCACAATTCTCAAACACCTAACAATTCTAGTTCACACCACCTCTTTGTAGGTTGGTCGAGGGTAATCACTTGGGTCCTTGGTTAGAATATTTAGCCAAGAAATATAAAAGTTTTAAAAAAAAAGAAAAAAACAATCACTTACCTACTGAAATTTTTTTTTTTCTGGTTCACGGTCTTGTACAGCTTATCTCAGAAACACGAAAAATTCAAGTGTGGTTGATATAAAAGATGCTTGGCGCGGTGCTTCTTCTGTAGGTATCTACATGGAAATGGAGATCAGCAGCTCACCTGTCAGGGAGAAAGAACTGAGATATAGAACTCTTCTCTATCAAAAGGAACAAGGATGATGATTAGGAACCAAAAACTAGGCTTCTTTGAGGGAACCAACCTCCCAAATTCTTCTCCATTTTATTTAGAAAACATGAAGTCTTTAAATAGACTTCTCTTTAAATTAACAACCTGATAACTAAAGAAATAAACATTAACCATTAGATCAGCTAAGACCATCTTCATCCAGGTGGATCTCTAACAGGATCTTCATAAAATCTCCATCATATGACCTTACATCTTCTAATCCCAAATATAAAAAAAAACAAAACGTTTCCTTTTATCAATACGAAAGAATAACAACACTTTTGGTAAAATCTCTGGCCGTCACTATTCTCACTGCATTGTAAAACAGTAATGCTACCATCACTTGAGGTCTGTTAGCTAATTCTGGAGCACAATGTGCCAGTTCCAATCTCACTTTCCTAGACATCATTGAACTTGGGAAGGCATCATTTTAATGGATAAGCTTTGTGACAAATATGCTACACGTTGCACAAAATTGGGGTTTGATGTAGATTTTTAAAGATGTTGGTAGTGTGCCTTATATATATAACATAAGAACAAAATAAATGCCTAAAAATGTTTTGATGTTGTTTAATAAGGAATAAAGTTCAGAGAACATACCTGATCAAAGAACTGCTTCAATTATCATTCAGATAATAATGCCAAACAATAGCTAGAACAGCCACCAGTATGACTTTGAGCAATAATCTCAGGCTCACAAATGATGATGAGGATGGAGGTGATGATGACGGTGGCTGTGGCGACTCTGGTGATCTTCTCCTTAGCTTCGAGGACAACTTAGTTAGGAGCTTGGGAAGCAACCCCGGTTTCAAAGCAGCTACAAGGAGATTGTGGAGAAAGTAAGTGATCTTTTTCTCATTGACGCAGAAAGCAATGGATGTAGAAATGAAAATAACATGGCAATAAGATGACAGAGAAAACTAATGTATTCTGGGATTTTGGTTTAAACTATAAAGAGAAATCTGTTATAATGATTTAAACTTTCTACTGTTACAGGAATTGGCCGTGCCAAAACAACATCTGTTGTTCATATTGGATGATAAGGATCTGAGATAGGTCATGTTAGTTATAAATACAGTTTGCTTTTACAAATAAAAATTAGAATAATCTTTAGTAGTAAATAAACTTCACAGAACAATGAGCTAGCCTTCAGGCACTAATCATTTTTTAATCTTTCTTTGCTTTACATATAACCATATGTCACCAATCATTAAATGCATCTACTCACTCATGCACATACAATTAGATAGCTTAATCACATCCCATGCTACTAAGGTGTTCATACTTTTTTATTTACTTGAAACCTTGAGAAAGAAAATGTGTGAACGCTTATATTTAGCCTAAATAAAATTTGTATCACCAGTCAAATCCTTTAGGTATTGAATGATACTTGTGAGCATCAGAATAATATTCTCTGGTACAAGCATATAAGAATACTATCACATTATCCAATGTTTAAAATTATCATATGTGAAGCAACCCAAAATATGGATCTCGCATTGTAGGAAAGAGACCACTGCTCTGATGCCAAACATAAAATGGGAATGGGCTGGGTTTACATACCTTCACTTTTTAAGAACCTCTCTTCCTCGCCAACCCGCCTTCTTAGAACATTGAGCAGAGAACCAAAATATAACGCTAACACAGTGCATGTAAACGTTATGACATTGTAAGGCATGCTGAAATCAGGAGTAGTTAAAGGCACAAGCAATACTTCTGTGTATGACTGAACATGATTCTTCTCCTGCACACAAGTGCGCGCGCACAAAAAAAAAAGAGTTAAGATTTCCTAAAAATCAAGTTGTCAAAGGTAGACAATGTCTGCTGTGAAATCTCTGCTTCTACTTAACATATTTAAAAACATCATTTACTGCCATAATTATACCTGGAATCTGAATAACAGTAGGGACTCATTCGATAAGCTTTTGTCAGTTAAATAGACACTTGCATGGAAATCGGGGAAGCTAACTATGGCAGATGGAATGTCGAAACCCTGATTAGCATCTGGAGGATATTCATCAATGTGCAAAAATCCCTACAAAAGCACAACCAGTAAAAAGAAGGGCTATGAAGGAGAACTTTTTATAAATCTCATCAGCAATGTTTTCCATAAGCTATTTGTACACAAATGTTGAGTGAATTGTGAATACTTGATATAAAAAATAAAGATTTCCCAAAAATAAAATACAATTATAGAGTAAATAGATATATGTATTTTCTATTTTAGATTGTTATGATGGGGTTGAAAAGAATAATTTCATCATTTCATTGCTAAAGATTTTATAGGATGAGTGAAATTTAAAGAGGGTTGATGTATAAACATGCTGCAAATTCTGCCTCTCTCACTGATTTTCTTTATTAATAATTAAAGAACTAAATATTTTGTTTGGGTAATGAGTGAACATACCTTATCAAAATCCACAATTATAGTAGCTGACCGCACGTCGCAAGGAAGCTTAAACATGATTTCCATCATCCCAGGTGACAGCTTGTCCTCCGAGGGGGAGACATGCATTTTCTCAATGACATCAGAGGGCGCGTAACTTTTCCCGTCAATGAAAATTTTGAGTGTATGATAATAGACTTTGACGTACCAAGGCACAACCTGAAAAATTACAACCCGCACTGTACAGCCATGGTTGCCCAATGGAGAAGACTCAAAATCACTGCTCGATAACCCGAGATTTGAATGCAAAGATCTTAATGAGATGGCAATAGATCCCCTCTCATTCCCACTTCCCATCAGAAACCTGGTCGCATGAAATGGAGCTAAAAGGCATGACCAGACCATGGGAAGCTTCCATGCAATTCCTAGATCCAGAGGATCATCAACAGCATACTTATTCACATTAAACTCATAAAAAACAGAGGACTTTTGGCTCACTTCTCCAACCAGCCTGTCGGGAGTACCAGACAATTCAAAAATGGGGTTCTTCGATAGCCCCTTCGTGTTTACATGCTCCAGCCCCAACTTTTCAAGTTCCACAACCAAGCCTTTTTCTAGTTCAAGGAACACATTACTTAATCTAGCTGGAGCACATTGTCCTGGTATTTTCCTTCCAAAAATTGAGCTTATGGACCAACTCGGTTGCAATGATATCTCATCAGTTCTTTGAAAATCCGGTTGGAGAACAGTAGTAAGTGTCTGCACAAGTATGATTCCTGCTCCAACCCCCTCATTTGGACCAAATTCAGATGAAACTAAGTGCAATCTTTGCGAGTGATAAAATCCTTTATATATAGATGGCCTATCCAATATAGCAGCAAGACCAGCTTTGTCTCGACACGGAAGAAGTTTCAACCAGGGAGTCAGGTTCTCTGTGCAAACAGCTTCACGGGGCAATGAACCATATCTAATGCCAGATAAATTAAACCGGGGCACCAACTGGGGAGCAGAGTAAGCAGTTGAAGATTCTAAGAAGTTGATTGAAGCACAAAAGAGTCCAGAGAGTGCATGAGTTAAATTCATCCATGTCAAGTCAACCTCGTCAGGTGGAACATCAAAGGAAGCCCAGAGCTCAACCCCCGGTGGCTTGGCATTCTGGCTCGACAGAGCATCAAACCCACCCCAGCGCTCATAATTCCAACGGCCTTGGGTGAATGACAGCTCTATTTCACGAATTCTGAACTTGTGCACCTGGTCAAGCATTATGACCCATTTGAGAATGAAAAGAATTTTATATCAGGTTTCTAGCTCGTCAAGCATTTAAATGCATTAAAGCAATCACTTCGACTATCATAAACCAACTTCAAATTTCTTATGTAAAAGCCAAAAATAAAATTTCCTTGTACAAGTTTGTGTGGTTAAAGCATATCCTAAATTTAAATTTTTATTCATCCAGAAAGTGGTAAACAGATGAAGCAGAAATAGACGCAAACTTTGAAGCGTACTTCCAGTCGGTCACTGGGATTGACGTCAGTTCTCAGTCCTTGGAGGGGATGTGAGAGGCTGGTAGAAGGCTGCGGCCGCCTAGCGATAGAAGTGTTAATGCGAAGGTCTCACAATCGTTTGTTCCGGCGGTTGTTTGGTCAATTTGGATTTCAAGAAATCAGATTCTCTTCAGGGCGTGCTCCCCTTACGTGAAGAATATTTGGGAGGCTGTGATCCGGCATATCACGGACTGGGGGAAATGCTGTGCAGGAGCGAGTTCGATTAGACTGTTGGAGAAAAGATTGTGCATCCAGGAGTAGTTTGTTTGTTTTGCTTTTGTGGCCGCCTCAGTAGAGATCTTATCTACAAAGCGGGGTTGCATGGTTTTTGCTGTTTTTATTTCTTTTATTCTTTCTCTTTATATCTACTTTGGCCCCACTCTTTATTTCATGTTTAAGACCGTACGCTTACCGTTTACTTCAGAAAAAAAAAACTTTGAAGCATACTATTTAAACAACAATAATAGGGATCACCCATAATTCATAACCTGATATCAGCATTTTGTTATAAAACAAAGTGGATCATCTGCAAAGCACTCAATTTGACCATCACCAGACTCAACAACATGTCATGGCACTTGCGATGAAAAGAAAGATAAGTAATGTTTTTCTCTAATTCAACATAGAAATGTCTAGTGGATGCAACAACCATGCCCTTTCCTCTTCTGAGTCCGTGAGAAGTTGTACATGCCCCTATTAGTTGTCTTCGGTGGAAAACTAAATTAATAAAATAGACAAACTGTAGTTTTTTAATAATTACTGTAGTTCATTCAGTGATTATCTCCAGCACTATGAAAGGGAGACGTGAGAAACGTAAACAGAAGATACCAAATGCGAGGCAAGCACATTCCAAGTCTCACATGAAACAATGTTGGCCTCTGTTGGGTGCACTTGATTATGTGGAACAGTTCATAGTCCAAATGCTATAAATCTTGTGAATGGCCTTCTTGTAATTGGCTCAACTATACTTAAGGTGGAAGGATCAAAATATGCTTTCATGTGGCTCAACTATACGTACACATCTTAAGATTAACATCTCATAAGGATACTTACAAAAAGAGAAATAAGAATGACACACACAAAAATAGAACTAAGAGTCAGATGCTCATAAAAAATTCAAAGATATAATGTTGTTTTCAGAAACCAATCTCAAAGTCAACAATAGACTAACAAACCAAATGTCTACAATGAACTGCCATGCCATAGAGGCCAATCACATTCTCCTCCTGTAATGATAAATCCAAAACTCCGGAATATTATTTTCCTTGTCAAGCAATCCAAACACCATTGGATTTTTCCAGGTAAAGTGTAAATAATCAAATTTCATCCTCGTGAGATGAAAAATTACCAAACGTGACACCCTCCACCAACTATCATAGTTGTTTATATATAAATTCTGGCAGTTATTCAAATTAGACAAATTAAGATGGAAAAGATTGCCTTTCAATGAAATAAATATGCAAAAGACGAAATAAACATTTGTGGCTCCATGCAATTTGATAATTATCGTGAGTTCATTAATCAATCCAGGAGGCAGAGCATCATATTCATCTCCTGCAATATGAATTATTTAAGAGCTTGTCAGCAGGAGAGTTAAAAAATAAAAAGCCCCCTAAATAAACTCTTTTTTTTTTTGGAAAAAAAGGTGGCAAGCCATCAGATACTATATAAATGGTAAAACATCACATAAAATGGGAAGACATGGTGCCTTCCCTAGACAAAATTATGTTGACTCTCCCAACCTCAAAAAGACACACATCCCTTTTCCTCACTCAACAAAGAAGAGCTCAACCATACTGAGCAGTAATAGTTCTAGCTCTCATGTCACATTTTCTCCATGCCATAAATCTTCAACGATTTCATCTTACTCATCCTCTACTCACCACAAAGCGAGTTGTTGTCTCTACTTTTTTACCGCATATGTCAGACTATTTCCATCACGAGCCCTCATATCTCTATTCTCTATAATCACTACACACTCTTAACTCTCCAAACTGCTCTAAAGTTTGTGCAATCAAAAGCTCATCTCGCCCCTCCAAACGGCCAATCAACACCGAATAAAAGGAGCTGATTGGATATCCTACATAAACTCTTAAAGAAAAAAGGATTTCAGTTCATGCTATCGAACTGAAGGGACCAAAAAAACAAAAATTCAACATTTTCTATACACCTTGCAAAACCACACTCTTCTGTTAAATCAAATTCATCCATTCCCAATGATTCTCACAAACACTTTAGTGTTTCCATACCCCGAATTACAACTCGAGTTCTTGAAGGGAGTTTCGACGCGAAAGTCACATCAACTCTGCTATAAAACTATAACACTTTCCAATCGAACAAAAGATGTTCAAAATGAAGTTCATGAAAACTGAGCAATCATAAGCATTCACTGTGTTCTGTGATGTTAATCATAAGCATTCACTGTGTTCTGTGATGTTCGTACGAACTAAACCCAGTCAAATGGAAATGGAAACCCTAAATATAACAAGTACCAGTTGATAAACGGCCTTGGGGAAGATACGGTGGTGGCGGCCGTAGACCGACGTGTGTGGCGCGCTCGTCTCGAAGTGGAAGTGGGAGATGACCTTCCGATCCGGGAGAGGCTTCAGCAGGAGCTCCTCCGTGAAGTCCTCGTCCGTTCTGGCGACGGATCCAAGGGCGGAGATCGGAGGAAAGCCGAGGAAGAGGAGGAGAGAGAAACATCGGAGGTCCATCGAGGTATTGCGATCGAGCGGACGTGAGAGATCGTCGGGAGGGTTACAGCGGCGGCGGTGGAGGATCCGCCATTAGAGCTCCGTCAGAGGTGCACGCGAAGCTTAAAGAGTGATCTTCCAGGGTCGTTTACGTACATTCACTGTTTTTTGGGAGGTCTGCCGTTTTACCCTCCCAAACTTTTGTATTTGCGGGTACACCCCTTACTAAAATACACTTTTTGTTGTATCCTTGTATATTCTATGCAAGTGTTTAAGAAACTGACATAACATTTCATATTATATAATACTAGTTTTTATGTACGCGCATCCGTGTGAGTTAATAAAATGCACTCTAATATGAATAAAAACATATTATGATACTAATAATTAATTAACTGATTTAAATCTTTTTATCTGTAGTCAGAATTCAGAAAGACAGAGAAAGACTAAAAAACAATTTGATACACAGCTCCGCGAAAAGGAAAAAATTTATGAAATTTTACGAAATAGTTAGTTTTATCCTAAAATTCCATTTTCTTATGTAATAGTAAATATTCAATAATATTTATGATACTAATAATCAATTAACTGATTTAAAAAACAATTAGAATACACTTCCTCCATTAAAAAAATTGATAAAATTTTATGAAATAGTTAATTTTATAATCATTAATATAAACATAAATATGAAAATGGAAGTTGAAAATATAGTAGAGATTTGCTATAAATAACTTTATGTGCTCAAATGATGACACTATAATATTATAATTTTAAAATCTGAACTTGGCATCTCTTTATATCATAGATAGGGATTTAATTATAAAATTAGTACAAACTGAAGATGAAACTTCAAAAATCTCAAAAAAGAGCTGTTAGGGATGTGATAATAAATATGAGGGACCTGGGGGCCTACCTACAAATAACCACAGAAAAGGACAAAGGTGGCTGATATTTGTAAGGACTTGTTTACAAATAAGAAGGACCTAGGGTGTATTTGCAAATGCCCGAATCTGGGGACCTATTTACAAATAACCACAGAAAACGGACAAATGTAGCAGTTTTTTTAGGGACCTTTATATAAATATCAAAGAGATACAGGGGCCGATTAAAATATTTCGCCAAATGTTAAGATTTGTGTCATTAACCAATCAAGCAGGTTGGAAATTGTCGATTGTACCCCTACGATGACCCAGACTAACTTGTTATTTAATTGACTTTGTAAGGGTAAAATAGGAAATTCAAAAAAGTGTCAACTTTGTCCTATACGGTACCAATCCTTGTAATAGGATTCTAGTATAGAGATATAAATAAAATAATCATAATGATATATTTAAATGTGGAGTTAAAAAAAAAAAGCGCATCCAATTTTCTTATTAATTTATTTTAATATGAAAAAAACATTGTTGCGCACAGTATAATTTTCAACCTCCAAACTGATTACAAGCATAGTGTCCACATAAAGAAGGGCTGTTTGGGTAGAAGAACAAGGGGAGAATAAGATGGAGTTATGAGAATAAGTCCAAAAAAAATTATTTGTTTAAAAAGAATAGATGGATATAGTTATAATATAATAAATGAGAATAAATGGATCATACTGATCAAATCAACTGTTATCACTTTTTCTAAATCTTAATATCCACTGATCAAATAATTTTTTCATCTTTTCTAAATCATTTTATATCTTATTTACCTTTATTTACTTACTAACAACAAAAAAAAACTTTTTTTTATATTTTCTAATAAGAATAATTGAAAACACAACTAAACAAAAAAATTACTTATTTTACTGATACAGTTATCTATTTATAGAATAATCATAAACCCTAAATTGTTTTTGTCTCTATTTGTTTATATCCAAACGGCATCTTTAAAAATTAGAGACCAAAACATCTTCTATCATGAACAAAAACATGAGGCACTTAAACAGTAACACTGGAAATTATAACAAGCGAAAACCAAATAAATAATGCTCTTATGATGCCTAAAATTGCATTTTTTCCCCTTCACAGAGAGACATTGTTGAATTACGAGGCAATGGCAACTCACTTGTGTTCCACCTTGTAATGACCAAAATATGAATTACATCGAGATAGAGGGTTCTAATAAAAGAAACCCTTCAATAAGCCTGCTCATTCTTTCTTTTCTTTTCTTGCCAACTATGTATATACAACAATTCATCGTGTCGATATTTGAATCTATTTTTGGCTGAAGGAATTGTCGTGATCCGGGGCACATGACTGTGCCCCATTACATGAGTTATCTTCTCCCTTGATTCTACGGTAGAAGAGAACATAAGCAGCGGCTGATTTGACGTCCTCCTCATTGATCGGGGAGACATGGCTGTCATCAAAGTTATACCATCTGTTCTCATCTAAAATCTGCCAAAGGAAGAAAAAAATTAGACACTGGTTAACATATTTGCAGATGGACAATGCTTTGGAAGTGAAACCCAGATTTTCTTGTAATTGTTGTTTGCTCTACAAGGAAGTAGTTACACGAGTAGTTACACTTCACGTGTAACTAAATTTAGTCATGACTTTAAGCAAACTCATTAACCACAACATTTTAATTGATTTTGGATCTGTAATACTTTTCTGAACTACACAGGAAATCAATTAAGCTTGGCTAGACTTGAAAGTTGAAGATGAGGTTAATAAGGGTCTCAGGCTTTCTTATTTCTTGTTTAAATGAGGCTGCACTTCCTAATTTTAGTGTTAAGGAAACTGTTCCCTGGTTTCAAATGTTGTCGCCAAAAACGCAGAAAATCTGAGACAATAAAAATTATACATGGTTAATGCATGTATACTTTTACACAGGGTCAATTTACGTTATATCTACAACACAGTTGGGAACACTAGCTGAAATGAAATCTCGTACAATTCTACATTTTACCAGATTGTGTTACATGTATGTAAAATATCAGGTGTGATAGGCCCATACAAGGTCACAATCTTAGATATAAAACTATATATGTACAAATGTGGAGTCATACGCCCCTTCGACCATGTCCAACAATGTCAATATCCATTCCTGGGTATCAAACTATAGATCTAATGAGGATTGAGAAATGAGTCTTGGCACACTAAAAGCCCAAACCTGAATATCCCAGGGTAGCAGGCAAGGACCTCACCCTATTATGTGTGATGCCTTCCGGAAACTGTTTCCACAAGTACTAATAAAACATGTTCATATTTCGGGCTCAAATATTCTATTTTAGAGAAGAAATAATGGGCTGATCTCGTTGTTTTCTTCTTTTCAATCATATTGCTAAAAATGGAAAGAACCGTTTTTCATGCAAAAGAAACAATGGGCTGTTCTCATTATTTTCTTTTTATCAATCATATTGCTAAAGATGGAAAGAACTGTTTTTCGTGCAATAAAGATGGACAGGAGGGACAGTTTGGTTTGTTAAAAGTCTTCGTATTTCATATATAATGGGAAGATACTAGAAATACGACTTTTTTATCAAGTCATATCAACTAGAAGTTGTTTCATAGAAGATAGATAAAACATCAAATGATTTTTTACCAAAGAGATGCAAGCTAATAATAACAATTATCTTTTTATTTTCTTAATTACATTGACACACATAGATTGCTGGCTATTACTAAGACATGCTGATAGATAGTTCTCGAGTGTCTGAAGTATAAATAGTGGCAAATCCCAGGTTTATCTATCAAACACGTGTCCGCTGATCACCATACCCCACCAAGCATAGTTTTTCGGCTTTATTTAGACATCTGGAATGCTGGATAAACCCATACTAAGTTTAAAAAATGGACATACCACATAAGTAATCTTATCATCACAATGACCTAAGTGTTTTCAATTATATTATTTCTGTATTTTAGCCTCTGGTGTACTTGAAATACCATGCACGTTAATTCCAATTTGAAAAGTCAAATGAAGGGTTTCATACTCCAGGGGTTGTCTCCATTCAGTTGAACCTCTTGGCTTCTTATTTATTGCAAGTATATGTCCCTATTTTGACTACAATTAGAACCCAAAAAAGAGGAGATAAAGTATTATTAAAGAACAGAAAGTTTTACCTTGATGTGGGCTGTATAGTGCCCACTTCCCATGCTTCCATAGTGGTTGCTCAATGCATATAGCTCATACAGCTGCCGTTGAGAGCCATTCTTGTGCCCAACATAATGCGTCAGATCAAAATCATGGATGGGAAAGTTGACATAGGTTTCCAATTTGTGCTTCATTGATCTGCTGTAAGAGAATCTTTTCAGATGGATAACCAGCACTTCTGGTAACCTCCACAGGTCCAACTTTTTGCTTGCTTGTCTTTGTTCTTTGCATTTGGGACAATACCTAAAGAATAGTGAAGGCCCATATTAAAAAAAGGTGGAAAAGGTTCAGACAGTAATATCTCACAGTGAGCAAACAACAGGAGAATAGATAGAGAGCGAGGGACAAACCACATGTCTTCAGGAACTAATGGTTCTTCCCTCAAAAAGGCTTCCAAGCAGGTATAGAGGGACAAAGGCTCTGCACGAGCTTTCTTCGGTGGAGGTCCATACTTGAGCACCTCTGGAAGATTCTCTAGACAATGTGTATTGTACTTATCCAACAACTTCTGTGACCAGTCAATGAACATGAGAATCGATGTTGATGAAGAGGATACCCTTATAATTTTCTCTTCACCTGTAGATAAATCAATGCAAGCATTGTTCTCATCAACCAACTGCAAAGGGAGTTTGGGAGCTGTAACCTCCAAATTGCTTTGCTCCTCATCGGTGGAGTCACATCCACCAATTGTATCACTCGAGCTGATCTCCGTGGGGTGGCTTGAGGGCTCAACCCTAGATTTCAACATGGGGGAGAGCATTTTGTGAACTAACACTTGTACATCATCCCTTGTAATAACATCATCACGAGAGACAGTCGCAACAAGAGGTGTACCATAAGGTTTCCAAGCCATCGTTCCACTAAGCTCTCTGAGGTGAAATCCAGAGTCAGTGGAAGTAAAACAATTAATAAATAATCAGATCGAGAAGCTGATTCGAAAAGCCCATAAAAGAAAATAGAGATCAATAAGAACTGTGTGTGGCAAGGAATAAAAAGAACTGTGAAGCAAAGTAGCATTCAAGGTTCTCAAAAAGGTTCACCGTTCTTCATGACGATGTATTAGCTGAAGAAATACTGTGTTCTTAGCAAACTTTGGGACTTTATATGCTGCCAAGTGTTCATCATCTTTTATGGTTGATAGCATGGTCAAAGGGTCCTCTAAGAATCGATGAATCAGGTGACTGCGAATCTGTAAGTAAAATTCAATCATGAACAACCAAGTATCATCAATATAAGATAAAGAACAAGTATCCAATATTTTCACAGAAGAGAAAATTTAAAATTTCACAGACCTCAGCAAGCAAAATCTTCTCTCCACTCTTCAAAGAACAAACAGTGCTTAATGCTTGGATCAAGTCTCTGCAACGACCTTGTTTTGGTACATTTACGGTACACGGTGTAGGTAGAGCGCTACCATCGTTGGTGAAGATTGTAACAGTCATGGACCGAGTAGTGGCAGGTTGGAGAGGCAATGACAGGTACATAAAGGGATCAAATGTCACTGATATTTTTTCACAGACAGGACATACTAAAGTCGACTTGTATTGGCCCTGCAAGATATGCATTATCAAGAGGTCACACAAAGTATTGAAATTAGTTGTGGACATTCAATATCAATTAGGCAGAAAATTTAAGAGATTTGACAAAAACTAGTTTTGGTTAGTCAATCCGTATAACCACTTCCCTGCGTAAAATGGTTTCCAAAAGTGCTAGATAAATTAGTATATAGCCTACAGATGTCACCCATAATATGTTTCCCTTTTTGCAATATCTATGATTGAACTTGTGGAGTTGATCTTATTAACAATGGTGACAAAAAAAACCAGAATTTTTTTTTTTTTTGACATGTCGATGACTAATGGCATTTTTTATGTTAATATGCTCATGGTAACCCCAAACACATTTTACTCCCAATTAGGCGACCTCCATAACACTAAAGTAAAATTCCATCACAGTAGGCAAACAAGAATTAACCCAGAGCACATGTCAATGATGTGCTCCTTTATAAATTTAAGAGATAGAACAGAATTTACTGTGATGCTTACTTTTTTTCAAATTAAGTGATGAATGTTCCCCAAATTATATTAACATTCAGAAAACATAAAAAAGGGAGAGATAAAGTGGATTCCCCTAAAGTTACAAGAAGGACTGCCATCAGCATAGTTTGCCCCAAATATCTCACTTATTAGTGTACCTCCTATCTAGGTATACAACCAATGCCACCAATTATACTTCCTCAATATATTTAGTAAGTTGGTTCTTGTACTAAAAAAAAACCATGATATGATCTTGGCCTCCTTCCTGGTGATACCAGAGGACCTATATAATATTCTTTATGAAGATCATGATAGCAGAATGGATTGACAAGGCTCACCTGCTATTTCACAAATCCATTACAATAGCTAGGGGCTACTTCCAAAGAAGACATAGACTTTAGCTTATAATTTCCAGCAAAATAGACAGTTCAACTCCTTAAAGTGACTTACAGTATACTATTAACATATATATGTATATATATTATATTACACACTGATTAAAGTCTTTTCAAATGCATTACAAAGGCCTGAAAGTAAAACTCCAGGAGAAAATGTCCAGAGCCTCCATGATCATTCACACGCCTTGCCCCACAACTCCTTTGGTTTTGGTGATGGACAGTGGAGAGAATATCTTCATTAAGAACTATTATCAATAATCATCATCTTTTGTTGTGAAACATTAAAGACATAACTTAGATGGGAATCTCTAAGGCTTTTTGCTGACTCATTTCTCTTGCGTGCCAAATTTAAGATCCCTAGATCAAATATTTGATCAAAACTTACCCACCTTGGTCCAATAACTAAAAGAACTAAAAACTTGAAAATTTCCAAGAATACCAGTTGATCAAAGAACCCTATTGTGATTTATGAACCATTACAGGGAGATACAGTATGATCATTTATTAGTCCAGTCTCAAAACACCATTGAGGGTCCATAGCATTCACATAGTACACAACCAAACACCATAAACTGTTGAAGTACTCCAAATGTAACTAATGAATATCATTTATTGGGAATTCCACATTTATGTCAAAAAATAAACCTAAAAACTAGGAATTAGACCAAACAACTATTAGATAACACCACAACATTCACATTGAGACCAGGAAAAGGTCACTATGTGTGATGAGGGTTGCTAAGGCACTGGTTACTGCTTGATTTGTCATGGAATTGTGAAACTAGACCTTAACTTCTCTGACTCAGATTCCTCTAAACAGAAAAAAAAAAAAACTTCATCTCTATTCATCTTTTTTGTAAGCAAAAGAAAATATAATCCATCTGTTAGCAAAATCAACTTTTACACTTGTAAAGTACTGCATGGCTATTTTTTAATGATCTAGTCTTGAAAAAGCAGTTCGTAGAAGTCAGCAATCAGCATGCATTGAATTAATACTAGGAATACAGAGAGTAATTAGTTTCCCTGATTCACATCATAAGCTGCATAAGACTTCAGGTGAATTACAGTTTTTCACTAGATAGTGATGATAAAATTGCCATGAGCTGCATGTCCAATATGCAATTATTCAAAAGGAAATTTCATACTTCTTATTATATCTCAGTTACAATGATATTATGATCTCAATTACTTTTTAAAAATATTTGTAACCACCATTTGCACAAGAACCATTCCAACTTGAGGGCATAAGGTGGATCTAATATTAAATAGAACAAGAATGTTATTTATTTCATCTCTAGCTAATGCAATTCTTCCTCCAATATACTATACTCACTTGACACACATCGACAATTATAGAATCATTCCGAGCAATGTGGTTTGCCCAGTATTCATCAGCAACTTCTTCATCAGGCCGGCCATCTGCATCTTTAGACTTTATGTAGGGTCTGTGCTTCACACGATTCAGGTCTTCATGAAGTCCATCTAACAAAAATGCCAAAAGTTCCTGAAAAAGGGAACTAGTCTCATCATGACAAGTATAGAAATATAATTTGATCCATGGTCGATCTCGAATGAAATGAAAAAGAAAATAAACCTGTGAATCATGTTGATTATATCCACTGAACTGTGGTGCAAATCGAGCGAGTTTAGCTTTAAATGGACGAGGAGAAACAGGTGTTCGTCCAGGTGCCCACAGTTTCCGGAGCAACTCCCCAAAAGCTAATGCGAGTTCACCCTGGACTACCACTTCAATCAATAAAACAATGCATCGTACTTCTCATGATAGTATTAGAACAAAATTAGAAAAATATCATTACAAAATATAATAGCATATATCACCAAATAAAAGACAGCATTAATTAACCAAATATCCCTGTGATTGCAAGGCAGAAAGCCTTATGAGGCTAAATTTATTTGAAATAAGTATCATAAAACATAACAGCAAGAGGCTAAAGATATATTTGAAAGAAGTATCATAATATAGCAGCAAGTATAGAGCCAAAAAAAAAACACCAGATAGTATAGTATCCACATAAATTATATAGAGAGACGGCAGAATAAGACATAAGCATAATATCCTCCATATGATTTTTAGACAAAATTGAAAGAAAAAACTCATGCACACTTTTTTTATTATTTAAGTTGGACTCTAAAATCAACCCCCCTGGCTAGTACCCAAAATTAACTTTTTAAAAAATTTAAGTAGTACGCATTACCCACTGGGAGGTTGTCATCTCCCTAGAAACTTTGTAATGCAAAACTTATGCCTCATTTGTTTCGTCCTGGATCAAGTTTTTTTAATAAATCCTATGAAAAGACTTCCATATCCCTGATATTATCACTCCATTCTAACCCAAGCATCAAAATATGCTATGTTGTGTCTCTTAATGAACTGAAAGTAGATAAGCTATCTTTACCTCACATTTTAATAATCAATTCCATCTTCAGTCAATATGATCCCCACAGCTAGATGAAGATATCAAATCGAACCAGTTAACCAAGACAAAATTACAAAGTTATCCCGTTCTGTAATTTCTTATTGAAAAACACTCAATCTTGACCACCCAAACTTATCTTCATTTTAACAGAAATTGATACAATTACATTAAACTATATGGGTTCCGCATCAAATACTATCAGCAACTGCTACGAATTCTGATTACACTAAATTACGGCTTCCGTAGAAAAATCCCAAAGGAATATCTATAATATTTACAAAAACAAAATTAACTGTGTCACTATATCACACCAACAGCAACTACCAAAAACAAAAATGATATCTGCAAATGAATGACTACAATAATTACAAAAACAAAATTAACTGTGCATCACAATATCACACCAGCAGCAACTACTAAAAACAAAAATGATATCAGCACATACAAGTTCAAATATTTAACAAGTACACATCAAGAAAGATTTCATGATTCATACATTGTTAAGGAAAAGACAACCATTTGGCTGATGATATCAATAATCGACAGGATAATATGATTTAAGTTTAAAGCTGAAAGAAAATTAACAATGATAATACTTGGCAAGAGAAACCCAAAAATGCTTAATTTTTCACATTTTACCAAAGTAAGTAACTTACAACCATGCCCAGGGGATTTTGCCAATTTATTTCTTGACGATAATCCTCCCGAAAATATCTGGCGAATTCAGGAGTATGCACGAGACATTGTATTGCACTATTCATAAAACATGTATTCCCAAGGTTCAGCAAGCCACTCAAACCTGCAGAAACCCCTCTAGTGACAATGGTATTCATTCCGTTCGTATTATCCGGATCTCTAGCTGGGGAAGCCAGGACCTGGCCCTGTGATAACTCTGAACTGCAGATTCTGGAAGCAGCTTTGCTTGTGGACAAACCCCCTGCAACAGAAGCACCAGATCTACAGGGTTCTAGAAGAACCGAGGTAGGGTCTTTTTCAGTCGATCCATTTTCTTGTACAGAACTAACGCATCTACCATATGCAGCATCATTTCCATCGTTTATAACTTCCACCAAAATCTGCCTAGAGACAAAATTTATGAGTAATCAATTTATATGCACAAAAAATTAAATATGGATTACTCAAAAAAAAATTAAAATTTCCTATAAGTGGGTCCAGTAGACTTAAGTAATTATTAGTTACAAGATGTTCCATAATTCTTCATATGAAATTCATGTAAAATTTGGATATGGAGATATTAAGAGAACATACAGAAAATTTTCAGAAGAATTATACTCACACTACAACTGCTTATGTCTGATTATCAAGCCAGCTGAAAGTATACTGAGTTTTATCCATGGTATACAGTATAACAATTTAAAAAATGGTGAAATACATAAATCACCAGAATAATTTCCACATAATATAAAGTCATCTTCATACATCACATTTCTTGTCTCAACAGTCAACAAATAATGCAGCCTTATTGTTCAAGATGAAAATTATTTCTTCCACTCTACTTATCTCGTAGGACAGCATAACATGATTACAGAAATGGTTAGTTCATCAAGATTTTACAGCAGATTGTTGCAGTTTTCTTTGTGTTTTGAATTAATGCGTAGATTTCCTAGGCAATTTTTTTTTTGAAAGTGTATAATATGAATCGAGCATACTAATATATATATATATATGCAAAAGTCAATTTAGAAGGATTTCTTTTCCCTATACAAAAAAGATTCTTAGAGCATGTTGTGCAGATGATCCCCAAATCCAGTAGGCCTCTCACCTACTGACCGGGCCTCTTTTATGATTTTGCTGTTCTTTTCTTTTTGCTGAAATTGTACCCCAAACTATAAATTATACTTGGTGGCAGAATTCCTACCAATTTCTTAAAGAAAAGAAAGAAAGATGAGCACCAAATCAAAATGCCCAAAACAAGGCAAAAGGGTCCATTTGAAAATGTGTTTGGCCTGATTCTGCATTTGGGAATCAAACTTAACCTAAACCCATTTCCAAACATGCATTTCATTGTAGCTTTTGGAAACCGTGATTTTCAGCTTTTATGTGAAAAATGTCAGCTTCTTGAAAAGATGAGAAAAGGGAGATTTTTTAAAGCGCTCATATTCTAGTATTTAAAAAGTTGATTTTAAGTGAAATCTGCTTCTCAATCTCACATCCAAATGGACCCTAAGTAAGATTAATAGCAGTTCTTGTACGGACAAGACAAATACTACATATCATCTGTTACTAAAGTGAACAATTAATGTTTAGAATGTAAACAAAACAATAGATTAAGGAATAAGCTATCCACATTTCCTAAATCTGACAAAAAAGAAAGCAGAATCTTAAGACTTCATTTAAAGAAAACAACACAGGTAATGCAGCATGATATAACTATGGTTTGTTGGTTTAATAATTAACACTGTTATCCTTGAAGTAGCCAAATGATTGTCTATTGTAGCACAAATACAAAAGGAATATGCATTAAAGGAGATCAAGCATGTAGTTAACCCACATCTTGGTCCATCTGTATATTGGCATCATCAAGTGTTTTATCCATGTCATTCATCAAAGCATGCTTCTGATGACCATAGTAGTCCCAGATACAAACCTGAATTGAACAGAAAATAATATGTTAGCAACTGTATAGAAATTATAAAGATTTTTTCGGGAAAAGAATGGCTTCTGTGGGGTGCAACACAAGGACCTCCCAGGTGGTGCTCATTCTAACACTACTCTGGCCTAAGCATGCTTATGCTTTACAGGGGAGTCCAGTTGGGATATGGTGCATTGGAGCTGGCATCATGAGATTCAATATAAGTAAGCTCTTAGTTGTTCTAACGTCAGATAATATGTTAGTAACTGCATAGAAATTATAAGGATTTTTTCAGGAAAAAATTAGTTTCGGTGGGGTGTAACACAAGGACCTCCCAGGCGGTGCTCATCCTAACACTACTCTGGCCTGAGCATGCTTATGGTTTACAATGGAGTCCAGTTGGGATCTGGTGCATTGATGCTGGCATCATGAGATTTAATAAAAGGAAGCTCTTACTTGTTCCAGCGTCAAGTCAAAAATTTCGCATGCCCGTCTATGAAGTTCTCTGACTGTTTCCTGGAGAAAATACATGAGTATAAAGTCACAAAAAAATTATCATAAAAAAATAATTTTTTTAAATGGATGTCACAGAAATTTAGTGGTCCCAGTAGAAAACTGAATCCCATAAAAAATATTACTTAAAATGGAATGCAGCATCACCCATTCTACACCTATGCTTCAGACAAGCTGGACCTACAATAAACTAAATCATGTCATGGTGACTGTATTAGTGGGCATTGGATCATTTTTTTTATTCTTTCTTTGTTTTAGTTTGTTTTTTATAAGATATCTTATCTCCTCTTATTCTGAATGTTTAACATGTCCAAAAAAATTAATTGCTGACCCACCTTTTATTAAAAGAAGATAATACTTCTAATATGATTATATGAATATAGATTTATTAATGGTGCATACTGAACCAAAGAGGAAAAATCGCCATTGCCTAATCCTTTGACGCACAGGAGGAGAACATCAATTGATAAAAAGTATTAAAAGGTAAAAGCCTTCTATATTCAAGCAGAAACTTTTTTCATTGTCCACCTTTTTGCTAATTCTGACAACTGCCCGTTCCCTTTTTGGCATCATGAGCAGCTTAAGGCGTAAGGGATATACTTCTATAGCCAACTCTGTCTGAGATAAACCTGAACTGATAGCTTTTCGTGCCAAGATTGGACCTCCTCCATACCTGCCATGAATGCCACACCCACATAAAGTGATCTGTCTTAAAATAAAATCAGATGATCAATTATATATAGAAAAAGGTAGTAGTATATGAAATTCTATTATAAATGATACAAGATCATTATTGAGTGGAGACAACTAATGCATTTCATTTTTTTTTAAATCTATTATATATTTTATCAGCCTATAAATAAGAACAGGATAATCTTTTCAAAATGTTAGGCCAGTCTGTAAGACTACAGTGACCATCCAAGACTGGACTGAGTCTGATGTTTCCAATCCAGCACCAGACTGTGTTCTACTTCAACATGACTGCATGAGAATATGTTGCCTCAGTAATATTAATCCAGCACTCAAGCTGGAATACAATATTATTGTTCACCACTGAGACAAATAAATGTGATGTCTAATGCGTGCAGAAAAAAATGTTTAAGCGCGATTACACATCAGGTGATAGATGAATGAGTGAACAAATCATAAACACACAAGATAGAAAGGAAAGAAGGAGGGAAGGCAAAGCCAGAGGGAAAGGTTTTTTTATAAAGTGGGAGAGGGGGAAGTGATTGGTTCACTACCATTTGAAAACTCACTTGGAAAAAAAACTTTGGAATCTCTAATTATCTTTTCTAAATTGGAAAAACACGCAGATGCACTTGTTTCAGTATCTTTGATTTATTTCTCTGACAATTCTGTCCTTGTTAAAGAACTCAGTTTTAATTTCATACCAGCTATCTTAATAAAAAAAATCTTAATGCACTGTTGATAACAAACTCCATCAACATGGCTTTGGTGTAAAATTGAGCACATTTTCAGACAATCCAGGATTTGTGGCAATCTACAAAGAACTGAGAAACATTAATAATTCACTTCACACTTCACAGAATAAGAATGCCAAAGAGACCAACACTCCTGAGTCTTTATTCTCTGATGGAACTTCTTTTTTGTTGGAAAGGAGGTCCACCATATTGAATTAACTAGTTTATTACAAAAAAAAAGAGAGAGAAGGAAACAAGATTTTTTTTTAGAAAAGGTTGGCCTTTGCCTTGACATATTGATAGAAGAGAGAAAGCCCAAACAGGGAATACAAACGCCTGTCAAAACAAAAAAAATAAAATAAAGCAACATAAAACAAAACAGATAGGCCAACATTCTCTGGTGGATGAGGACATCTCTTATGCCCTCCCCCCCCCCCCCTTCTCCTTTTTTTTATCTACACCTTTTGTATCAGTTGTTTAACAATTCTCCCCGTGTCACTCTGTCTTCTCTTGTCTCTGTCATATCTCTCAACTTTCTATTCCCTGGCCCCCTGACCAATAAACTTTTCCTCTCCCATTTAACATTAGAAAGCACATTACATATTGCTGATTCATCCCTCAGTTTCTCTCCTCCATCTCTCCTTTCTGGAATATCTTCTTTACCCCAAGTTGTCTTCGGTATTCAACCTATGATGCATCAGCAGTACTATTTGGGCTAAACTGACCTTGCAACTCATTTCCTCTCCTCAAATCTCTTCTTGTTAACTATGGAAGCTTAAAATAAACTGCGTTTCCTCCTTCCAACAGGCAGATTACATTTCATCCATCTAGCATGTTCTCTTTTTTTAGAAAAAAAGGAAGGAAGAAGAGATGGGCAGTATCACAAGTTGAAATATGAACTGACATGAAATAAGCCAAACATAAGCAAACAAGATGACAGGTTCCCACACGCCACTCAATGGACAAGAGAGAAGGGTGAAAGGATGAAAATGTAAATCTCCAATACACGATTTCCAGAGAATCTCAACAGAGTTGCAAGATAGAACAGACTATCGAAAAGGTATATGCATTTCATAGTATGATCGCTTATTAAAACTTCAATAAAAGTTATATCATGACAACAAAAAAGCCAAATTTCCAGTCTGGTGGACACCAACAAAACAGCCAACTTCACGAAGACCGTTAGGACACCATGATATCATATGTAATAAATATTAGGACACCATGATATCATATGTATTAAATATGACAATTTTCAAAACAACTGATGAGTGGAGCATAAAAATGCAGTGTGCAACTTGATGTAGAAGAAACCACAAACTCAAATTCCACAGATAAACTTGTGATAAACAGGAACACAATTTATAGTGAAAGTTGAAAATTCAATATATTAACAATACATTATTTCATTCTTACTCACCACTCATACAATTGCTTCCAAACTTCTTGAGGAAGCAATATGTAATCACGCCCTTCTACCAGAGTATCATGAAGTTCCATTTCTGCATTAGAGACCTCCAACACCCCATCATAAATTAGATCCGAATTATCAATACCCGAAGGCTTTCTTGGACTTGAGTCGATCAGTTCTCCATCATTCATGTTATTTGTCGCATCATGGTTTACATAATCGAGCCAATTTTGCCACCACCTGTTTCAAATGCAAATGATATCATGATGCATGTTATGCTTAATCTACCGCTAGTTTCCAATGGCATATAAAGAAAAGGGAAAATTTTGTTTCAAAAGATAAAAAATAATGGATATGGGTATAGTTTGACATTGTGTAAAACCATTCCAAGCATGCTTTTCTCACTAATTTGAATAAAATTTGGTATTAAAAATACTAATAATGTGATATATTGCAAATTTTGACTAATATCAAAAAAAAAAAAATTTGTCTCTCCCGTAATATCAAAAAATCCAATCCCAATACAACAAAAGTTACAAAATGTTCATCAAAACAACCCAAAAAAAAATATTTAAAAATCCAATTCAAGACTCTACTGACACTAATCTAGAGTGATTAAAAACAAAAACACAAAAAAAAAATCATCTCAGGATTCAGAAGCTGCAGAGAAAGGAAAAATACAACACAAAACGAACAAAGCCAATCCCAACCCTAAAATTTCTGTCAAAACAAAGACAGATACAAACAACAATGAGAGAGAGAGAGAGAGAAAAAATGCAACCTTTGCGTGATGAGATAGAAGGTGTCGCCGTCGACGCAGTTGGACTCGGCCGCAAGAGCGATGTCCCTTATGAGGAGCCTCTCCCCCTCCGGACTCAGCTCCGCCATTGTCTCCTCCATCTCTCTCTCTCTCTCTCTCTCTCCAAGCACTGGTTTTTTGGCTTTCTGATTCTAGGGCACACGCGAGAGAGATCGGGCGAGGGAGGAAAACGAAACCGATCAGAAGAAAGGGAGAGAAGATGGGATAAAATTACGTTTTGACCCCTCATTAAGGACTTATTTATAAGAAATGTTTGTATTTATTAATAGAGAAAAATTCATATAACCCCGTAAAAATTATCTGATATTCACATAACACCCTTTGTTTTTGTGAAATTCATATAACCCCAACCTTAATTAAATTCAAATAAGTCATTATGTCAGTCAAATTAAATATTGGTTGATTTTCTTTAACCATACTTTTAAAATGACTATGAGCATCTTCAATTTTTACTTAAATCCAAATTTGAATAAAAATCATTCAAAAATTTCTTCAATCATTTATTCATACATGTATCAAATCAAATTTTACTCACATTTTTATCTAAATCAAGGGAAACTCAAATCTTTATCCAAATTTTTAAATAGTTGTTTTTTTCTCTTCAACTCACATTTTTAAAACGATTTGAATAAAACACAAAATGATTCTTAGAGACACACCATATTAAATAAAGCTTTTATTCAAATTTTAGTGAAATTTGAATATATGTTGGAATAACTACCGAAGATGACATCCATATAAAAACTTCCTTACAAATTGAGTGGTGTTTTGTATGGATGGGTGGTGTGGTAGTGGGTGTCAGTTCAAGTGACTTGGGGGTTGTGGCAGTGGTGGGGAAGGTGGGAGGAGGTGAAGGATGGTGGTGGTGGGAAGGAGTGAGGAAGTAATTAAGCTGAACGAATGGTGATGGTAGTGGGGAGGAGGGAGAAGGGGGATAGGTGAATAGCGGTTCAATTGTGAGGGTTGGTGGTGGTGGTAATGGTGAGAGGAGGTGGAGGGGGGGTGGTGGTGGTGCAATGGTGGGAGTTGTAGAAAAAGGGGAAGATAGGTATGAAGAAGGGTAAAATAGTAAATTAGAAGAGTGCATATGCAATTTATGTATAATACAAGGTTTTTATTATATATATATAATATATATATATATATATATATATGACCCGAGTTAACATAATAGAATATTATTCGAATATTCCAAATCTCTTAATGATTTTTTAACTGAGTGGTATATTTGGAGTTACATCTACATTTACAGGGAGGTTATATGAAATGCACAAAAATACAGGGGGTTATGTGGATATCACATATATTACAGGGGGTTATATGAATTTTTCCTATCAGTTAAGAGTCCTTTTTGCAGGCAGTCTACATCCATTTTTTTATTTTTTAAATCACAAAATATGAAATATATAAATTCATTTCTAAAAAAATTATAAAATTTTTCTAATGAAGTAAATATATATCTCATTACAGTAAGTACAAATTATTGACAAAAATTGTAAAGATTAGAATTGAGGCTTCAAAAAAAATATAATAACACTTATTTATCAGTACAATCTTATGTTTCATATTTTTTAAAAAAATATTATGCAACGGTCCTGCTTGCAACCTCACACACGTTTTTTATTTATTTGAAAAATATTTTCTTTTATAAAAATGAGATATATGCTGATATGAATTACTTTTTATATTTTTCCTAATAAAGAATATGCTGACATTTATATTGCAATATACGATTTATATATTATATCAGTGATGTGGTAGTTTTAAATGGGGCTGTATAATAAATTAAGTGTATTGGTGCTCTATTTTTTTAGGTCTATATTTCATGCGTTGGAACATGTATTTTTTTCATAAAGAATAAAAAATCGCATGTGTTTGGTCTAACATAATATCATGGCTGTCTTGATGACATGTATGTAGTCCATATGGGTTTGATCTACACTCATTAGACAAATGTTAGAACATTTACACTTAACCAAACGAGTGTCACGCGCTTGAGTCTTTGAGCCTCCGTTTGGATATGAAATAGCCTGGGAATAAACGAGAATAAAACATAATAAATATATTTTTTTTATATCGATGAACAGCGGATGACTGTGAGGAAGAGCAAGGCTGCTGCAGTGTGAATTTCTTATTATTATTATTTTGAGATGGGTTGGTAAAAATGGAAAGTCTATGGATTTTCTATGATATGTTATGATGTAATTTAACCAATATTAGGAAATTTGTGGACAGTTAGGAGTTTCTTTTTAAAAATATGGGTTGATTAAAATGGAAAATCTATGGATTTTCAATGATACGTTATGATGTAATTTGACCAATATTGAGAAATATGTGGACAGTATGGAGAATGGGAGGTTGAAGAAGGGGGACTCTGGTGCAATATTGGGAGAATGGCATTTTGGTCAATATTTTTTTGTTCTGTTTTGATTTTTTTCCAAAAGTGGGTGTTATTTGGATATATAGTTTTATGGTCCACTAAGTGGACGAAATATTCTTTACTATTTGATGAAAATTTAACTAAAAGGATTAATTGTTTAACCACGGTAAAAATGAGGGGATTATATAGATATTCTAATGTTTGAGGGGTTTCGGCTTTATGCATTTTTTTCCTTTTTAAAAACTTGTCACAATCGCAAAAGGTCCTCTAAAATCACAAAATATCTGTAGCTTCATAAATTTTAGGGTTTTTTGCATATATATCCTTGTTAAGATCCTTGGTTGCATAAATATCCCTGTTAAGATCACAAGTGCAAAAATACCTCTCCTAAACTAATAAGCATTGCATCGGTACCCCTCCGTTACCCGCCGTAAGCAGTTACGACTCCACCATAGTTAATTTATTAACCGACATATGTATTTTACCATTTTACCCCTAACTAAAGCTACTTAAATAAGAAGGAGAAGGGCATTATTGACTTTTCCTTGTACTTAACGGAGCAAAACGATCATTTTTTAATCAAAGCTCACGGGGACTAACCACAGGGTACCGATGCACTGCTTATTAGTTTAGTAGGGGTATTCTTGCACCCGTGATCCTAACAGGGGTATTTATGCAATCAAGGATCATAACAGGAGTATATATGCAAAAAAAACCCTAAATTTTATCATAGTTAGTTAAATTTAGTTCACATCAAAATTCTATTAGTTGAGAAGACATATTGTATTACTTGAAATTATATGCAAATAAGCCCCTAAAAAATTGATGAAATCTAACCTAGGGCTTGTCAGTGGGTTAACCCGATCCGATCCGAGGTCCAATATGGACCAGATAATTAAATGGGCTTGGACCCGACCGGTTGACGGGCCTAATTTCAATCTCGCTAAAATGTTTTCAATAAATAAATATATAGTTCAGTAAGTATTTTCAATATATAAATAAATTTAAAGCACGGATCATGTAATAAAACTATATATATCGTAAATCAAATTTATGTAGGTGATTAAAAAGTAGATCATCAACGAAATATTTTTATTGTTTCTTATTTCAACATTAGAAAATCTCCGGCAATTAAAGATCCTGAACAAGAAACAAGGACAAACAAGTAACATTGAAAACTTGAAACACAAACATTGCAAAAAAAAAATTTATGGAACATGGAAAATAGGATAGCCAAAATTGGGATATGAATTCACTGTGCATTTTTCTAACAGTGCTACTATCTGGCCCCAGAAATTAGGCCATATTGGTGAGCCCCAATAGGTGACACTCTCCTATTGGTTCTCTCAAACAATTAAAATGACAATTACATGACTACCCTTTTAAATTTTTTAAAAATTGACTCTAACTAACTAATATCACCAATCCCAAAAAAAGGGGATCAGTGAATCCTCTCCCACCATTAATCCTCCTAACAGAATCCCAAAAGATGGGGGGATCATTGAATCCTCTCCTACGACTGAACATATTCCAAAAAAAAATTAAAATTTAGGGTTTTCAAGTTGGGCAAAACCATACGAACCAAAAAAAAAAAATTCTATGAAGAGTTTCATATCATCTGATTCTCTTCCCCAGACAGATAGTCAACAATGGCAAAAAAAAATGTTAGATTTCTTGCCACAATTGAAACTTCACCGTCGCGTTTTTTTTTTTGAGGCGATATGAACAAATCAATTTAGATTAGTGTCTTGCACTTCTTATAAGACGAAATATCTGGGTTTTAAAATTAAATATGAAACGATTCCCTTCCGTTTTCTGTCTCCTGTTAATCTGATTGAATCTAAAATCCACTTGAAAAATCAGTGTTTCAGATACGTGCATCTAAAATCCAAAAAAAGATTAGTTTGAAATCAGTGTTTCAGATACATGTATCTGAACCCAAACAAATCTGAATTTTTTTAAGGTTTGGAAGCATGTGCTAAATCTCTTAATATAACGAAATTGTTTCTAGTGCATTGTCTTTGTCTATTAGTGTATCTAGATTAAAGAAAAAAATTGACATTCTTCGATTGTTTTAGAGTTTCTCGTCTACACAATTCATTTTCTGAGAAAACAAAAATGATGATCGAATACATAAGTCAGAGACATGTATCTGAAAATGTATATAATATTAAATTATTTCTTAATTCAGTAAAACAAAATCTGATTGAATGAGCAATTGAAAATAACCAAATGAAATGTTTGAAATGTCATATAAACATAGATCATGTATTATTATCTTACATTTGATGATTAGAATATATTGATTTGATAAAAATATCATAATGTTTTTGTAAACAATGTATGTATCTGAATTAATTGTATTTCTATCTGAAAATATGTTAACCAAATATATCTGAATCTGAAGCAATTATGTAGAAATAGAGAACCCATTAGTCATATTACATGCTATTAAGAAGTTGTATGTGCCGTGAATCAAAATGTATAGTGTATTAATATCTTCAAACTTATAATTTAGAATATTCAACTGTATCTGAAATGTCGTACTCATGTACTATAAAACACATCTAAATCCCATGGTGAAAATGCAATGTTTTTTTAAACACTTGATATATCTAAATCATCTGTATCTGAAATATTTGTATAAAGCATGCTGATCAACCATGTTCATCAACTTGTTTCTAAAGCTTCACGGTAGCTTCTTTTGTTGCCGCGATTTCTGCAACTTCAAAAATAAGTTGCATCTCATATACATTTTGCTAACCAGCCACAACAAACAATTCATTCGACCAACTGGTTTCCACAGAACATGAATCATTGATGTTGTCCAAATGAATTGAGTCTTCGCATGTTTCCTCCATAAAATTACCATCACTGCCTAGAGAAAAATTAGAACATCAACCACATATTATCAAATTAAAATACAGTAATGTATTTGAAAATCTAAATGTACAATTAAAATCTACATGTTACTGAGCATTGTACAGAAAATTCATAAAAGGTCTTCAAAATACGAACAATATAATAAGCAATTAGATATTAATCAGCTATACATTAATTAAATTCATGAAAATATAAATAACAACATTCAAAATGGGCTGGATATCAAATTCAGATACAGGTATATTTAGAATTTGAATTATCAAATACACATTCCATACAAGTGAATGTATTTGAAAATCTTAAATTTGAACGAGTCGAATAATGTTGATACAAAATTAAAAAATATCATGAATGCCACATTATGCATAATTATACACAAATACACAATCATAAAATGATTATACATATCATACCTGGTACACAACAATGTATATAAATCAGGATACAGACCATGTATCTGAATCTAAAATTAAATTGAAATTCAATACATATATATTGATTCAAATGAATGACAAAAAATCAAAATCAACATAATTTATTCAGATCGAGAAAGAAGCCCGAATGGATTCATTGTTTGCACCACAAACTGGTCACAAATAAAACTAAACGAATCAAATTTTTCTCTTCTCCACCGATCGAACTGAAACAAAAATAAAATTCGATTTTTGTTTTCAAATCCATCTGAAAACTAAAAAATCATAAAATATTATTATTTTTGGGATCTGAAAAACTTAACCTGGATGTATCAATTTCTGTTTGCACCAGAATCAGATCGCACAGAAAAAAATTTATGAATTCACCTTGTATACACCAATCAAATCTGAATAAAAAATAAAATTCATATTTGTTTTCCTATCAGCTGATCATTCACAAATCAGAAATAGAGAATCGTGAATTGAAAACAAATATTCAAAAACGAAAAGATATTACAAATCATAACTATTTCGAGATTAATGGGGGCGGTTATGGTATACTAAAACAATTAATTAGGTTGGGGGTGATATATGTATTTCAAACTTGTCACCTCATGGGGCTTGAGATGTGTTCTATCAATTGGAGCCTAAAAATCATTATTGTTTTCCTAATTTAAAAAAAAAACTGTTGGCTACAACCCCTAGCACATAATATACTTAGAGCATCTCCAAAAGACTCCCTACACCACATTTTTCTTTATATAGGGAGTCAAAAACCTTAAAGTTCACCTCCAAAAGCCTCCCCACACTCCTCCCTCACTACATTTTTCCCTAACACACTCCCTATGGGTGGGGAGCCAAATTCATTCCCTACATCTAAAAAAGACTATATTACTCTATTCCCCTTCTTTCATTTGTTTGTTTCTTTATGTGGGCATATTGGATATTTCCCTACAAGAAATTTTTTTATTCATTAATAATAATTAATTTTTATTCATTATAAATAATTTATTTTTCATGTTTTCAAAATTTTAATTTACTTTTAATTAATTTTTATTCATTATTAATAATTTTTATTTAAATTGAAAAATTTCCAAGTCAACATTTGATAACTTTTAGCCCCTGTTTGGATGTCGGATAAGCCCCAGATAACTTCGGATAACCCCGGATAAAATTTGAGTCCCGTTTGGAAAGTCCAGATAACCCCGGATAAAGTGTGCTAGAATAAACTAGTATAAAGTGGTATATAGATTCCAATCAACCCTAGAATAAAAATTATCCTAGGTTATTCCACCCAAAGAATAAGTGGGCCCACTGTCAAATCAACTGTCACCACCTCTTATAAATCACATGTCAAATCAACTATTATTACTTTTTTATATTTTATAAATTCTTATTCATACTTTATTCACATTTTACCCAAACAACAAAACACTTATTCTTACGATTCCCAACGAGAATAATTCAAAACACAACCAAACACAAAATCACTTTATCCTTATTTACTTACTTATACTCGGATAAATAAATACCCAAGAATAAATCTTATTCTGTATCCAAACGGAGGCTTAGACATCTTGCAATTTATATATATGAATTGGGGTAAATTGGTCATTTGGAATGAAGATAAAGTAAGAATGAAAAGGTTTTTGGATTGAAAAAAAAAGAAAAAGATACACACAGCCCTCATTGCAGCCCCAATTGCAGTCCATCTTGTTTTTTTTAAATCATACACTCACATTTTGAAGTGCATGCTATTATATGAAATGAAGTATATACTGAGATATATTAGTGTATTTTTTCATGGTGAAAAAAAAATTGGGTCATATACTATAATAGGACGTGTATAGTGCAGTATATATTAAGCTATCATATCGTATGGGGCTGCAAAATGGACTGTAAAAAGGACTGCGTGTATCAGCGCTAAAAAAAAGCTCCCTACATGTCATAGGAAACATTTTTTCCCCACAATGTAAGGAAATATTGGACAGGCTTTTAGAGATGCTCTTAGAGCATCTCCAAAAGCTTTCCTACAAGGCTCATTTCCTAATGAGTCAAAAGACTCTTTACAATACTTCATACAATATTTTTTCCTTACAATGATCTATACATGTATGGAGCCTTGTAGTGAAAACTACAATGTAAAATGACCACATTGCACCTTTCAACAAAACCCTTTTTTTCCTAACTAACTCTCTGTCTCCCCATTTTTTTTCAAATCAAAGTGAAATTATATCCCCCAAATGGATCTCATCTTCCTCTACAAACCCTGGAAAAAATACAAAATCAAAATATTTGATTTATCTCTTCAAAACTCGATTCTATATGGACTCCTTTGTCTGTTCGCCTTCCATATGTCCGTTCGTCTCTCTCTCTCTCTCTCTCTGTCTCTCTCTCTCTCTCTCTACCTCTCTCGATTTCTCTCTCACTTCGTTCGTCGTCGGTAGTCCGTCTGTCTGCCCACCAATTAGGCATGTCAATAGGTCGCGGGTCGATTGGAACCCGATCTGATAAAATGCATAAATACCCGATCCGATGGATCCGACAATCAAAACGGGTCGGGTCTGGGTCCACCTTGACCCGACGATCCTATGGACCCGATTAACTCAATCCAAATATTATGTGATTTTTTAATTTATGATTCAACCTAACACTCATGATTCAACCAAACATTTATAACTAAATATTGAATAATCATTTGAAATTTTAAACATTTATAATATTTTTACAACCTTTTGACTTCACTTAAAAGTATAATAATTCAAATTGTATTCCAAATGTTCCCTCATAAAATATTTATTAATCAAAATAGTAAAGAACTATTTATAATACAATATACTCTATTAAAAAGAAAAAAAATAAAGTCATTGTATGCCCCTAAGAAGTTCTTCAACTTCTTTTCGTATGACTTGAGCTTGTTAATGAGTTGACCCGACCTGATCCAATCCGAGACCCGATATGGACCCGACACGAAGGACCTGACAGTCAAATGGGTCGGGTTCGGACCCGACCCGTTGACAGACCTACCCCCAATCTCTCTCTCTCTCTCTCCCTGTGGGTTTGATGTATGAGAATGCCTTCCAGAAATCTTCTCTCTCTATTGAAATCACACATGCCTTGAATGGGTTTGATCCAAACCTCTTTAATTTTTTTTGGGGTTTTATGGGTTTGCTCAATATCTCCACATATTCCTCTCGACTGATTTAATTTTTTTATCTTTTTGTATTTCAGATTTGTCTTTTATTGTTACGCATAATTATTTTTTTAGAGTGATATAAAAATTATAAAATGTATTTTTAGATCTTGTAATTTATATATATGAATTAGGGTAAATGAATCATTTGAAATAAATATAAAGTAAGAATGAAGATGCTTTTAAAGTGATAAAAAAACTCTCTACATATCATAGGGAGTTTTTTCCCCTACAATGTAAGGAAATATTGGGGGGGCTTTTGGAGATGCTTTTATAAATACTAGAGCTCTTATACATTCACTCCTTTTTACATTCCCAAATGTAATCCTATATACCTCCTTAACATCCTCACTCACTATACCGATCAAGATATATACCTCATTAGAAACTTTTCATTTTTTCAATAAATGTTATCATTCAATTTATACACTTCACATTTTATAAAAATGCACACTTCATGAGATATGATTTTTAAAAAGATAAAAACATGTGTGGTTTATATTTTGGAATGTAAAATGGACCGTGTTTAACATTTTCCTAACTACTATTAGTACCTAAAATATATAGCTGGGGTCAAACTAGGCCCAAATTGACAATAGAGGAAGGACTCACCCTATAGGACTATAAGCCACTATCTCTTTTTTTCAAAATGAAAAAAAATGCACTACTCTATCTTAATATATGCATCATTTTATATAATTGCATTTATTTTAATGAGATAGTTTGATAGTGTATAATTTTTTTAAAAATAAAAATGTTGTATACTGAAAATAGAGTTGCAATGGGGGCTGGATGTATCATTTTCCTTTTTTCGATCCTCCATATGGTATAAATTGATCCACCTCCCAAGAGAGGTGATTTCCCTCCACCATCATGCTAGAGGTATAGGTTTGTTTGGATTTGTATTTGGACATGTTTTTTAAAAAGCATATTTTTATACTAAAGCTAAAATAAATTTTTTCAACTAAACCTTGTTTGGATCTGCAGCGGGGTCGATTCCACGACAGAGAATATGGAGTAATGCCATCATGAATCCAAACCATTTTTTGGCATTTAGTTTTGAATGGTCAATATAAAGTAGTAAATAAACTTTTTTTTAAAACATTCTACTTTGCCTACTTTTACTTCAAGACAAATGAATCCATAACATTTTCATGTCTTTTTTTTTTTTTTTTATGTTTGAGAAGCTCCGAAAATAACACTTCTCTATCGCGACTTGTTTTACCCAACACGGGGCATCCCGCCCTGATTCCAAACGGGGCCTAATTTTTTTTCTTTTTCCTTGAGCTTTTAAAAGCATTTAGCCTTTTCGATTTCTGCAAACACAAAAACGAACCCAAATATTTCCAAACGAGCCTCAAACATCCAAACACTACCTTAGATCAACAAATTCCCATTTGAGTGGCAATATAAGCTATTATGTGATATATAATTATTTTAGTATAAGTAAATAATAAATCATTTTTTGTTGTTGTGTTTTAGTTATTCTCATTAAATATAATAATAAAGTCTTTGTTTTTTAGTTAATAAATAAATTGTGGATAAAAAATGATTAAGATGTAGATTTTTTTATAAAAGGAGAATAATTGATTTTGATACGTGTGTTACCTGATTTAATGGATGTGATGACAAGTGACATGTGGACCTTTTTTTATGCTAGTGAAATTGATTGAGTTAAATAACACAATTCCAGAGTACCTGAAATATCAATACCAGTTTATTCTCATATATTCTAACATAGCTATAATATCTTATTCCTTACAAACAACAATTTTTTTTTATCTCATTCCCCACTATCTCTCTTTGTTCCTTCTCTATCTCTATCCTCCAATTCGTTTATACATGCGGGATCATTTGTTTGTTTTTTCATTCTTGTTTTTTGCTTGGATCAATCAGATGGTCTTAAATTCATAAAATGAAACAGATTCATTATTTATATATAGATCTACTCATGATTTGATATATTTATAATCGTTTGATTTTAACTATAATGATATGACAATCCCACACTAAAAGTCAAGCAAGATTTAAGCATGAAAAAAATAAATAGAGAATCCAAACCCTTACCGAAATATATGCCACACTGAGGGTGCATTTCATTATGCGATTGCAAAACTGATTATGGAGGAATATGAGTTTTAAAATTGATTTCGTAAGAAGCTCACCCCCTCCCCTCCAACTTTTAAAAAATTGTAGTTTCTGGTACTATTTGCCTGAAATCTGTCAGTATGAAAATGATTGTTGGATTGCATGATTGCAGTAGCAGTTTCCTACAAATGCAAACACTGCTCAATCGTGTAATCAAATGCTGCGTGAGAGGTCTCAATGCATGAGGGGTCCACCGTTTCCCACGACCATTCTGAACCGTCCAATCCATGGGAATCGACGATAAACACAAGACCGAATCTCTAAAAAAAAAAAAGTGCCACTCGCATTAGATAAGGAAGAATACCCAATAATTAAAACAAGTAATCTCCATCTCCATCACAGACGTCCATCTCCCGGTCCATCTTCCGCCACGTCAGACTGTACCGGGTCAATGGACTCAGAAGTGGACTGAAGTGGGAATCCGAATTCCCCGCGTGTGCGGATTCGAAATCCAAATCCAATAGGGTTTATAAAACCCTTTCCCTTTTAAAAACGGGAGCGCTCACTTTCTCTGACTCGTCGCCTTCGATTGAACCGATTCAAAAAAACCCTAAAAAAATCAAAACCTTAGAAACCCTAATTTGGTGAGGATGTCGGGCAATGGAGGTCAGGAGGAGGACAAGAAGCCGGCCGATCAGTCGGGACACATCAACCTCAAGGTCAAGGGACAGGTTCGCCTCTTCCTCTCTCTCTCTGCTTTGATCTTCTAATGTTTTGATTATTTTGTGTTTCATGTGTTCTTGGGTTTTGTTTGATTACGATGTGTTACGCGTGTTTGATTTTTTTGCATATCTTTCATGAATGCAAATAAAAATTGAATTTTTCTTTTAATCTTTTTTGTGTTTGCGACTTAGGTTGGATTTTATTTTATCTCTCTAATTGCTCTTGAACATGTGAAGGCTATGTATTTTATTTGTAATTAAAAAAATTGCGGAAACGAATTGATAATGTGCAGATTTTTATTATTATTATTTTGTATGTATATGTATGTTTGGATTTGGGGTATATTTATTGGGGTTGATGGGTGTTTGTTAGGTTGATGTTTTTGTAAGGATTGAGAGATTGGATGAGATATGTTTTTTAAGATGAAAATAAGTTTGTTTTTAATGTTGTAGATGTTCTCTATCTCTTTTCATAGCTTTTCGGTCGTTTGGTTCGTATGATGGAATTTGATTCCATGTGGGATTACCAGGAAAGTGTATAAAATCCAGTGTTTTGGTTGGTGGTAATCATGATGGTAATTGTGGGCATAGTAACAAAGTTCGTGTACGGCAAATGTTCGGCGAGTGTTCTATTCGATACGGTACGTGTACATTCGTGAATCATACGGGATAGATACGACAAATATACAGAGACACGTAAATATGATATAAACTATGAATAGACATAAAATATCAAATTATACACATAAAACCATAATACAAATAAAAATTATTATTTATCTACCATAAAAATTAAAATAATCATGAATTTAATTTTAAAATAAAAAATATAATTTGAGTATGTCAGAGGCATGTAGTCCCCTCTCATTTAATTTTTAATTTTAGTCCCTTCACATGTCGAGGCATGTGAGTATGCCATTCAATCCATTTTTAATTAAACTAATAATAAAAATGGTGAAAGAGGCTCTTCAGTATGTCACTTGTCAGTTTTTTTAAAGATTTTTTTGACACAAATGAATGTGTTGTCCAGTCACACTGACTTTTTTTTATCAACAATGATCACGTATAGTCCCTTCTCTTTATCACAACAATTTCGACCAAGCTGAAAGTCTTAAAACTTTTAAAAAAACATGCGATTGGAAAGCGGAGCTGCAGAAGACCAGAGGAGAAGGGATAGCCGGACAGGGAAGGGAGGACCGGAGGAGGTCGAAAGTGACGTTGCGGCGGCCGATGAGTCGGCGACCCAGATAGTAAAGAGATTCAGCCCGACTGCCCTAGAACGGCGAGAAGATGTTGTGAAAGATGGTAATGGAGAATTGGAGATTAGGGTTTTTTGTGTATATTTATTCGAAGAGGAAAGATTTTTTTTTTTGTTGATTAAGGTATTTCGAAGAATCCGAACTGTACGGATTCGGTGCGATTTGCACGAATATTCGTCGGATTCGGCGAACTGAAGTTTATACGGCCGTTTGATACGGTCGACCTCAAATCGGCGAACTTGTCCGAATGTTCGGAGAAGTTCGCCGAACTTTGTTACTATGATTGTGGGCCCCAGTGGAATTAAAATCTATCCACATAGGAAAATATGGTAGAATCAGATTCCCACCTTTTATGGTGCTAATCCCAAATTCCATCAGGAATTCTAAATTAGATTACTATTATACACTTTATAAATTAATGAAATTACTATGTATACCCCTTCTATTTTTTCCCACCACTCATATAATGGGTTTATATAGTCATTTTGATTTTTTAACTAAAAAATTCTGTTATAATTTTTATATGTGATGTGAAAAATATTAACTATGCACTATATATTAATTTATATTTTTAAATTTAGTTTTTTATTTTTGTAGATGAATTTAAATATTATTATAATTGGTATAATATGTGATGTGTGATGTGGGTTTAGGCCTAAAGCAATACCTCCGAATCCTAACTAAAAAATTGGTTATTTAGTTTTTCGGGGAGTTCATAATATTCAACTGATTAAGAAAAATTACTATTATTATATATTTAATTACATAATTGGTTATTTATTTATTTGCATTCATTAAATATTTATAAAAATGTTTATAAGAAATTTATTCTTTTTTTATTATTGTGATATAGATAAAGAAATAAATTTTACAAGTATATATATAAAGTAAGGTATTTTAGACATTTAAATTAAATTCGTTATCATTTTCCATGTATGAACCAAACACTTGAAAATGATTCTTTGGAGAAATCAACTAGTGAACCAAGCAGTCTGATGGAATCAGGATTCCTGATTAAATAATTCATGGTAATCTGAATCCTAGTAAAGTAATTCCACCCAAAAAAATGACACGAACCAAACGGGGCCTTCATATATATAAAAATTATACTTGTTTAGGAGAATTAATCTCTGTATTCTCCCTTATGGACACATGGTGCTTTACATGTGCTCATAGGATCTTTTTATCTACAGAGACGGTGCTCGTCTTTGTCTTGTTGTGGGAACAGTTATGAAAACCCCTTAATGATTCTTTAGAGCTTAAAATTTGCCACTTTCTGTTGGATTTTCCGAAGAAAGACAATTTTTTTTATCTTTGTCTTAATAGATCACTCATTTGCATTTTGGGATGCGTGTCCTTGTCTAGTATTTGCATCTGTGTCTGCCTTTTGTTATATTGGGAGGGGTTATTAATAATAGGTTAGATTGGAAATAAGAAGTGTGATTACTTGGTATCTGACTGGTTTCTCGGTTTGCTTGCATTTTTAGAGTAAGTTTAATATAATGAACAATTAGTGAAAGAGCTTGTTCTTTGAGAAGTAGGATTAACTGTTTTTTTTTCTTTTACTTTTGAAACTATGTGATTTGATAATCTTTTACTTTTGAAGCATACTTACTTAGTTATAGAAAAATGCATGAAATTTCATTTTATAACTTGCCTTGCATCTTCTTTGAAGTTGATGGTGGTTGACTGTATAGACTGTTTTTACCTGCAGAAGTATTTATAATAAATGTATCATACGGTAAACTTTTAATTGTTTGTCTTCAGGAAACTTGCAGTTTTATAAGATAGTTTCTTCTATAAACACACTAAAAGTCTTGTTAATGTATAACTGATTTGCTGTTGCCCGTTTCACTTTCTACAATACTTAGTTTTTGTATACATGCTTTGAAATTTTAAGTATGATGGTAACACATTTACCATATTGGATTTTATTCGGTCCTTATATGCTACATATAAAGAGATAGTGCCTTTGGGATCTCTTCTGGTTCCAAACACTCATTGAAATATGTTGAAGGAGAAGCCCTTTCTGATTGTCTTCTTTTCTCATGATGTGTTTTTTACGTCATCACAAGATTATACTAAGTTTATTTTGAAAATACTCAGATTTTAAGGGTCATTGACAATTTTAATACTGATGTACTTGAATGAAGAAAATAAATAAAAATATATCATGTGTTTTTTGTGTTATGCATTTTTTTCCCTCTTTGTCTTGCTATTAGAAAATAAGTATGGCAATTTGTAATATATTTTTCATTTATTTATTTTATCTTTTATTTTATTTTATTGCAAATATGGCCCTTGCATGTTATTTGCAGAAATGGCCTTCGACCAGGGCCAATGCTATATGCCTGCCAAGTCATGCCCTACTCAAGGGCCCTTTCTTTTTTATTATTATTATTATATATTCTTAAAATTTGCTGGTTTTATGCACAATATATTTGCTGAATTCTTTTTATGTATCTTCTCACATTCATAACTGTTAATGCAGTGAGACACTAGGACTACATAGTTTGGCTGTTGTTTTAGTGTAATTTTATTAGACAAATAATAACAAAGTAGGGTTATTTGCTCATTTTTTGAGCACATGAGGTGTTCTAAATTCTTTTAGCAAATTCCTGAACCTGAAGTTTAGCATTGGAAGTACTTGAAATACTACATAGCTTCATTCTACCATTTTTTGGGCAGTGTGAAAACACTTGGGTTTTTTAATGTTTTGTATTTGTATAGGAAATTTGCATGTGAATGAAGTTAGAATGTATGTCATATTGCACCAGTTCTGGAAGCTCTTGAAAGAATGTGACTGACAACTCTTCAAAAATGGGTAAACCAGACAACTAGTTTCTGAGTTGTGTAATTGTTTCAAGAAAGTAATTTTTTGGATGAACATTTTATGGTAATAGCTATAGAAATATCAATATTTACATCCTTTTCATAGGATGCTTTTTTTTTTATTGCGAATTCGTTTTTATCAAGTTATTACACATCATACAATCTGTATAAGCCATTTGGAACAATATGCCATATCATATGCCTTTTTCGTTTCAAGTTTCAGCACTTCATTCTTGATATGGGTGTCTAATGGTGTTTAATAAAATGTTTTTTTTCTTCTCTACTTTCTCTAAGCTATGTGATATATACACATCCATGTTACATGGTGAGCTTTTCTGTTACTATATTGTGGCCAAATTAGGTAAACTTTATTTGAGAGAGTTATTGGTTTCCTTCACCTTGTTTACTAAAAGAATCACATCACAATCTCATTGTTTTCTTGACCTCTCACCCATACATTTTATGTTGGTGTATAAAATAGTCAAAAATACCTGGCGAGATCATATACAGTTGGTGCCTTAACATTATATTCAACTGATTGTTTGCTTAGGGAGATGTGTTGTTCATTATTCAAATTCATGGGTTATCTGGATGTTAATTTCTTGGCCATTGTGATTCTTATATTCTCTGCAGGATGGAAATGAAGTGTTCTTCAGGATCAAGCGCAGCACCCAGCTGAAGAAGCTTATGAATGCTTACTGTGATCGGCAGTCGGTTGAAATCAACTCCATTGCTTTTCTGTTTGATGGACGCCGTCTACGGGGCGAGCAGACACCTGATGAAGTACATCTGTCCCTTATTTCTAGTTTTCGTTTCACTGATCTTCATAGTGACTTCTTTGTTCTTTGTATATATATTTAATTATAAAATTTATCTAGATTTACCCCACCACATAAGTATATCTACCGTGTTATCTTATAATCCCATAGATCTTTCATTTGTGCAGTGGTTGCTTACAGTAACAAAAGGTTCATTAGAATGAATAGTTTTATTTATAATTTAATATACAATCCCACCTGCCTTGATTTTTTCAATGTTGTAAAAAGTATTATGTGCTAGTCAGGGTATAATATTATATGTACACCTGATTTTGCCTAGGCGCTCATTTAATCCACCATTTAATCCTATTTTTCAGAACACTGACCTTTTTTGAAGGTGCACGCATGTACCTTTATATTAAAAGAATGGAATATATATTCTAATGAATTGTAAATACCTTTTTATGCTAACAAAATAAATAACTCACAGGGCTGTATATATGACTGCGCAACAGCACCCAAGAAAAAAAAATCTTCTCCCAGAATGCCATTTTGCCAAACTCTGCATCATGAGGCATAGTTGTGAAATGACATGCATGCACATTGTTTTTATTTAGTCAAAAGTGTTTTTAAGTGATGGTTTACTGACTTTAAATTGCTTTGCAATCACAGCTCGAAATGGAAGAAGGAGATGAAATTGATGCAATGCTGCACCAGACTGGAGGCAACATCCCGACGGTTGCAATGGCATGAAATGGATCAGAATAAAGCAAGGCGAGTGTGTTTTTATTAATTTCCCTCTTTTTGAAGTTTGCTCTTTTGTAAAGAAAGAAAGAGAAAAAAAGAAAAGAAATTTGCATTTTGTTGATGCTAAAAACAGTTTGTGAGGTTGAACATATGCCCTTTTACAACTTTTGAGTTATGATCAGTGACACTTTGTTATTATCCAATCAAATCTGCTTTGATATGCAGTTTGTATGAAATGGGTGCATGTATTGTTTAGGGCCACCTCCGTTTTTTTTTTAAAGAACAGTATGATTTTCATCAAAACTATATACTATGGGAGTTAATTTTTTTTAGCTATGTTAGACTCTGTCATCTTTATAATTCAAGATGTCAGTATTTTGTTAGCTCTTTTTACTGTATCTAGATATTTATCTTGTTGAATTTTTTATTATTTTTTTATAAATAATATAATTCAATTCATTGGAGTGTATATTTCATCTAATAAAAATATATACTTAAGTATATGATTTAAAAAATAAATAAAAACATGTGTTGTTTGCGTTTTAGACCGTGCAACTTCATCTGCTGTGATTTTTTTTTTGGTTTTTTAAATATACTCTTTCATTGACATATATATTAAAAAGTGAAGTATGCGATGTACATTAACGTATTTTTTTTTAAAAAATATTTTTTAAAATTTTTATACGTTGTATAAAAAGTGAAGTATACATTGTATATAAGTGTATTTGTTTGGATAAAATGTGAATATGATGTGGATAATAATTTATAAAATATGAGAAAATGATAATAGTTAATTTAACAATTGATTTATAAAAGATAATGACCGTCGAGTTGATTTGATAGTGAGTTCATATATTTTTTTTTGTTGAATAATTTGAAATTACTTAATTTCAAGGGTTAGTTTGAATTTATATACCATTTTATTCTAGTTAATTTTAGTATGTAAATTCTCATTTATTCAAGTCATCCAAACATTCATAATGAGGTTATTCCAACTAATTCCCACTTATTCCAAACCTATTCTTAAACCTAACATGGGCTAAGGATAATATTACATTTAATCTTTTTTTCAACCCAAGTCCAATTTACACATGTTTTGAATTTTTAAAGAATAATGTACATAATTTAATAAGATACAAGTTTTTATAAAAAAATAAAGCATATATTTTAATTAATTATACATATGCATTTATTGTAAATGTACAAAAATTCAATTGAAGCACATACCTCGTTAATGTGTATCTTCAATCCTATGCCCAAATGTGTATTTAAATTTGCTATTTAAAAAATTTAAGTAAAATATAAAGTGATTGTTAAAGATACATTTTATCAAATAAAATTTTCACTTAAATATTTTTAGATATATATTTGAATACAATACTAGAGTTGAATTAACACAAGGTCCCAGCTCCACTTGCAAGTCACATGACATATTGAATACAATACTAGAATTGAATTTTTAAAGAATAATTTACATCATTTAATAAGATAATTTTTTTTTAAAATGAAACATATACTCTAATAAATCATATAGATGCATTTATAAATGTAAAAAAATCCTATTAAAACATATACCTCGTTAATATGTATCTTCAAATATGTATCCAAATTTATTATTTAAAAGATTTGAATAAAATATAAATTAGGGTTTTTTATTTTTACCTCCCCGCAAACCACCGTATTTAGCAATCGCCCCCTCCAATCTTCGTATTTGGGTTTTACTCCCCAGATTTAAAGGATAGTTTCTTTTTACTCCCTACGAGGGACCTATATGTAAATTATTTAATTTTCTGTTTAGTCCCTGATAGGGAGTAAAAAGAAATTATCCTTTAAATCTGGAGAGGAAAACCAAAACACGAAGATTGGAGGGGGCGATTGCTAAATACGGTGGTTTGCGGGGAGTTAAAAATAAAAAACCTATAAATTAATGGTTGAAAACACTGTATTAAAAAAAATCACTTAAATTTTTAGTAAAGTTTAGATATATATTTGAATTAACCCAAGTTCCCAGCTCCACTTGCAAGTCACATGACATATTGATAACACTTTCCTGCCTTTTCACATGTGAGCCCCCCCCCCCCCCCCCCTCCCTCTCTCTCTCTCTCTCTTCTTTTTTCACTTACAATAACCACTGCAGGGGCTTTGCTTTACTAGTTTATGTATATTACAAGGTGAAGACTCAGTCAACAGTCAATTGCCTTTGCAACTTTTTTTTAAGGTACTAATGTTGTGAGATAAAAAGAAGTTGCATCTTTCCATGGAGGACTTTGGTTGAATTGATTTCTTTTTTCAGGGGTGTAAATATAATATTTCAAATTGGCATGTTGGAGACTTGAATAAGTGTGACTAGAACACGAATAGGCCATTATAATTATGTGTGGGTTGGACTCGTGAATAATAGAATTTATAATTATGAGATCTTGGATTCAAATGAGGTCAATTGGAGGTCTTGGTTTTTTATGTTGCATAGGAGAGAGCAACATCAATTCAGAATATGACTAATTTTTTAATCATATATACATTTTATGCCAATGGCAATAATACATAGGCATCCTATGCATTATTCACTATATTGATTAGGGTCAAATTTTGAGATTTTTTTTGTCACTAAATTTTCACTCAATGTATATTAAAGTAAACAACTCGTATTACTAAAAGGTACCATATGCCCCCCATTTGTTATGGGGATATATAAGTAATTGTATTAATGAATTTATTTCTCAAAAACATATGTTTATTTAGTATGGATAGACGGTAATAGTTATGTATCGATGAGTAAGAATAGATATTGATAAATATACCTAAGAGATGGATAAGACTTCTTGTTATTTATTCATAAAAAAAATAACTATATTTTAATAAGAAAAATACAAAACACAAAAGTTTTCTGAATCCCTAAAAATATATATAAACTAAACAAAAAAATCATCTAATTCTCCACTATCCTCCTATGATTATTTTATCCCCGATAAGCTATCCGTGGACCACTAATATACTTTCCATTGTTCAAATTTAAAAAAGAATCTAGGAATCTCATTTGAAAAGTCAAAGTAACTTCATATTGCACTTATATCCAAAATATTTCACACACTTATTTTGCACGTGTGAACAATGAAAATTGGGTCCTACTGTCACGTGAATATCATCAATATTTACTTGTCAAATTACCATTTATCTTATCTTACGGTAAAACTGATATTTACTAAACCCCTTTTTGTTTTGAGAATAAGATCCGAAATAAATTATAATTAATTAGAATAGCTTCAAATTGAGTGTTTGGTAAATTAAAATAAATGAAATTGTGTATGTTAAAATTAATTATTATAAAATGGTATATGAATTCTAATCAACCCTTGGAATTAAGTTATTTCAAATTATTCAATCCAAAAGAATATATAGGTTCACTGTCAAATTAACTATTATCACATCTTATAAATCAATTTTCAAATCAGTTGTCATAATTTTTTCATTTTTTATAAATCCTTATCCACATCTTATTCAAATTTTATACAAATTACAAAAACTATATTATTATGTTTTCCAAGAAGAATAATTCAAAACACAACCAAACAAAAAATCATATTATCTTTATTTATATTAGGATAGTCATAAATCTCAGAATAACTTAGTTCTCTATCCAACAGGGGCAAAGAGAAAAGTTAGTGAAAGATTGATAGTTCGTTGTATAGTCCTCACATGTTTTGAAAATATTTGTTAATATGAAGAAACATATAATTTCATAAAAATGAAGTTTATGTTCCATTGAATTGTATGAACACATTTATAAAAGAATTGAAAAATTATATGCTTTTTTGGATGAGCTATATATACAAGGATAGATATATGTGAGACTGTATGCATGGCTGTAAAATTTACTAAATTGTTTTTATGAAGGTGCCTTTTAGGTGAACACAACTACTAATTTAGTTATCATTATTTTAATCAATTTCCTAAAAGATTTCTAATCATTTAGACATTTAAAAATGTCCTTCAAGATAAATTGTACATGCTTTTTTTTGTTGTTGTAAGAGAGATGTTTTAAAACCAGATCATATATTAAATTGGAAATATAATTAGGTTGAGGGTCACAAGTCCAACCATCAAATTAATTAAGAAAAATACATAATTTATGAAAAAATGTTATTTTATTTCTTTCATTTTTTATACTCTTTAAAGTATTTAAATAACATCTTCTTAAAATCTCTTTTGACAAATAATAATTATATTTTCTAGTTAAGAATCATTGATTCTAGCAAACTGTAGCTGGTTCTCAACACCAGTTCAACTGGTGGATTGACTAGTTTTAAATTTTTAAATCAGTTCTTATTCATTAATCAATTTTAAGAATTAATCAAACAATAATTCAAACTAATGATTTAACTAGTCAAATTAACATGTTCGGTCTGGTTTTTAAAACACTGGACAAGAGATGTTAAAGAGTTAAACTAGTCATTCAGACTGATCATGATAAATTATAGTTTAGTCCAATTAGTTTATGTTTTTTTATTGTTAAAAATTATAAATACATATTTGAAAAAATAAATTCCACTTGGTCAAGCTTTTTACAAATACACCCCCATCAAGAAATTACACGCATCCAAATGATAAATGACAAGCATCATGAATGTAAAATGTTACACTTAGTCATTCATGTAATGAGTTTTTTTCAAGTATATATTTATCTAATAATGCATCTGCTTTCACAAAAGGAAAGTACATATTATTGAATGAATTAACATGATTTTTTTTTATTTTTCATAATAAGGCATTTTTTAATATATTAGAGTATTTGTTTTTATTACTATAGGATAATTTCCTCGTATTGGTATTCAGAGAACTGATTCGTCGTGATTAGGGCTGAACAATCTTCCAATATTGCGACCTTCTCCTTGCCATGTTTAGGGGGGAGGAATCCTAGCAAATTAAAAGATCCCCTAATGGTCAAGTTAGACCGGATTCTTGTAAGAAAAAAAAATGTTTCCACTTACCATCGCTTCTCTACCTCTTGAATTCGCTAAATCGTCTCCCGAATTCCCCGTAACTCATCGATGGGATTCCCTAGGATCCAATAGAATTTTGGTGGGATATGATATGACTCTATTCATGTGGCTTTGATTATAACCATACCTGATCTGGGAGGATATGTTCTTGGCCAAACGATTCAATCATGATTTAGGTGAGATTCTGGTGGACCCGACCATAATGCGAGACTAATGGGTCTACGTTGTCCGAATCGATCAATTTCCTTATTCGATCGGCTAATGGCCTATATGAGGACATGTGGTGGATCGAAATATGAGCATGTGACGTGATCTAACTAGTTGATTCAGATAAAACACATGACAGTTCCTACAGTTACTGATTTTCATATACTGCATTATTGTATTGTCAGTGTCCCCTCGTGAATATTCTTAATTTAAATGTGGCGTGTCACATGTTAGTAAAGATGGTCAATGAAAACAAGGAGGGTTAGGTATTCACTTTTATTGTGAATGCATGAAACTTACCAGCCTTTTCTCGGGTACACTGATAGTCTGATATCTCACCCACCCCACTGTCCCCTCCTTTGAGTGTGAGCCTAATCAACACCACACATTTTTTTATTCCATAAATGAATCTTAATAACCCCACCAATCCAACGGTTGGGATTTTAAGATGGCTCTTTACACCCCCCAGGCCCTCTTGTGGGTCCCAATCATCCCCGCCGTCCATTTCAGTGAGTGTCTCCCATCGGATGGTCGAGCGCACGACCTTTCTATGCGGCTGAGTGTATTGAAGAGGGGTGGGGAACCATATGTTTATCCGTTGAACTGAATATATAAAGAAATATAAAGATATCCAATAGATATTTTATATTTAAAATAAATATCTGTATCCAATCTAAAAATCTAGATTAAGATAATTAATCAAAATATCTAATTTTTTTAAATAGATACAAATATGATTCAAATATCTAAAATTTCAATATTCAATAATAAAAATCATATATCTAATATCTAAAACATGTAAAAAATCTAATATTTATTTATCATAAAACATAAAATTATAATGGAACACAAAAAAACATTACATGTTTCAAAGTAAAAAAAATAATAAAAAAACCTATACTAGCACTAAAATATAAATATTATTGATATAATGAATAGTAATACAATATTATTGAGACATATATTTTTCAGATCACATACCATCGTATCCGTATCCCATCTGAGATGTTTAATATTTTCATTCACATTCAGATACAAATTTTTCATATAATTTTTAAAATTTTTAGATATAGATTTGGATTACATATATATACATATTTTTTTTTAATAATTAACACGCTTTGCTGATGGTCGACTCAATGCGATCGATTGCACGGATCATGAAAAAAAAAGCGGTTAAACATGCAACCATTCACGTTTTCTACGGCGTCGGATTCGGGCCCACCAACACACGCCGTTGATTTAATGTTTTTTTTCATTTAAAAAAATTAGACACAAATCCTCAATTTAAGGACCTCCGTTTGTCCATGAATTACGGATTTGTCCCCTGTATCGAAAGAGGACTCAGTAAGTTGAAGAATTACAGGATCTGACACTTCTCCGTCCAACTTTTGATGGGCCGGATCTTATAGGCCCATCTAAACTTAAGGTGTTATTCGGGAAATGATTACAGAAATGATTATGTAGGAATCTAAATTTTAAAATTGATTATTCGGGAAACTCACGTCCCCCAGTTTTTGAAAATCACAGCTTTTATATACTATTTGCATAAAATCTATTTACAGGAGTCATGAAGCTGCTATAGTAAAACTGTTTGGTTGAACGATTATAGAAAGCAGCTTCCTGCAAACGTAAAAGCTGTGCAATCGCATAACCAAACGCACTGTATGATTTATCTTCATGAAAGGAAAATGATACTCCATGTGCAACCCCTAATCTTTTTTATTTTCTAAAAGTATATATTCGCTTAATAAAATATATATTATTATGACAATTAAAATATGTACCTAGATAGATGAATTAGTATTTTTTTTTTTGAAAAATAGAAAAATAATTTTTCATACACTGTAGTAGCGATATACATACGGCACGAGGACTATATACATTTGAGTGTATAGGCTGACTAGGGAACCACATCTAAATATAGATATTAATTTGGATGATCAAATTATATGTTAGGTAAATATGAGGATTAAAATCGAGATTTAAATGCTTATTTTCTCTTTCAGAGATCACATATAGAAAATACAATAGACATTTAAATTTTCATAAATGTGATAAATCATGAAAGATCTTGCATATGGATAGTATACCATAGAAATATATAATTTTATAATATGTGTGAGGTTCATATATTTTTTGGATTCGATACAACTACGGATTTTCAAATATTGGATTATTTTTTATTTTTTGATATAGATGCGAAGCAGAGACAAATAGTTTTTAGGGTAATGAGAGACTTAAAAAATGTCCAAGCAGTGCATTAGGGGTGCAATTCGGTCGGTTGATTCAGGTTTTGACAAACCCATATTGAATCAAAGTTCTATTACACATAACCCGAAAATTGAATCGAACTGAATCGAAAACAAACCGAACCTTGTTCGGTTAAACCAAATTAAACTGAACCGAACTGAAATATTAAAGATAAACATAGATATACCCAATCATTTTTTTTTCTTCCTACATATTTGGGTTGGTTAGAGCATTTTTTGAGTTGGTTACAACTTTACATAAATATCAAAAGGCTAAGATTGATGGTATAAATTAGTGTATTCATTTTTTTATAAATATTAATGATATAACAACAATATAATTTTTAATATAAAAAGAATAATTTAAATTAAATGAATAGTAATTATGAATAATCACGTGTTTAAAATTAATTCCGTTCGATTAATTCGGTTTTTTTGAAGTAAACCAAACCCAAATCAAAATAGATCGGTTTATTGATTTTTCAATACATAACTAAACCAAACAAAAATCTATTGATCCAAACCCCAAAAAAATTGGTTTGGATCATTCGGATTCAATTTAACAAACCAAAGTTGCACCCCTACTTGTTAAGACTGTGTCACTTTTAAAGGTCAAATATCGCGTTTTATTTATTTTAATAGTTCGAGCATTCAGTTTCAAAATCTAACTGCATATTTGTGGTTCTGGTGTTCACTTGAGTTTAGATGGAAATTTTTGTAGCATTTCGAGGTCTTTTTAGAAATTATGCAGTTTGGATTGATGTTTGGATTTAATTTTGTTAATGCCCAAGATGAAGAGGTAAAAATCCGATATCATCACGAGATGTTCAGTTTTGAGATAGCTTCCATATAGAAGTGAAATTAGATCAACTGGATTCATGTATCAAAAGTTATGGGTGTTTTTCCAATTATACCCTGGGGATATGAAATCCAGGCAGCAGCCCTGTATGATGTTTAGCCTAGATTTTGAAATATCTGGAGAGGTTATTTGATCTGGGTGTAAACATGAAAGCTGTAGATAATCTTCTTATCTTTCCAATGCCATTGGAATCGTGCAATTCGGAGCTGTATTGAGGAAGTTATGGCCGTTTAAGTGAAGGCTGTCCAGAGTTTTTTAAGTCCGAGGACAGCTCGGTCATTCAGTCCGACCTTGCCTATTTAAGCTCCCCAAATGCACGACCTTAGCATATTTTTCCCCTCTTTTGCTCTGGTCCAGCCCCTCTTTGGGTGGAGGAAGTGGTGGTGATGGTGGGGAAGGAGCACAAAAGGAGAAGAAAGGTGTGTATACTTTTAGTTGTGTGGTTGTGTTGTTGTTTCTCTTCCTTCTCCTCCTCCCCCCATAGCTGATTCCCCCCCCCCCTTATGTTTTTCCCTCCCCTTTGGACCAGCAGCCCCCCCCCCCACATGTTTGATGAAATGCCAAAGAGAAGGTGTGCTTGGATTGGGTGCATGTAGATCAAGCAAGGTTTGTGTGTTTGAGCTTGGCTTCCCTCTTCTCCACCCTCCCAAGGTATATTCACTTCCCCTTTTGTGCCATATAGGTATTTGTGTTAATGCTTCAAAGAAGTATAAGTTTTGCTATCTATTGCTTTTGGTGGTCAGCAATGATGTCCAAGTCTTGTTGTAGGTGTTTTTCCCTTTTCTTGTTGTTGGGAGCTTTATGTTGTTGTAGGACAGATTTATGACTTCTTAAGATCCTTGTATAACTAATACTTGGAAACATATTTTGAGCCTTGTGTCTTCATTTCATATGATCATCTATGTGTCTAGATGTTATATATGAAATTTGGTGTCATTATGATATATGTGTTGTAAGTTATAGCCTGATTCTCATGGTCTGTCCAGATTCGCGCAGAAATTAACCAGTTTCGGAAAATAATTTATTTCGTGCATTTAGAGATTTTATCAAGTTATTATGTCTTCACGGAATATGATCCCAACATATTATAGAATGTGTGTAATTTATTAGAGAATTTTTGGATGTGTATTGTGTGCTGTGGAGACCAATGTTTGGGGCTGGTTGCAGTAGATGGACTAATCTTGTATAAATATGTGTCAAAAAGTTATTATGCATGGTGTGGGCAATATCAGGAGTTGTTGTCTTCATGAAGAAGGCTTGTATATGTGTCAAGATGCTTTATATTTAATGGAGCATCATTGGTTGTTCTTGCAGATCTCGTAGACCGGACGCGCGGCGATCCAAGTACTAGTGAGTGGTTCGATCCAAGCCCTCGGGATGCGCTCGATGCACGTAGTCATGCATCGCGCATCCATGGGGCTTCTTTGCACCCCTATTGTGTTAGATATTGCATGCTAGGGCTGTATAGCTAAGTATATTGTATAGAACCCCCTTTTCTACCATATATTGCATATGTATCATATTCATGTGTGAAGGTATTTCTTTTATGTTAGATAATTTATTTAGCCTCTACTTGTCCTAATTTTAGGTGGTGATAGTTGAGCCACTTTAGATGTTTATTTGATGCTTAAGCATGCTTAGTGGTGACCTTAGATAGCCAAAGAATCTTAAATATAGTTAAGTCCTCATGTATAAGCTACTAGCATAATATGATGTTTGGTCTGTATGTAAGGTTTGCATGTATGTGTTTAAATACCAGGAATTGGTTTGGATACATGGACTTTATGTTGTGATTAAAGGATGACGTTTATGCTTGTTAATGTTTAAGCACATTATGTGGTAGTTATACAAATGTGAATGAGCATACATGCCTTATTTATAGTGTGTACAAGCTAAACTATCAATGGTAGAACTCGTGATGAACGGGTCTTTGGTTAGTGGTTTGATCAACGCACTAGAGGAGCTCATATTATGGCTATGCGTGTTTTGTAGTACTTATAAAATGACATAGTTGTATCATTTATTACTGTCTTGTGGAATGATTGCTAGTCTAGGACTTGTATTGCTTAACTTTCATTCTACTCACTTGTTCTATGTGAGAGGCTTGGAAGCCTAGAGTGTACTATATTTTGCTTGTTTATTCAATTAATTGCACTCCTATATGTGGGTAGTCTTCAGTGTTAGTAGATGCTTAGCGGGATTTAATCATTGGTTGATGCATATAATTCCATGAGTATTGGTTTTGTTCAACTGTTACATGCTAGGTTATTTGGACATGTGGTCCATGCATCTCATTTTGAGACTGAATATTCTCCTATAATAATTGCGCTTGTTTCATTAATAGGACCTATATGTGATAGGTGTTGGTATGATCTATTGTTAGGATTATATGTTATTTTCAATGTGCAAGCGTAGTAGTTGATTGTTCGACATCCATGTGATACACTCGCATTAGAATTCAGGAGAATTCATTAGCATTGTTAATTACTAGATGACTATAGTTGATCCTTGATGATCGTATTGTGAGCGTGGAATGCTTCTCCCTTACCTCGTATCCGCGTTGAAGCTACCCGGCGTTGGAGCTATCCTGGATTCTGCTCCTACATCATAGGAGGCCCAATGTGTATTTCGATACCCTTGTGGCTTCGTACCTATCTTGGAAGGCCGTCAGGAAGAGGGCTACCCGGGAGAGGGCTACCGGAAGGTTAAGGGAGTTAGCGAGTTGATTTCCTTTCTAATAGTCCCATGTCACCCTAGGGGTGAGGATGGGGACGAGGTTGGAGTGCTTCCTCCCGCATCGTCGTGCGTCGAAGTTTTCGAGCGTTGAATGCTTCTCCCCTACCTCGTATCCGCGTTGAAGCTACCCGGTGTTGAAGCTATCCTGGACTATGCCTCCACATCGTAGGATGCCCAAGGTATATTTTAACACTGTTTTGGCATCGGACCTACCATGGATGGTTGCTAGGAAGAGGGCTACCCGGGAGAGGGCTACCGGAAGGTTAAAGGAGTTAGCGAGTTGGCTTCTGATTTCAATAGTCCCATTTCACCCCCTAGAGGTGAGGGTTAGGGTAAGTTTGGGTCACGTTGTCGCGTGACATTTATATTGGGAATGCCCAAAGTATAATACATCTGCTGAATGGTGTGAGGCATTGCGATTAGACTTAAGGTACTATGTTATCTAATAATGATATGCATTATGGTTAACCGTTTGGTTCCTCTCCAAGAGTTCTAAGAGATTCCCCCCTACGGGTCGAGGGTTAGGGTGAGGTGAGATCGCGCCTTCACGTGACATTTATATATGTTGAGTTTCATCCCATATTCCTTTTTCTTAGAAAGAAAAACAAAGATGATGAACTAATATCATATGATTATTATAGAGCTTGGATCCTTGCCACTCACTGAGCTTGTAGCTCACCCCTCGTGTGTTATTTTTTCACCAGGGATTGGGTTGGCGTGGAGCTAGAGCATCTATCTGGCGTGGTTCGTGCGTGGAGTGTTCCATCTTCCAGTTGGCGAGTGCGAGGCTGTCAGCAATCCTATTTTCTTGTATATGTATTAGTAATCGTGCGTGTTGCACATATGGCTGTATTGGACTAGACTTGGACTCTCACAGGACAGTGTTTGTGTATTCAGGTCTGTAATAATGTTTTTGATTTACAGACTTATTTATATTTTATACTTCCGCATTTTTTTTTTTAATTGGCTATCGCTTCCATGTAGTCTTGTTACCTTATTCGATCCTTGTCAGTTTTTGTGTGATTGGTATGTTTCCGGGGCGTAAGACTACTAGTCATCACCCACACATGATGTGCGTGAAAAAAAAATTTGTAAGTTTTTTTTTTATAAAAGAACCTATTACTAAAATTTTGGAAAGTGTTAATATTAGAATTCCATTGTAATTAATGTCATATTAAGTGAATCCCATTGCATTTGGGTGAGTCAAAATATGTAATTTAGTGAGTTGAAAATATAATTCCTATTATCAAGGATGATGATTGGCTTTAATATAAACAAATGATCTTAATTAATGAATAAAATCTCAATGGGGGGGGGGGGGTTTCATATTTTCAAATCAACACATATTATTAAGAATTCTGTACTCTCTTTTGGATTGATGACACATATCTATGAAGGAGCATTTACGTGATTCTCATCTACATTTTTAATTGATGAGATGTTTTTAATATTTGATGGACGTATCATGAGGAGAGTACGACATGTCATCTATATTTCCATGAGTATGTATTGACATGATTAAATATGTGAGGATAGCATACATTATGCATCTTGGTGGTAGGTCACTCATTTATTTGATTAGATGAACCACTTCAACCCTTAGCCCATGTTTGGATTGGGAAATCGGGGTGGAATAACATGGGATAAGGTGTAATAGGGTTAAAATGATTGTTTGGGTAGGTGGAATAACATGGAATTAGTATGCTAGAATTAATTGGTATAAGGTGGTATAGATGTTCCTGCCACTCCTTGGAATTAACTAATTCCTAGTCATTCATTTCGTTGGAGTATGTGGGTCCCACAAGTCTTGTCAAACATTTTTACTACCACTATTGTCACATGATCAAATTTTGAATTAGGATTTTCGCCTGTGTGATCTAGTGATACTCACTAGTCAGTCAACCCTCTTTGCTCTCACACCAAATAGCACACAAGGAACACACCGTTTTCTGGCAAATACCATTTTTTCCTTGATTCACTCAAGTAAGGAATACACTTGCCGGTCCGGCTGCTTTAATCGCAGGCCCAGACTTTATATAAGCGTACAAAACTGCCTTTGCCCAGGTAGGGGCCACTACGGCACGATTACATAACTGACTTCCCATGCAGGGGTCTAACTGCCGCACGGTTACATAACTATCTCACTCATGCAGGGGTCTAATTGCCAACTTGTTCAGTCGTGCCTCACGCGTGTCCCTTGCGCACCACGTCTTTGCCCATGCACGTGCCTCGCCAACTGCATCCTTGCAACTGCCAGCTTCCGTGGCATAACCGCCCACCAGGCGCCCACTGCCCACTCTTGCTTGTTTGCAACTGACTGCATTCGTGACGAGTCCACGTGTGCAACGCTTCCCACTTCGCCCACATTCCGTCGTGTCTCAGTGGTCTCGTGCCCCACGAGTCATCACGCACCCGTCTGTCCTTGAGCACGCCTTTGCTCGGATACACCCGGTCATTGTGCCATGGGTGCCCATACCGTTGTCTGAATCTCTGTCTGTGTCACGCGCCAACTTCCCGGTACTCCCGGGGGAGTTATCCGGACACTTTCCGGTGTTTGTGCACGGGTTTGCCTCATACCCGTGCACGTTCCCGCGTAACCCACCTCTGCATGAGTTGTCAGTCTAAGCGCGCCAACACGAGTCGTGCAACCCATCCCCCACTGCGCACCTCTCCTGCATATTATGCTTGGCTCTTGTGGGGGTGTGACACCTACCATCCTTTACACAATCCTCGTTCCCCTACATCAAAGTATGTGTTTTCAAATCCATTGTTTTCAAACCTCTTCTGCACTAGTGGGTCAATGGTCTGAACACCTGAAAGATTAGTCGTTGGCTTGAAAGGATATCTCTGTTACCAGCAACAAATCATTTCCATCATTGAGCCTTTATATCCGTCTCACTCGTTGACAAAGAAAAATAAACACATGGTTAATACTACATGATATCTATCAACCATGGGGTGGAGTCACCTGAACACAAGCAACTTACATTTTGAAAAAAATGGAGTATGTGGGCGTCCCTATATTGCATTTAATAGAATATGTGTTTGTGTGTTTTGTTTGATGGGATTGTAAGCTAATGTGTGCGTTTATTTGAGGGGATTTTGAATAATCTGGAAAAAAAAACAGAGGATGGTTCGTGGGCGTGTTTTTTTTAACGTAATATTGTAAAAATTTGGTTTTTTTGTATACAATTGTTTTAGAATATCTAAAGTAAAGAAAAAGTGATAATTCCACGTTCGTCAATTATGTTTAAGGCCCTCTTTAATTAAATCCTGGCTCTACCCCGGTTACAACATGATTATCAATTTATTGTGTATACATGTGAAAAGAGTAACATATACTACATATGGCCTGATATGGAAAATTTAATCTCTGTAAAGACATTTGATAGATATAGAATGAGTGATATGACCAAAATTTTTGTTCTTATATTTGAAAAATATACTTCGCAAATTGAGGAATATCTCAAAAGATATCGTAAGAATTGAAATAAAGAATGCTAACTTCTTTACAATGTTGATATATATAACAAATTTTATAATAAATATATATCATCATATATATATATGGATATATATAATTGACATATATATAATATTTGAGAATCGATTGAGGCTGCGGCGAAAAATTGATTTTGAACAAAAGCTGAGGTGCGGCAGCGATCTATCGGGTCTATTTTACATCGCATCGGACGGTCGAAAATGAGTGCGATTTCACAAACCTCGACCCGTCGGATACGATTGACCCGCGATCGGACGGCCCACTTCGCGGCCGCACCTGTTATGAGACTATTTGCCGCATTTGCTAAATCTAGCGAGCATATATTTTATATAAAATATATTTATATATATATAAATATTATAATTTATATCATCATAATTATATCTGTCCGCCTCTAGAAAAGAGTATATACTCAATGGCCTGATATGGAAAAAATCCCTGTAAAGCATTTATAGATTAGAATGAGTGAATGACCAGTGAGAAATATCTAAAAGATATCGTAAAATTTAAGAATGCTAATTTTTTACAATGTTGATATATATATTTATTTTTTGGTAGGTAGCCCAGTGGGATGAGGACACCCCGTGTAAGGAGTCGGACGGGGATCGAATCCCGGATTCACCGCTGATAAGCGGGTACACACACCACCTCACTACAATGTTGATATTTTTTATAGTACTCAGAAATTTTAAAGTAAGTAGAAATCACTCTTAAATAGAAATTAGTTTTTATATTGCTAATGTTTTTCAATTAGATGGGGCATATGAAACATTTTAAATATGATTGATAGAGTTTGAAAATTAGATGAGACAAATATATTTAAATCATTTTAAGTTACAATATTGTTAAAAGATACATTTTTCGGCAGATATTTTTAAAAATGTTGTTTGAATTTTTTTTATATTTAGAATATGTGGAGGTAAAAATCGGCGCTATGACACGTGTCAAGGTAAAACGGACATGGGCCATCTGACTCAGGGGTCCGCAAGACCCGATCCGGGTCAGGAAACCTCACGAAGACATCATTAGGTGTGCAGACACGATTAGACTAAGGGTCTAGTCAGACAATCAGACACCTCGTGAGCGAATTTTAGCTCGAGCAGGCATGACCAGACTAGAGGTCTCTTCGGTCGACTTTACTCCTTGCAGACATACTCGAAAATGTAACGTACGGGCGAGTACATCAAGAGACCCCGAGCTGAATGAAGAAACGGTCAGAGCACCACTAACGCCTGTAATTGCCAAGCTGGCACTTAAGACCCACTACCAGCAGAACGTGAATAATAAAGGGACAATGTGGAGCATAAATACGGGGGATGTTTCCCTGAAAAAAGCTTATTAAACACTTAGTGGCAAGACAGTTACAAGGATAATTCGGGAACTACGTGTGGCTTGATCCCTCAAGGATACGCAGCCTATAAATAGGTCACGCGCTAGCACTCTAACGACACAACCAAATATCCATATTGTTTAAGTTTGTTTTACTACCAAAATTTCTACAGAAATTATCCTTTGAAGTTTATATCTCAAAAGAATCACAATTTAACTGAACAAGGAAAATATCCATCTCAGAATATATCTTGGGTATTTTATCTTTCGTGTATGTATCCAAATTCTTATTAGAAAGGGGTAAAAAATAATTATTCTGATTATTTTAACCATAGTTTAGTTTTTAAAAAAACTAATACCAGGGATGTATATAAACCTGTTACAACTTTGGAAGTAGTTATATAGATTTCCTAATTTTACAGTGAGTTGTTGATATTACAAGGGTTGGATTAAATTTTTTTATCCTATTAAATAATGATAGTATTACATAGAGTCCCAACAGTGCTTACATGCTTTTGATATTTTTTTAAAGATATTTACTCCATTAATGAACATATACTATGAGAGGTATATACTCAAATCAAGTATGATTTTACTTATAGAAAAAATGAAAAATTACAAGTTTTTAAAAGGGAAAAATTAATCAGGGGTCCCCGTGGTCATCCGTCTATTATTTTTAGATCTCTAGAATTTTCAAGTTTTTTTTTTGTCCCTAAGATGGTGAAAAAGTATCTTTAGGTCCCTCCAGTTAGATGTTTTTCAAAAATACAGAAAATGCCTCCACACCATTATTCTAGTGCAATGCTAATACTCTCCAGTACATTGTTAAGTATCTTCTGTACTCTGTTTTAACACTTTTCAGTATATTGTTAAGTATCTCAAGTACACTATTAGCACTCTCTAGTACATTGTTAACCTTTACATAACACATAGGGCTGGAGAAACCTAAAAATAATTTTTTAACGCTTTAGGACCAAAAAAAAACTTAAATTTTTTAAAGACTTAAAAATAATAGATGGGTGATCACAGTTATCCTTTATTAATTTGTCTTTTTAGAAAAATCATATGCCTTATTGGATATCATCATTAGGAATGCATGTAGAATTGTAAATGAGATTTTGTAAGACAACCCCCATTAAATATATTGAATGGATAAAAAGAAAAATGCTATGCTCACTTATGCTTTTCTTAAATGAAGGTATACTGGTAGATAGAAATTCTCTTATGCTTCTCCTGGTTGGTTATTAAAAGAAAAAGTCAGTTTGCAGTCACTTATGCTTCTCTTAAATGAAGGTATACAGGTGATAGAAATTCGTTTTAGTTCTCCTGGTTGGTTATGTTAGTTAATAACATTTTTATATAATTTGATTTTTTAATTTTAACATATCAAATAATTTATTAATACTAAATTTATTTTACGCACACTGTGAGTGAGTTTCGACATTACTATTTCTAATAAAATATATTTTTTATAATATAAATGATATACTTAGTTATACTTTACATTTTTCATAACAGTGGATATACCGTTACAATGAAGCATATATTGTACAAATTTATTTATATATTGTATTAGTAACAGAACACATGTAAAAGTTATTAAAAAAGGGACAAGGTTACTAGTGGACTAAATAAAAATGTTATATTTTTTAACATTAAATCACTTCGTCACCATTTGAGTAGCAACATATATTAAGGATATGTAATTATATAAGTGAATTAAATCATTTTCAATTTGGTTGTGTGTTTTTTATTATTTTCATTAGAAAATATAATAATGCAGTTTTGATAAAAGATTTATAAAAACATAAAAAAATGATTAGACATGTGAGTCCCTCTAATGTATAAGAAGTGATGATGCCATAAGATTTGCTTTCCATTATAACTATGACAATGGAATAAAATGAGTGGAATAACACAATTAAGGAAAAACCATAAATATTACAATAATGTTTTGTAGGCCCAACTTCATAGGCCCCATCATAGGCCCCATGAGGTGGCAATGAGACATTACATATTATATCATTTACTTGATAATAACATCAAGATTTATTCCGAGAATCATGGAGTATCATTAATTCTTTATGCATATCTCAACCGAATTATTATTATTTTCTTGAATGAGATCTAAATAAATAAATAAATAACGGAAGATAATCAATGTGATCTCCGAAGACCCATCTCTTCTTCTTGTTGTCTTCTTTGCATTTCCTCCTCCTCAATAGTCCACTTGTGGCCATTGTTGCTGCTCACCTCGTAGCTCTCTCAGATTTTTTAATCTTGTGAAGTTCAAAAACATTGTTTTGTTCTTTATGGAGTTGGATCTTCCATCAACGCCTACCGGATCAGGTTTTATTTATGTTTTGAATGTCATTTTTCATAGTTGGATTTGTTTTTTATAATGTTACATTATATATATATATAACATTCTTCATTTTTTAAAATCTGTGTCGTTTTTGTTACATTCGTAAATGTAACAGTCAACTGCATATGTGTATTGATTTATATTTGTTACATTCATAAATGTAACAATGAACTACGGGTAAATTGAATGGAATGTAAAACATTTAGAAATACATATATATAAATGTAACAGTTTTTATTAAAATGAAATCAATAGTTCATGTAATATTTGTTAAGTGTAACTCACAGCAAAACAATTGTTTGATATTTTCCATGAAATGTAAAGATTCGTTTTAAAATTGTTTAAACATTGCATGAAATGTAAAACATTTATGTAATGTAAATGTAACAGTGTTAATGTAAATGTAACAAAAGATGTAAACATGTAGGGAATGTTTTTACTGCTGTTTGAAGGATTTTAACGAAAAATAATTTAGGTAGTTTTAGTATAATTTAGGTAAGTTTTGGTATAACTAAAATAGAAAATTCATAAAGATTTTAAAATTTAAATTTTGAAATAGGGTGTAACTGAAATTAATATGAAAGATTTGTAACTGAATAGAGAAAAAAGGGGGATTTGGGTTAATGAGATATATTTTTAATGAAGGGCATATCCGTATTTTGCCATTTTACACTTTTTCAAAAGTCAACAAACCATTCAAAATCAACCAATAAAATAATGACACCTCATGAGACTTGTGAATGGGGCTTGTGATTTGGAGCCTATGTATCACCACTCTAAATATTAATATCAGCTTATTCTTACATATTCTAGTATAATTATATCCACTTTTTCTTTGCAAACAAAAATATTTTTTGGGTTAAAGACATTTATATCCTTACAAACATGGGTAATCCTATATAAGTCCATGTCAAAGTTGATACACACATACACGTCCCTAAAAACTAAAAAAACCCAATTTTCATCCCTAGGTGAAATTTTTATCCAAATTTAATAGAATATTTCTTTATCATGTACTTATATAAACATTATAGTCCCTATAAATAACAAAAAATACAAATTAATCCACTTAAAAGACCAAATTACTTTTATTGAACTTTTATATTTCTTCACCTTCTACCTTAAATTGTTCGGAGGGATTGATAAATTATAGATAATGTAGTGGTTTTATGTTATGCAATTAGAGTTAACTAAGATATATTGAATCGTGGTTAAACTCTGTTGCCGATAATGATATATGAGTTTTTGTGAATTTTCAAAGACTTGTATAGTTTGTTCCAACTTTGACAGGTATTTATATGTGACTACTCATATTTACTGGGACGTAATGTCTTTAACCCATATTTTTTGTGCTTATTCACCCATATTCCACTTCTATTCTTCTACGCAAATAGAGGATTACTTTTAAAATAGAACCGGATCCGGTAACCGGCCCGAATAAATTTGTAAGGGTAAATGGCAGAATGGATAATAAGAACAATTACTTGTCTTAAATCAAAGATCGTTAGCCACTACTCTTACAATCATAGCCGTTCATTCATTTATTATATTAACCAACAATGCCTTAATCAAGGGACCACATTCATTTACTCTCTCTCTCTCTCTCTGTCTCTCTCTCTCTTCAATTCAGTTTTTTTGTCAATATCTCTCTCTTTCAATTCTTGATTTCCATGGTCTTCTACAGATATCACTCTCACACAAAAAGTTGAGTGTAACGGCTATGAAGAAGACCCACCTTTCATGATTCGGTCTTGGTGAACCATTTCGTGATCAATCTCTATCTGGGTTTCAAAGATTTTTATTTTTTATAAAAAAAATAAAACCAATGATGGATTGTGATAACAAGTGAGTGTCACAGTTGGAGTTTGAATGTTGGGTTTGTTTGAAATATTGTTTTTTTGTTGATCTTTTTGTGTGTTTTTTTCTTTGTTGGTTGGTTTTTTATTGATTTGTTTTTGTGGGTACACTGTGGGTATTGATTTTTCTGGTCGATTTTTTGGTGTTTCGATTCAATCGAGTGAAAAGTGAGGTCTCGTATTGGTTTTCTGATGGGTGCGGTTGATGTTTTTAATTGAGTGTGTTTTGTTTTTTATTTTTTTGGGTTTTTTTTAGTAAATCAGATCTGTTTTTTTTTATCGTCTTCTTATTTATCTTCATTTGGTTCTGTTTTATTAAAAAATATTTTAAATTATATTGAGTTTGCAAGAGAAATGCAGATTAAATATCTGTCACTGTTATTAATGGTATCTGTTTTATTGGGTTTAATTGTTTATCAGATCTCCACTTCAGTGATTTCAGTTATAATAGATTTGGGTCATTCATATTTTCCTCACTGAAGTGTATTTTTTGTGCTTTGTGGATAATCTAATGATCCAACGTGTCTTTCTTATTGTTTTTATTGTCTGGAAGGACAATCTATGATTTTCGATTGAATACTATGATGCGAATTGAAATATTGTAGAGGATGTGATTTCTAATGATGTCATCTGAAATGGGCAGTGGAGATGATTTGTGGAACTTGCAAGAGGATCTCTACTGCCTCGAAGGCAATTCGAGGCTCGGTAAGTGATATTAATGGTGATTTTATCATTGTATAATTAATCTGTTCTCTAATTCTACGGTTTTCTTTTCATCTGAACAGATATTTCTCAATACCTCTGGGATGAAGTCAACCAGCAGGATGATAGTTTATTGTACATGCTTGAAGATCAGACACCCACTAAAGATTTCATGGACTTCGGTTACGACTTCTGTGATGTTGTGGGGGGTATGATTTTTTTAATTCATGACTCAAGTGCATAGTCACAAAGTACTCTGAACATTTCCGAATGTCTCCCGTACCTATAGGACGAACATATTTTTGTCCGTTGAATTGTGCGTTTAGAATCCACGTATTTATTAGTTTGGATGATTTATCAAATTCTGCATTTTTATAAAGATCTAATCCTAATTGCCGCCACTGTCTTCACATCCAACGTAATTTTTTCCCCCATGTATCACGTGTATTAATGATAAGATACATCTAGAAAATAATTAATTATCTCCGTACTTTTACCATGCTTATCTCGTATGAATATTCATGTACTCTATTGAATGGGACATTTGCCAAATATCTACTGTACATGAACTCTATGACTATGCTCAAGTGAAGAAATACTTTTAATTTTGTATCTTGATATGATGTGTTGGATTTCAGAGAAATCGATCAAGGAATTCTCTTCTCAGTCAAAGAGGCGGCGAATGCTACAGTTCACTAGCCCCATTGATTCCGCAATTCATGATGAGCAGGTTACACCTGCACTAGAGACTTCCATGGTCTGTGGAACCACATTGAAGAAGAAAATCATATATCATTAATGAGGGCTGTTAAGTATTGTGTGTTTTTCTTTCCTTTGTTTTGTTAGGTTGATGGGGACCCTATAATTGAAGATGGAATGCCTGAAAATCTAGAGTGGGATCCAGGATTACCGCGTAAGTCACTCATTTTGGATTCATTTTATTATCCTTTGGCCTTTAAAATGTCTGATACTGATTGTGCATATTTATTTTTGATGAAGCGTGTGCTTCTGGTTATGATCGTATGAATCATTCTTCGGGTGGTTGGATGACGAATTGTCTCAACAACACTGAGATGCCTTTCATTCCTGAAGAAATGTATGGATCATTTCAGTCTCTCTCGCTCTCTTTATAGACTTGTATTGCTTTTCCTCTTAAAATTAACTCGATCGTACACATTTTCACATCTATTCCTCTAGGAATGTTTCCGGGGACTCGGGGGATCAAGTTGATACATTAGGTGTGGATTTAACGTGCTACTCGTGCATAACATTCTGTATACATGGTTTTTTATGTCATGGTTAACATCTTCAATTGACATTATATATATTATCTCTGATTATTTTGTTAGAGTACTGCAATGTTCCACCCAACATGGAGGCTGAAAGAATCCAGGTTACTCCTCAAGCCACCTGCAAAATTATTAAAGGTATGCTTAGCCTTTTTTTTTTTTTGTTTGTCTTTCCATGTTTGATTCTTAAGTGATTTCTTGAGCAATATTGACCGATTGCTTGATATTGTAGGCAAAAAATCCTACAGGCCTGCAAAAAAGTTGGTTACGTCTGTTGCCTATCCTTTCGCCCTTATTAAGCCCTGTGGAGTACAAGGAGATGTGACTCTGAGAGACATAAATCAACGGCTCCATGCTCCACTGCCATCAAAATCAAATAATTTAAAGGAGGAGGACCCCTTCCTCTCATATCCAACCTCAGCCTTTTCTGGGAAGCCTGTAGTCACCAAAACTAAAATCCGCACTGAAGGGGGGAAGGGAAGCATTACAATCATGAGGACCAGAGGCTGAAAAAGATAAGTTGTCGTCGTTTTTATTTTTTTATTTCATGGTCTGGCCTCTGTCTCATGCATTTCTTTTTGGGTTGGTTTTGCATGATATGCTGTGGCCAGATGGTATAGATGTGTCATTGTGCTTGTTCGAGATCCTTTCTTGTGTGTTGGATCTTAATTAGAACTGTGCTTGGAGATTTTTTTTTTACTTGTGTGTTTCAAGTTTGTCTCTCTCGCAATATCTTATAAGGCTTCCATTAATCTTTGTGAGAGGATTGTGAAGGTATATTTTAATCAAGTTTGAGTTTAATGATATGTTCACTCAATACAGATTTTAAGTCATTGTTTCAATGATTCCTGCGTATATGCTACTCATGTGAAATTTTGTCGAACAAGGGTTAAGAGAATTTGCATACATCTTGTTAAAGATGGTTGCATCTCCTTTATCGCATTCTTGGTCTGTTTGATTGGTACCAACATTAAATGGATCAGCTGTGGTTTCTTTAATAGGGGGAAGATTGTTATGATGGTTCTTATACGTAGCTTACATATCTTTCTGTGTTATGTCTAGTCCTTTTACTCATGGATTCACTCATAATTTTTACACTTACATTCACAAGGATGTCATATTTTTACTATTCCATTGATTTCTCTTCCATTGCTTCTTATGCTGAGTTATGGTTCCAATTGGTGACGATTTTGCCTTAGTGTACCACTAAGTGGTTCCAATGTCAAAGGGCATCACTATCATTTCCCCCCCTCTTTTGAGTGAAAATTGCACCATGTTCCTCATTATATATATCTATCTATATATATAATTTTTTTTTGGGGGAGGTGGGGGGAGGGAGGGAGGGAGAGAGAGAGTCCTATTCAACATATTAGCTAAGAGTGGCATCAAACATAGTAGGTTACTAGGAAAGGAGCGACTAGATACAGTCCTCAGCTTTGGCAATTTTTGTACAAGTGGATGCTCTAAAGACTTCATCATATTAGCCCTTGCACTTTATTGCTCCAAAAGCAATTACCCCTCTCCATATCTCTATATAAATACTTCATAGTTTGTTAAATATTTGCTGCCTCCTCTTAGTCTTTTACCATATTTCATACTCTCTTAAACAACAAAGAACATTCCTGCGGTCTTGTCCGGCTGTAGTCTAAACCAAAGAAGAAGGCCTAGAAATAAGCAGAATATCTAAAGTCTGTGCTTAAAACCTAAATCCTAGGGTGAAGATGAGTTAAAAAAAGACATGAAGACTAATTCTTAAAACCAAATTTAGATCCCAATGATAGAAAAGTTTGAATACCTTCTCATGGATTGGTTTGATCACAGCATTTGAGTCGAAGTGTTATGCTATGACGTGAGTTTTTTCCAATATGATTTTAGAAATTAAAGTAGGTAACTGCCAGAGACACTGCAGTTGAGTGATGATGATCACTGATTTATGCTAATATTGAAGTGAATTTGTACGCAGAAATACAGCCAATGATCTATGGAAAGTTACAGTAAAAAAGAGTGTCTTGGAGATGAGGATGCATATAATCTTAAGATATGTAGCTAAACTAAAGGGATGTAACTCAGCATATTAGTGGAAGGATATGTTGCTTTAATGTGGTATAATGAGATCACCTAAGATTGTTCAGACATGTGCAATGCTTGCCAATGAACACATGTTTTCACCCAAAATTCTTGGGATGTCTGAATGGATAAGAGGAGTATGAAGTAGTTACTTTGGATATAAGAGTAATTATTTCAATAGGAGTTTACTATAGGAAGAGATTGGATATACGAGTAACCATTTAAATAGGAATTTACTATGGGAAGAGATTTCTGTAATTCTTTGTGACATAACATGATTCATAACTCCGACCTTAGCCCCGGATTGCGTAGCATTATATGCTATTCCGTTATAATATAGATAACTGTATTAGTAGAATAAATTTAATTTATGTTTTATTTTTAGTTCTTCTATTTGGAAAATTTAATGATGGAGTTTTTGTTGTTTTGATTGACCATGAATAAGTTGTGATTGAAATGTGAATCAGATGTATCTAATGATTTCCAAAATGTGAAAAATAATTTGACACGTGGGCTTATCGATTTATAAAAGGTGATGACGTGATTTATTCCAATCTCTTTTGTCATAACTATACTCACCTATTCCTTGCAAACAAATTGGTTATTGGGGTTTATTCACCCTATTATATTATATTATATTATATTCTATTCTACACCTATTCTTCTACCTAAACCGGAGCTCAAAAGTTACAATGCTGCTCCATATCATTGAGAAATAAGTGGTGGCAATATTCAACATTCAATTTTATCGTGGTAGTCTTTATGGAACCTTTTCTTTCAAAACTTGTAATCTGTGCTTCTCCATTTTGGATAATGATGAAAGGTCATTGTTTTGTCCACCTCTTGATCTTATGCTTTCACCTGGAGCAACTGAAGCTGACATTGTCCTTATATATGCTCCTTTCTTTTAGTCTCAATACTTCCCAATAATTTATTTATTCATTTTTATGTTTCTTTTGGCTTGCATTTTTTTTTTATACCTTGAGAAATACTTAAGTCTTCAAGTGTCTCATCCCCATGATTGTCATTTGTTCTTTAAATTTCAGCCATCATCAATGACTTGTTTGAAACTTGAATGCCTCATTCTTGTTAGTGCTATATGAACCAGGTGAACAAACAAATGTTCTGAGATGGTTGTCTACCTATGAAGAAATTATCTCCACAATTTTTCGTTCAGCCGATAGGTATTGAGTGGTAATCAATTGTGGATCAGTTTAGGGTCCTATATGACTATGCTCATAGCTAATGCTACCCCCACCCCAACCTCAGTAATTTTAGTAGCACTCTTGGATCATAGTTTGTCTCTACTTTGCATGAGAATTTTATCCTTTAGGTGGATTGCAAGGGGTTTTTGATGGGTTTATGTCTTACATTCTGGTTTTGGATTATCGAGGAAGATGTTCAATAACGGAGTCCCCCCCATGGTTGATTGCAATTTTGTATTTTGTGGGGGGATTATGGACATGTATTGGGCTATATACACTCTTTTATGAGTTAGGTTTTCTCTTATTATTGAGAGACAATCCTAGGGTCTGAGAGGGAGAACTAGATTTGTAGTCCCACCGCACGATCTGTAAATCCAAAAAAATAAAGCATAAAATTCTCTCTTCATCTCCGTGGATGTAGTTGCCGAACCATTTAAATCTCTGTCTTGCGTGATTGTGTTGTATGCTTTTGTCTTCTTTACTTCGAAAGTACTTTTCAATCATTTTGTCTTCCTCCAAATGGCTGGCATGGGAGACTTTTTTTTTATTTTTTTGTTCTACATCCTCCCTATATGTCAATTGGGTGTACTTGGTTGTAGTTGATTAACCAATACTTTTTCATGGATTCATAATAAGTTTTCTATTTATGGATCTAGAGTGTCCAAATTGTGTGAAGGAAGTGATGAATTTTGAATGTCATTTTGTGGGAAGTTAAACAAACTTTTGGGGTGCATAATTCTCTCATCCTGGTATTGAGCAAGCCTTTATGCATTATTCTCTTATGTTTAAAAGCATAATTTTCTTCCTTTTACGTTATTTATTTTCTCTTTGTAATTGGGCATCGTCTATTCTATCTATACAAAGGCGTATTATACCTACCGTTTCATGTCAAATAAAAAAGCATAATTTTTCTTCCCTTCTGCTCTTTGTTGCTGACATTATAATTGCACTTGGATATGATTTCTCTTTTGATCAAGTTGGTCTTTAAATTCACTTCATTTGCAAGGTTCTACTTCAGTAACATTGTCTGATTTAAGCCGGGATTGATTGATATTATGGGATAGATATTTTTCTTGTTTCCTCATCAACACTTTGTCTTTTGTTTTAAATTGAGGCCTATATATCATGGATGTGCTTGGAGTTATGCTATTTTATACCGTCATAGTTATTGAATTTATCTTCATAAAATAAACTAGCTTTTTTCTCTGGAAAATAATACGGTGAGCCCTGTTTGCATGTAGAACATTCTTTTAAGTATATACTTAGCTTCTAAAGTATGTTCTTTTATTAAAATGATATACTCATACAAATTCAATGCATATATTTTTATGTTGTCTCAATAGAGTATATATCAAAAAAATTAGGGGTGATAAACGAGCCGAACGAGCCGATGTTTGACATGTTTAAGCTCATCTTGTTTATAATGAGGCTCAGGAGATCAAGTTTAATTTTTTATTCAAGCTCGGTTCGTTTGGCTTGTGAAAAACTCAGTTGAGGCTCGGCTTGGCTTGTTTGTAAAGAGAGCTCAAATGCAAGCTCGAATCAAGGCTCAAGCTCGGGCTCGGGCTCGGGTTCATTTAGCTCAAAAAGGGTTCGCTTAACTCTCGTATACCAAAAAAAACTCATTTAAAACATGTAAAAAACATATAATATGTGAAAAACGGACAATCATATTCAAAAATCATCACTAAACAATCATATTTGAAACAAACTCGTGGCTCGGCAGTTCATTCATCCAATTGAACGAGTCCAATCGAGCCGAGCTGAGTCCAAGCAAGTCGGCTGTTTTCATCTCTACGGATAATTAAGTATATTACGTTAAATGATTTTATACAGTGCATTATTGATGTGATGACTGTAAATAGGATTGCACAATAGACTAAGATTGCGTTTGGTTGCACGATTGCAAAACTGAATTTAGGTAAAAGCTGAGTTTAAAACTGATTTTATAGGAAACTGCTTCTCATCAGCTTCTAGAAAACTCAAGTTTTGGCACTTATTAATAAAAATTTGTTCGCAGCTTTACACTCGGTTTTTTCTGTTTGGAAATAGGTTTGAAAAAAACGGCTCTTGTAAGAACGGGGCTTAAGTGTATCAATGCCTCTCATCCGGACTCATAGGGGGCTATCACGCCTCAAATAGGGGCTAGATGTGTAGTTTACAAGGGCTCACATTACCAAACCACTTCTTCGCACTTCACATGTCAATAGAGATATTCCCTCCAGTCTTATCCTCTCTTGATTGGAGAAAATTTGATAATGAAAAAAAAAAAAATTGAGCATGGACCACAGTTTGCATTCACAATTCAGCTGCATATAATGCCCACAGCATGAAATACCTGACCTTCATTTATAGCTTTGTTGATTGGGGGTTGCATGCAGCCGTTTTGAAGTCTTGTCTGCATCCCAAAGGTGGTCCTCCAATTGTTTATACATTCCATTAATGATATGTATTGATTTATTTGTGTTTATACTTCACTTTTTAGTAGGTTGTATACATATTTTAAGAAAAAATCAAAATGGTTAGGGACCGCACATGTGATTGCACATATGGTTGGATGTAGAGGTGCAATTTGATTTATTTGGATCGATTTATTGCAACAATGTGAATTAAATTATAATCACATCTAACTTAAAAATCCAACAAAATTAAAATAGAACAGAAATTGTTTCTCGATCAAACCAAACCAAAATGAACCGAGAATAATTGATGGTGTGGACTGATAGGTTCTTTTTATGGATATTATTGACATAATGGATGACAATTGTGGATTTTTTAATATAAAAGAAATGGTTTTAATGAAAATTGATTATACATTATTAGGGGAAATTAATTAGAGGTATCTAGGGACATCTCTGTAATAATAATAGATTCATTGTCTTTTTCTTATTTTCTTTAGGTTCTTAAGTTAGTGGTAATATCTTGTTTAAATCATTCCATCCAACTTAGTGGGCCTCGAAGAAGGTCAGGGGGGTTGGGCTTGCGGACGGTGTTGTGAGAGGGGGGTTGGGTTTGCGCAATGGGGGGTTGGTGGAGGTGGTCTCTCAGTTTGTTAAGTTGTAAGTTGTTTAGGGGAGAAAGAGAGAGGTTGAAAGAGATAAAAAAAATAAATCATGTTCACTTGGAGATAAAAGAGGGGGTTAGGCTCGTGGATAGGGTTGTCAGAGGAGGTTAGGCTCGTGAATGGGGTCACGAGAAGGGGTTGGGCTCGTGGACAGGACGCGAGAGACGGTCGGGATAGGTCGGGGGGCGCGATCGGCGTTGGGGTCGAGATCGGCGCAATGGGGGGTTGATGAAGGTGGTCTCGAAACTTGTTGAGTTGTTTGGGGGAGAAAGAGAAAAGTTGGAGGAGATAGAGATGCAAATTATGTTCATTTGGGGGTAAAAGAGGAAGAAAAAACTAGAATGGATGGAATGACTTAAATAAAATACCACCACTAACTTAGGGATCTAAAGAAAATAAGAAAAAGTTAAGAGACCTATTATTATTACAAAGATGTCCCCAGGGACCTCTAATTAATTTCCCAATATTATTATGGATTTAGATTTAATTGGATTTATTCGGTTAATTCGGTTTTTTAAAGTTAAACTAATTCAAATAAAATGGAATCAGTTTATTAATTTTAATTAATTTATACTTGAACCAAACCAAACAAAATATCAATCAAAATCTAAAAAAATTCTGTTTAGATTTGATTTAACCTACTAAAGTTGCATACCTAGCTGAATATGTTTTTCCTTGTTGATTCATTCAGTATATCCAAAACCTATATAAACCCAGTTTATTTTTTTGTCAAATATTTGCAGTTGCTTGTATGTCATGTGTGGCTTATGCTTCAAACAAAAAGATACACCTAGATTTTTCATACTTTTCTGAATCGTGTGATTTGTTTCTCTTCACTTTTGCAGTTTAGATTTCGATCTCCTCTCATCATGTCTTGAAGTCTAAGCAAAGTTTTGGGCAAAAACATCACTTGGCAAACTTTTTTTTTCTCTAACTGAAAGATGGGGGAGTAAAGCTTGGTTTGTTTCGTAACCTCCACCACTTGTTATGAAAAATCTCAGCATTTCTTCTATGTTCTCCCTTTTTTTTTGTATTTCAGCTTTATTTATAGTTGTCATATCACTAACACAATATATAACATCGTGTCTAATGTAGTATGTATAGAGTTCGGATCTTCTATGTGACAATCACATAGAATCTTTATGATAACCAACCAGTAGGTACCACTTAGATATGGAAAAAACCAATTATATGAAAATATTATCATTTGTGATGTTATTAACAAAAAAAAAAAAAAACAGTGTATGCACACTTAATTTTTTTTTAAAACCATTTACGTGGCACTTATTGGTTATTTAACATAGAGATTCTATGTAATTGTACATAAAATATCTGAACTCGTATATATTTAAGTATACTTTATGCATTCAATCCATAGGTTGTAATTTATTTTTTATATTTTAAAAAATCAAAACATATGCAAAACATTTTTTTTTGTTATATTGAAAAAAGTCTATATTGCACCAATTTTCATCTTATGAGAGATTACTCTATCTCACAGAAGAGAGATAAAACATTTAAATATAATTTTTTTCGTTTAGATTTTTGGGTACTCTAATTTTTTTTAAGGACAACATTTAAGGGTGTTGTTACACACAATCCTTTAACTTTTTTATATTTGTTAAAAATGAGTTTATTTAATTCGAAATAGAGCGGAAGATGTTTATTATTATTTTTTTAAAATAAAACATGTGAGAATTATATTTGAAGCTGTATTTGAGGTTATACATAACAATATACAACATTTAAATGAAAAAAATATATATTTTTAGATTTTGGGTATTCTCAAAAATAATTTTTTTATATTACATTTCTTCGAGGGTGATGGTAGAGACTGAAAATATATTTTTGTAATAGGGTTATTTAATTTTCACTCCCTGAAAAACAAGCATATTATTAAAAACCCCTCCAAAAATTGAGTTGTTTATTAACCCCTTGTAAAGTTACTACGTCTTCTTAAAAAAACCCAACCATTTCACGTTATTTATTTTCTGCCCCTCCTAAATAGGTAAATTATTAAAAACCCCCCTAAAAAGTATTATTTTAAGACCCCTACGAATTGTAACTGCATTTGCAAACTTTTTAGTTATATCTCTTATTATAGAAACCATTAAAAAATGATTGGTACTAAATTAATATGAACAATTTCTGTAATAGGTTAAATGTGTGTCATTCTTATGAATACAATATGCCTTTGAAGGGTCCTAAAATAATTATATGTATTTGGAGGGGTGTTTTAATAATTTATTTATTTAGAAGGGGGTAAAAACTAGACATTGAATTTTTTTAATAACATGCAATAATTTTGTAAGGGGTTAAAAATAAATTCATTTTTTTCATGTGGTTTTCAATAATTCACTAGTTTTACAAGAGGTGAAAACTAAAAAACACTTTCTAATAACTTAAGTAGTGTTTGTTAGTGGGATTGCAAAACTAATCTTTTGAAAATGTTGGATTTAAAACTGATTCGGCAGGAAACTGACACTCTCAGTTTTTTTCAATCGCAGCTTTTGGATACTATTTACCTAAAATCTGTCTATAGATAACTATGATTACAAAATTGTTTAGTTACCTGATTGTAGAATCAACTTCCTATAAACGAAAAAGTTGTTCAACCAACTTAAAAACCTTGGTGATTTTTTAATTTTTCAAGGACTAACTTTCCATTAAATTCAATGTTTTTTTTTCTTTCTGATATAACTCTTCTTAGAAAAACGTGTTAAAATTGGTCGGTAAAATGAACGCACACCGTTAAAGCCTATCAATGATAATAGCTTTTACTTTCCATTAAGTTTCATTGTTTTTTTTTTTTATAAATTCTTATAAATTATAGGATTTAGTGATCGATTCTTTACTTCTTTATATTTTAATTTTAGTCCTTAAATCTAAAAGATATATTCCTTTTAGTTCATAAAAGAACTTATCTTTAAATTATATGATTTTTTTTTAACCATCAACAGGGACTAAATTTTTTTTTTATAATTCAGTATATTAAAATTAAAATATAAAGAAATGATATTTTTTTCTTTTTTCGATGCAAGTGTCTCTTATTAGAAAAACGTGTTAAAATTGGTCGGTAAAATGCAACGCATACCGTTAAAGCATGCCAATGATAATAACTGATGATGAGCATTTAAAGCGACCACCAATTCCAATTCCCACGACCATATTGGGAAACACACTCACATCTTCCCATGGTCCATGGAGGCATCAGACAAATTATTTTATGTATTTGGATTATTTTTACTACTCTTTGTACTATGTATATATGATAGGAAAAAATTCAAAGAGGAAATTCATTTAATCCTTTGATTCTTTTTTAAATCTATATAACTTCTTTTAAAACACCTATATAAATTCAAATAACTCTATTTGAGTTGAATTTAACAGATGATGAGTATTATGTAAATATTGTATTTGGTTAATCATGACTGAAAACACAATATATCAAAAATCCCATATAATGTGTTTAAAATAGAAAAATCATCTACTAATGATGATTTTGTCATTCCAGATAGATTATAAAACCCTATCTAAAGGGTTAAAATTATCATTTATAAATGACTTTTTATATTTTTAACACGTTGTTTTCAGTTAGAGTTAACCAAACATAATATTCATTATCTGTCAATAGAAATTTAACTTACAATTATTTAGATTTATATAGGTATTTAGATTTGAGGAAAGATCAAGGGTTCATATGAATTTAGACAGTTTATAAGGGGGTTATATGGATTTTTATCTATATAATAATATAAGCTTTCTCTTTAGAGCATTTTAAACCGGCGTGCAAGCCGGCCAACTTCAAGGGGCCCTCCAAAGTCCAATCCCTTTTGGTCTCTAGATTTGGAGACTTGTTTTTTAATTTCCAAATGTCCTATCACCATTTAAAATATCTCAAATATTCATCAACACCTTTTATATAAATGACATTTAACTATTGTAAATCTTTAATTTATCATTTGTTTTTAATTAAAAAAATTAGAATTTATATTAAAATGTATGTTAATTTTCACAATTTTTTTATTAAAGTTTAAAAGCAATGTTTTAAAATTGAATCATTCATTGAACAGAAAAAATTGGATATTTAAGACATAAATTTTAATAAACAATAAAGATGAAAAAAATAAATAGTAGAATTTATATTTTATAATCTAAAATAGTGATTTGAAGATTTAATTATAAAATAAAATTTGAAAGATCCACCATTGGAGTTGATGGACATTCAAAAATCAAAATATCAAAATCTTCAAAACGAAGATCCCCATTGCAGATGCTCTGATAGAGTAGTTTAGAGACAATCCCCCAGCTATGTGTATACATTCTATTACGGCTGCACACACTCCAGTAGTAGAATGTTTATTGTTATAATGTAATATTTACTCTACTGTACCGTATGAATTATTTTTCATTTTTTAGAAAAAAAATGTATTGATTTATTAAGTACATAATTTAATTTTCTTTTATAATAGTAGATGTTTCATTAGTAAAAAATTAATAAAAAATCAAAGTGGTTGAAAGTTTTAGTCGGGGCTACACAGGACAGGATGAATCATTTTCTGATAACTATACCATCTATTTTATTGTATTTTTTAGTTATTCTCGTTATGGAGTGTGACGATAACATTTTTATTGTTTGATTGACCATGTATAAGTTGGGGATAAATAATAAATAACATAAGATGTGGGAAATGATTTATAATATGTGAAAAAACGATTTGACATCTGAATACCCCTTATTTATATATAAGAGATAGTAGCATGTGAGCTATGAAAAAATGATGGGGATAATGCGGTTCTAGGAGAGTTGGAATACTATTTTTATGGATGTTTTATACAAACAAAGATAAAAATAAAGAGCCCAAAAAAATAATGAATCACTTTAAATTGTCATGTGTGCATGCTTTATTGTGAAAGGTACACATTTATGAATGATTTGTAAAAGCATTAATAACCCCATTTGAACAGTGACATAAATTATTTTGAGATAGATAATCATTTTAATATAAATAAATAATAATTTGATTGTGCTTTTAACTCTACTAATTGAGAAATGTAATAATGAAGTTTCTATTAGTGATTTACCATAAATAAGTTATGGATAAAAAATTATAAAATTTGAATAAATAAGAACATATAACCCCTTGATTTATAAGAAGTGATCAATGGTAGTTTATTTGACATGTGAATCTTCTTATATTAGCATTTTAATTTTCTCCAAAAAAATTTTAAGTGGCATGAGATTCATTTAGTATTGATCTTATGACTGCATATCAGTACCAAATGAGAGCCGACGTGTATCTCTTCACATGTTAAAACAATCGACATTTTAAGATAGAACGCTATTACATGCAGTCCAAACGGATAACTGTAGATTGTCCATATACTTCATCATATACCATATTAGTAATTAGACGAGGTTTATATTTTTCTAAAAATTAAAACATAACTGTTTCATGTGATTGTTTTTAACATCTTTATTATTATTTAAGGGTCCGTTTGGATATGAATTTAAGTAGATTATGTGTTTAAAAAGCTAAAAATTTTAAAACTCGGATTCAAACACATTTCCAGCATTAAGTTTTTCAAACCACAATATTTCCTTTTAAACCAAAAAATCTTGCGGTTGAAAATCTAATAAAACATAGCTTTTTAGAAGCTAAGTGTGAAACATAAGATTTTAAGAACCTCATAGTTTGAACCTCATATCCAAACACACTCTAAAATAATTTAAAATAGATGTCAACTTAGGATGCGTTTGACACCAAATAAAAAAGCAATTTAAGCTGAAAGTTGTTATAAAAAATGCCAGTTTAAATGCATCATCATTATTTGATATTTCAAAATATGTGTTTCATAAAGTAACAATCATTTTTACACCATCAAAAGATATGCATAAAGAATGTAAAAGATAAAAACTGTTTTTCAAATTTTATTTTCAAATACACCTTTGATTGTTGTTCATGGTTGATATAACAAGACACATGAGAAAAAAAAAAGAAAAAACAAGCAAAAGCTAGATCACACGGAATGGAGAGCAGGCGTACTTTACGTTTACGTGAAGCCGGTTTTGTTTTTCTTTTGTTTTTTTAGGGTAAAATGCATTTGAACCCCCTGAAAATTTTAAAACCTACAGAAACACCCCTTCAAGTTTAAAAACATGGACTTATACCTCCTGTCATTATATTTTTTTCATTAAAATATGACAAAAGTAATTTAAAGTTACTATCTTACCCTTAACTATCTAAATATCCATAGAAAAAAATCAATTAATTAATTGTAGATAGCTTTATGAAAATTAACTTATACAATAATTAATTATTCAAATACATTTAAATGCATTTTTGTGAGAATTAAATCACATAATAATTAATTAAAAAGTAAAACATGATAAAATTGTATTTTTATCTCATCTTAATAAAAAAATTAAATTGCAGGGGGTGTAATTGCATATTTTTAAATTATAGGAGGTGTTTCTGTAGGTTTCAAAAACTTCACGGGATCCAAACGCATTTTACCCTCTTTTTAATAAAAAGGAAAAATCCTTTTAACCCCTTAAACTATTCAAAATCTATATAACCCCTATACTTTTTCCTTAAGTCCATATAATCCTTTGTAAACACCTTTATAAATCCAAATAGCCCAATGAGATGAGGAATATTATGCTAGTATTCTGTATGGTTAATCTTGAAAAACACAGTGTATCAGGAACTTCTTATAATATGTAAAAAACAAAAAATTCTCTGTAAATGATGATTATATCCCTCTGAAAAGGGTTTTATATTCTGTTCAGAAGGGTAAAATCATCATTTATAATTGATTTTTCGCATTTGTAATACATTGTAGGTTATTTTTGGGATAATGTGTTTTAACTAGGATTAACCAAACGGAATATTCTTAGAAGTTTGATTCTGTTGGTTATTTGATTTTACATACGTGTTTTCAGGGGCTATATGAATTTCAAAAACATCAGGGGGGTTATATGGATTTAGAAATAATTTTTCCCTAATAAAAATATAAATTAAAAAACAATACTTGGCGCATTAAAAAAAAATACGAAAACCTTTTTTATTTTAATTTTTTAAAGGGAAAAATCCGTACAACTCCCTGTAATTTGACTGAAATCCATATAACCCCCTCAAAACACCTAGTAAATCCAAATAACCCCTTAAATAAAATTTTCGTTAATAGATAATGAATATTTTATGAATAATTCAATTGATTAACTATGACTGAAAACACAATATACTAAAAAACCACTACAATGCATTAAAAATGCGAGAAATCCTATAAAAATGATGATTTTATCCTCTCTGGATATATTATAAAACTCTATCTGGAAGAGAAAAATAATCTTTTATAGAAGATTTTTTACATTTTTAATACATTGTAAGGTTCTTTTGGTATACTGTGTTTTCTACCAGGGTTAACCAAACATAATATTCACAAAATATTCATCATATGTAAACGTAAATTTTATTCAGGGGGTTATTTGGATTTACTTGGTGTTTTCAGGGGGTTACATTGATTTTAAGAAAAGTCAGGGGATTATATGGATTTCAGTCAGTTTAGGGGGTTAGATGGAATTTCCCATTTTTAAAATAGTGAACGGTCAGAACCGAATATTTCATCGGATATCTCCGCCATCTCTTCCCCTATAAATCCGCTCCGACAACGAAATCCCCTCTCGAAACCCTAAAAATAAAAAAAATGGCGCCTTTTGTTGCTCTGTTTCTGCTCCTATTGTTCGTTGGAGACCTCGCCTTGTGCAATGCGAGGTGGGAGGGGATACCGACGACGCTTGACGGGCCGTTCGAGCCGGTGACGGTGCCGATCCCGGACGAGGGGTTCAGGGGACACGCGGTGGACCTTCCGCCGTCGGATCCGCGGGTCCGGAGGAAGGTCGAGGGGTTCATGCCCGAGCAGGTCTCGGTGTCTCTCTCGGCCGAGTACGACTCGGTTTGGGTTTCTTGGGTTACTGGTATGGACTCTCGCTATGGATTGTGTTTTGTTTTTTAGTGGTTTTTTGGGGTTTTATTGAATGTTTTGTTGATTTTGCTTGGTTTTTGGTTCGGTTTGGTTTTTCATTTCTTTTCATGGTTGGTGAAAGTTTTAAATTATGAATGCAGAGACACTCATTTTTGTTAACTAGTGAAATGTGGGTACATTGGTTTCTTCTTATGTTATAAGAGGAATGAAAAACCATTTGAAGGTGATGCAGAGAAGAAGAAAAAGACATCTTCAAGAGAGATATTTGAAGTTAAAATAAAAAATTCAAAACAACCCTTATTCCATTTGCATCAAATGGTGTCCAAATCCATTTTTTTGTGCAATCTGATGGCTTTTTTTTTGGAAGTCAAGTTGTAGGTATAATCATGTTATGAAGCTTAAATGATATTCTAAAATTATTCGGCAATAAAGAATTAGTAATATCTTTTCTTTCTTTTTTTGCTTGGTATTTAGGAAAATCTTTGTTATTAGAATATTGTTTGTGATCCTCAAACGATGGTTTAACTAGTCCACTCTGTTATTAGAATATTGTTCTTGATCCTCAAACGGTGGTGTAACTAGTCCACCTGAGGCTGAGAGGTGGATTAGGATTTGCACCAATTTTTTCACCCACTGGTGTACATAAATTAAATACCAAAAAAAGGTTCATCAATCACCCCTCTCCTTTTTTCTTAGAGCATCTCTAATCATATTCCATTTCTCTAAAATTGGGGATGGTTGTGCTCCATTTGGGAGACCCCCCCATAATTTCCGCCATACTTTTTGTGTTTTAATTTTTTTAAAAAGCAACATTACTTACTTTTTTTTGAAGAATGGAGCTACCCAAGATTTGGTCCCTTGCCTCTTTTCAAAGAAGTGGGAGGTGCTTCATGACTTAACCAAAGCTCGGTTCGCAACATTACTTTTGTTATGTAAAAACAATTCTTACAAAACGTTTCAAATGAGACCAATATTGAATTTATGCAGTCTCATTTAAAAATTATAATTTTAAGATATCATTAATTACAATTTATATTTTTTTGATTCATTTTGTATTTAATTACATTTATTTTGTTTTTTCCAGAAGAAAATGAGAGATTATATTCTGGTAGATTAGTATTATTTTAAAATAAAATGAAATTAGAGATAGAGTATTGGGTTGAAGTAGTATTTCATATGGTCCTCCAAAGTTGGTCCTCTAAAATAGAGTTGAATGTCCAAAATGGGAGTATCTCATTGGAGATGCTTTTATATTAGAGGATCTCCAATGAGGTACTCCATTTTAAAGGATTTAAATTAAGGATCCACATTTGGCCCGAGGCCCGAAGGTAGGCCCGGGCCAGTAGGGCCAAAACCGGCCTGGGCCTGTTCGCGGGCCGGCCGGCCTAGCCCGGCCCGTTTCCAAGGGTAGGCCGGGCCCGGGCCAGCCTGAACTCGGCCCGTTGGAGTTGCTCTTACCCCGCAATTACTTATGCCATCTCTAGCCCTTACTTAAACTTATACTCAAATTTCACTTAAAATTTGAGTAAAAACTTGATTTGATATGATGTGTTTTCGACAATCATTTTGTGTTTTACTCAAATCTTTTAAAAAATTCATATTTTTTTCTAGTTATTTCCTATACATATTTTCAAAGCCCTTTTCCCAAACATTTTTTTTACTCAATTTTTCTTCCCTTTAAGATATTCAAATTTAAAAATTATAATCATCCAAATTTTTTTTTAAAAAAAGAAGTAAAAATAATATTTTTTATTGGAGTAAAAAAAAGAAGTTAAAAGAAAAAAAATGAAGATTTAAGAAAGATAACCCCTTTTTTTTGGGTTTCAAGAGATGGTGAAAATTTTGGGGTGAGAAGACATATAATATAATTCAACTAAAGATGGAGTTGAAAGAAAAAAAAAGTCACATTGGAAGAAAACGTGAAGATAAAGAGAAAAAAAAGATGTTGAAAATTTGGATAAAGATTTGAGTCCAATTTGATTTGGTATGGGTATGAGTAAAATGGTTGGAGAGAGTTTTCAGTGACTTTTAGTCAAATTTAAATTTAAGTAAAAGTTTGAGTATGGGATTGGAGATGCTAAATATAGAATATATCAAATGCCAACCAAAGATGAAAATGGTTCATTCAAAAAGGCTAATTTATTAAGTTTTCGAAGATAAATAGATTAAGTTCATGAACATTACAGTACCTATGTTGTGGTATACTAAACTAAAATTTTTAATCTATTGTCAAAGGGGGTTTAAATAATTAACTTTCTATTATTAGTTCCAATTGGGGCCAAAGTGGTGATGGCGGTATTATCCGTAGATAATGACTGAGAAACTGTGGTGAATTTGAGATTAAAATATTATCATATTATCTAGCTATGACTCTTTGGGATTGTTAAGGTTCGGAGTTTTTTTTTTATTGTTGTCTATGAAGGGGAATTCCAAATCGGGGATGATATAAAACCCTTGGATCCAAAAACTGTATCGAGTGTTGTTCGTTATGGAAGGGTAAGCCACCTACTGAAGCATGAGGCTACTGGTGACTCACTTATCTACAACCAACTCTACCCATTTGAAGGCCTTCAGAATTATACTTCAGGAATTATCCACCATGTTCGTCTCACAGGTATTTTGTTTTTGGTTTTAACATATCTTATAGTACTTTGCATTTTTTTTTTATAAAGTACCATGTGAATGACCAAAATATTATTGATTTTATATATATTTGAATATGTTTTTTGTTTGCTGAAATTATAGAATCTCCATTGGATTGTCTGTCTACCTTGGATTTGAAGAAAGTTCCATTGATTGAATGATATCTGGTGGTAAATAAATAAAACTAGATTGAATGACAAAAGGAAATATAAACAACTGATAAAGTCTATATGCTTTCATTTAATTCAAGAGACCAATAAGTAGTGTAAGACATACAGACATACAGTGCAACCAATCTGTATACTGTTTCCCTTTTTTTTATTAATGCACTAGCATGGCATTCAAGATAATCAAATGATATTTAGTATAAGATATGCTGATACATGCCATTTCTATATGCTGTGGGAAAAAGATGTACTCTGAAATCCACTGTTAAATATTATACCTAGCTTGACTATTAATTTTGGGAGATTTCGTGATAGCGGGAGATGGCTAGTAAGTGTTGAAATACTCATTTTGGATTGTGTTCCTTCTGATGAAATATTGGCCCATCTGTGTCTTTCATGCATGTATATTTTTTGTTTGTGCATTGACCTTTAACATCTGTTCTTCTGTGAACTTGTTTTAGAACAGGACAATTGATAATTTGGCAAAAAAAAAAAAAAAACCACTTGTTTTTCACTCTTTTTGAATGCTTTCTGAGCATGTTGTATACTCCTTGTCCTTTCCATTCCATCTCTTAGATACACATTCGCTTTGAAGCCTTACCCACCAAAGCACATATGTGTTGACAGGAATAAATAAAATGCTGTAACTATATGTATGTTGGTCATTACTGTTGTTAATTGATATCTCTATCTTCAGAAAAATCGTCAATGACATTCTCCATATCGTAAATAGGGCTGAAACCTGGGAAGCTTTATTATTATCAATGTGGGGATCCCTCCATACCCGCCATGAGCGATATTCATGTTTTCAGGACCATGCCAATATCTGGTCCTCAGAGATACCCAAGTCGAATTGCTGTGGTTGGAGATCTGGGCCTTACTTATAACTCTACTTCCACAGTTGATCATCTGAGAATTAACAAACCTGATCTGATTTTATTGGTTGGTGATGCCACTTATGCAAATCTGTATCTCACAAATGGAACTGGGACTGATTGTTATTCTTGCTCTTTCTCACAAACACCAATACATGAGACTTATCAGCCTCGTTGGGACTATTGGGGAAGGTGAATATATAGCCTTTTAACTACTTATGTTCTATAAAGTTGAATCCTTCATATTTATGTCTCGCCAAGATGCCTCTCTGTTGGATTGGTAAGCTAGTCATGGTCTTTATTTAATCTGGAACTTGGATGCATGAAAATAATGAATATTTTAGTTGTTTATCGAATGCACCTAAATTAAAGATGATTCTAGTTGTTTTACAGAGTAAATTTGGTTATTCAATCTTCATAATGAATTTTCTGTTTGAATGGTAACGTAATATACTGATCTCACATGACACTTGATGTTGGAGTCCATGCTTTACTTCCTGTTACAAAATTATTCAAGCCTTTGGAAACAGCTATTGAGTTGGCCTAATCTCTGCAGGTTTATGGAGCCTTTGGTGTCTGAAATTCCAATGATGGTGGTTGAAGGAAACCATGAACTAGAATTACAGGCTGAAAACATCACTTTTGCATCTTACAGTGCCCGATTTGCATTTCCGGCAGAAGAAAGCAGATCATTCTCCACATTTTACTATTCCTTCAATGCAGGAGGCATACACTTCATAATGCTTGGTGCTTACATCTCTTACAATAAGTCAGGTATGTCGATCATTTGATTTGCTGTTGCTTGTTGTCTTCCTTGATGGATTATGATCCAAATGTAGAAGTTCTTATTAACGCAATAAGAAACAGACACTGATAAGTCTGCATATATCAGCTTCTTGTCACGTGGGATAACTAAATCGAGATGTTTCCAATCATTCTAAATATTGATGGCATGGCTTTGGGACGCATTAGGAGTCAGATATGTGACAATGTGTTAGATATATTAATCAGTCATCCACTGAATCTCCTCTTTATGTTGTCTTAACAGATGATCAGTACAAGTGGTTGGAGGGTGATTTGGCCAATGTAGATAGATCAGTGACTCCATGGTTGGTAGCTATCTGGCATCCGCCCTGGTATAGCACCTACAAAGCACATTATAGAGAAGCAGAGTGTATGAGAGTGGAAATGGAAGGCCTTCTTTACTCATATCGAGTTGACCTTGTCTTCAATGGACATGTAAGTAAAATAATTTACCAATACAATTGTGTTTTTGTACATGCAAGACCTTATAAATTTGACCATCCGTGTCATTGTGTAGAAGCTATTACTTTCTTTTCTTTTCCCAGTATAACTATCTGCTTGGTTGGTGATGCCTTTAATTTATCACCATTGTATATCAAAACAAGAAAACTGATACATAAATTGAACAAGTAACAAACCAGCGAGGGCTACAAATAAAATGAAAATTTTGCAAATCTATATAAAAGAAGATAGATACAAGACTGATTTTACAGTTCTATTAGGACATTTTGCGTGGAATGTTATGCCTTTTGGCTTACAAAAATGCTCCCGTGGAATTTAAAAAAGAATGAATGAAATATTTAATTTATATAATTGGGTAGCAAGTGGTTATCTGTGCAAATGTTTATTTCTCTAGTATTTTATGTCTGATTTTTTTGCCACATCGGATTCAATCATCAGGTGCATGCCTACGAAAGATCAAACAGGGTTTACAACTATTCACTGGATCCTTGCGGCCCAGTTTATATCACAGTTGGAGATGGAGGTAACCGAGAAAAGATGGCAATACACCATGCTGATGATCCTGGCAAATGCCCTGATCCATTGACAACACCAGATGAGATTATGGGCGGTTTTTGTGCTTTTAACTTCACTACAGGCGCAGCTGCTGGAAAATTTTGTTGGGATCGACAGCCTGATTATAGCGCGTATAGAGAAAGCAGCTTCGGACATGGAATACTAGAGGTCCTTCTTCACCTGATATTGCTTGCTTATGAAATACGAGTCTATATTATTAAAACAAATCAAAATTTTACAATGGCTTAATTTTTGTTACATATAGGTGGCAAATGAGACTCATGCTTTGTGGACGTGGCACCGGAACCAGGACATGTATAACAGTCCAGGAGACCAGATTATCATAGTGAGGCAGCCAGATAAGTGCCCAGTTAATAATCCCAGGAAATCTAGTTCTCGAAGAATATACTCAATTTAGTTATGTGAGGAGTACTCTACATTCCTAATGCAAGATTTATGCATTAAATAAGAAAAGATAGAAAGACAGAAACAGAGGTTTCATAAAGGAGTTATGCATCAGCACAGATGCTGATGATGTAAGATGAAAGTGTAGGCTATAGTGATAAACACCAGCTTTGTATGTTACTTGAATTACTAAAAGAATAAGCCGTTCATCCTAAACAAGTCATTTTTTTTATTCCTCTTCCATAGTATGTCTGTGGCCTCAAGTGTAGTCCCACCAACAAATTTTCTTACCCCACCAGTAGGTAAAAAAAAAAAAAACCGGTGTTTTGCTATCCCCACTGATCTGGTCAGTTCGATCAAATTTGGTCGCTATTTCAAGTTTTGGGCGATCGGACTTGGTCGTCATTTCAGGTTTTGGGCGACTGGATTTGATCGTCATTTCAGGTTTTGGGCGACCGAACCTGGTCGAACAGAATTTGTAATGAAGTTTATAATTTTTTTTCTTGAAAACATAATCCCACACGACGTGTATCTTCTTTGAATCCTTCATATCACTCCAAGTCTGAGTTGTAATATAGAGAAAATAAATTATTATTTTTACATGTAGAATACAAGAACAATTATTTTTTCATAAGTTACCGACAAATTTCAAAAGCCTAATATAAAATGTGTTTGGATCAACTGGTATGTTTTTTTTGTTTTCAAACAAAGAATCATCTTAACTACGAATTCAAACGAAGCTTAAAAATGATATATATTTGTCTAATAAAATATTTTTCTCTAAAAATTTGAATTAATTGAAAATATACATACTTACATTTTTTTCAGTCCCTTAGCTGTTGTTTGGATAAAAGAATAAATGTAGAATATGATGGATAAACCAAAAAATTTATTTGTTTACAAAGAATAAGTAGATATAGTTCTGAACTCTGTTCGACCAATTACGGTCGCCTAAAACCTGAAATGGCGACCGATTTCGGTCGAACTGGATTGATGGGAACAGAAAACACCGGGGGTTTTTTATTTATTGGTGGGATGAGAAAAATGTTTGGTGGCGATAGACATGCCCTTTCTTGATAGATTGGCAGATGTACCTCCTTTTCATGAAGGTGTTGTGTTGAGTAATATTAATCTAAGAAAAAACAATTACCATAAAAAAGGGGTTTTTATTTTTAACTCCCCATAAACCATCGTATTTAACTCCCCATAAACCATCGTATTTAACGATCGATCTCTCACTTCTTCGTGTTTGGGTTTTACTCCTCAGATTTAAAAGATGATTCCTTTTTACTCCCTATCAGGGATTAAAAAGAAAATTAAATAATTTATAGATAGGTCCCTCTTAGGGAGTAAAAAAGAATTATCTTTTAAAATCTGGAGAGTAAAACCCAATTACGAAGAAGTGAGGGATCGATATCTAAATATGATGGTTTGTGGGGAGTTAAAAATAAAAAACTCTAACAAAAGTTGTCCGAGATTAGAGTAATGAGTTTGCAGTGTTATGTTAACATGGGATGTCTAAATCAAAATATTAATACAAAAACTTCACGGAAATGTATGTTTGATTAAAGGGAACTGTTACAAACAGTTACAATGTAACATTATTTTCAATTAATATGTGGGTCAGTTATTTATTGTTGAATGTGTGTATTTACTGGCTGATCTGAAATCTCCCTTTTACCACCTCTGTTTGCCAAAAGATATTTCCTGAAGAGACTCAATTTACAATAAATCCAACTAAATAAACTTCAGTTTCTAAGGGTTAAATTTCAATTTGACTATCTTAAAATTCATGGAAAATGTTGGGGACAATCTCGTGTACAACAATACGAGCAATCCTCATATATTTTGATTTTTAAAAAAAGATGAACTTCATTTAATGCAACATATACTTCTATGATAACGAATTACATACTTTTAACAAAGCATGTAACTTTAAAGGTTTATATCTCGTGGGATGGCTATCGGGATTATCCCCGCAAACTGCATGTAACAACACTATGTTGACTTTTTATTTTTATTTCACATACATCAATACCAATATGAAGGTTGATTAACCAATGCTTTGATCCAATCTATGTGGCTGTGACCTTCAAGAAAACCATCTATTTTTCAAGAGCATTAATTTACAGCCTTGCATGCAGTAACCGCCTATACATTGTGATATTGCAGTATACACTGGGATTGTGGAGTGTATGTTGCATTATTATAGTTGTGGAGGGAAAATTCTACACTCATCCTGAACGTGACACATGTTTGTCAAAAATAAGTTAGCCTGTCCGACTTGTCGGGCTGGAGGGAACAACCAGACCAGTCATGGCCCGAGACTAGTCACGCAGTTGAACCCCCCTGAAGTGAAGTCGTTAAAAGCATCCCTAAGGCTGACTGGTCAGGCCTCGGTTCAGGCCTAAGCCTAGCAGTAGATAGTAGGGGACCACTGCAATCCGATCATGGCTATAGAGGGACTGGGACCACTCTGCCCTGTATAGCTAGAGAGGCGTGTCCTAAACTCAACAAGTAGACTGTCACATCCTAGTTAGCACGAATAGATCAATATCACGTGGCCTTGACATCATAACAAATAACCATTCTTCGTGGAATCTTCCATGTCTGAAAATATTCACCGAATTAGGAAGAACAGATGCACGGGAAACTTTGTTGTCTTCTCGACCATAATGGGGAACAAATGCAAAGGAGAGAGTTGGATCTCACCAATTCATTGACTCATTCATTATTCCACATTCACTCATTCATACTGGAATTCTCAGTCGTAGAGTCATCTCTCAAACGACTAAGACTTCTTTATTGACTTGAGTGTTGGAGTCCCTTTGGCCAGCACTACACCGGTGTCAAGGGATTTTGGATGCAAGTTCGGTTTCAGGAGCACTCGGATCCTCACTTGAAGGCCGCTCCAGCGTCCTATCATTTGCGGGAGGAAATCACCACCTTCACCAGTGGTGGAACGTCTCGTAATCAGGCAACCAACCCAATCGGTATTTGAGAATGCGTATAATTCGAGATTGTTATATTTTAGAATGCGAAGACGCATGGATAGTGTTCATTTGACATACTTGTTCCATTAATAGAAAAATATGCAAATGAATGTTTGACTAGATCCTACTATTGTGGAACAAGTTTTACAAAGATCAAGTCATTCACAGATAGTTGTAAATCCTATATATATGCACGATATCTGTGATATTCAGTTGTACAAGTCTCTGTATAAGCCAAGAGTTATAATGAAAATATTATATGAGATTTTCCATAATAATCTTATATTTAGTTTTCTTTAGGTTGGATATCTTAAATATTGGGCTCAATCGAATTTTAACAAGTTTGGAATATATGTAGCTTCTAATGGACAAGAGGGATAAATATTTTGATTGTTGGAAACAACAGATCTGGATGAAACCACCCTTTTTGGATCATTTGATTATCTCAAGTCTAAAGACATGAAAAAAATGTTTAAAGACAGTTTTTTTTTTTGGTATAATGTTTAAAGACAGTTGATCTAGATTTTAGATCGGTTGATTTTCTCAAAATAATGTATATAACAAAATGATGGCCCAACATTATTTCTTTATATTACAGAACCATATGATAATCCAAGAACTTATGGTGATGAAGATCTCTATCCATTTGAGGTTGGAATTGACTGCTTGAGTTATAAGTTTGAAAGTCAGGCATTTCAATAATCGAAGGATTTATCCCTCTTCTTCATGAGAAACTATGTATGTTCAAAACTTTCAAAAATTATGACAATTGAAATTGAATAACACATGACATTCATTATATATGCGATAAAAAATATCAATCGAATAAAGTTTAACCTTTTATCAACAAATTGATGTTTTAGTCGAATAATGTTTGATTTTTTTGTTAACGAACTAATGCCCTAATTGAATAACTTAAGATTTAAAAATCCAGGGGAACAAAACTTTTGAAATAAACATTATAAAAAAAGAAAAATGTTACGCTACACCCTATTTAGAGAGTTCAGACATAAATTGATTTTTGTATGTACTTTTAAATATATATATATATATATATATACTCCCACAAATTGTATCATCTAGAAAAAAATGTAAATTTTTTTTAACAAAATATATAACTAATTAATATGAGTATATGACACTATCGATGATGTATACATGATTAAATTTGGGGCTGACAAAAAAGAACTATATGAAACAACACTCACCTTCCACAGGTCAAAGTAAATATTTAAAAAAATGCTGAACACTTGCAAATTAAAAATCAATTTACTTGTTTAACACTTTCTCACCCATCTCCCATAAAAACGTCTCCAGGTACAAAAAGAAAACAAAGAAGTAACTGTTCTGATCATCAAACTCTCATAGAACTCTGACCCGATCCACCTAAGTTGCAATCCCAAATAACACTCATCAATTCCTACACTATCTCCAAGCACAAGCTTCAATCTTTAGGTTTTCAATAACTAACATAAGGTCAAAATGTATCTAAGGATACATATCAACGAAGGCGGCAAAATTTAGAGCATTGCAGTGCCTGAGCAACCTCATTCTCAGGTTTTCGAATACAGGTAGCAATATTTGATCAGAATTCAGAAGGGGAGATCACATCGTCGATTTTGAGGATCATCTTTACAACCTGTGTTGCGAGCAATATCTGCTGCTGCTTCCCGATCAGTGTCTCGAACACGTTCTGCTCACGCATGTCATTCATCCCCACATCGTTGCAGTCTATGCCACAGTAGGGGTTGTTTTCCTGCAGAAGTTCACAAAAGAACAAGATGTAGTTTGTTGAGATTAAGCACAAAAGTTCTAACAAAATCATGATTGGGATCTTCATTGAGTAGGGTAGCGTTTGGAAACGAGTTTGGGCGGCTTTCAAAAATTCTACATTTGCAAGAATCATACTTGATCCAAACCCGTTTCTAGACACCTCTAGTGGTCCTATTTTTTGAAGAGAAGCAATTTTTAGTTATAAGAAGCAGCCTTTCAGGAATTCAGCAAAACTGCGCTTCTTGAAAAGCTATTTTCAAAGTGGATTTAAGTGAATTGTTGTTTTCCAAACTTCCACTGCCCAAGTTCCGGATTTCATGTAAAGGATTTCTCAATATTTATCTTTAGACTGATGATTATAGTTACACATGGCAATGATTGGAAATCATTGAAGTGAGTGTTTCTAATATGCGGGAGTCAAGCAAGGATTATGTGGGCATATATGCCGAATCTGCGCTAGCCCATGGTATTAAGCAAGGATGAAGAGGCTAGCCAGTGATTAAGTGGGGTTTGATATAATTAATACATTTCCCCTTTTCTTCTCTCTTTTATTGCATTAATTTTATTTATTTTTGTATTTATATCTATTATATACATACAGACATAGATACCCATTTTTTAAAATTAACCAATTAGCCCTACTTAATCCCCACCTAGCCAATTGATTCCTATATGATCACTGACCGCCCAGCTAGTGCCTAGTGTTTTATTGTAATATTGATCAAGGTGACGAATGTGATATGCTCATGAACCTTTAAAATCTGAAAAGAGGACTAATCTGCTCAAGCAAATACTTTATTTATTTTTTTAAAGGCATCAATGAAACATTTTTCACCACATGCTAGCCATACCAATTTCCATGTGTGATTTGCTCTCACAGTTTTGATCTTTCAATAATGTAACTATGATTAAAAAATAAAATGAAAGGATGATTTTTCATACCTTGATTTGCTGAGACTTGACGGCAGTTAGCGTGTCAATGGGTGAGAGGCCACTGTTCTCCGCCAGTGCCATGGGAATTGCATCCAAAGCATCAGCAAAACCTCTAATAGCATACTGCAGCAGAGATATGCAGAAAAAAGTTCAGACATTATTTCGGTGGATAAGATTTTGAGGATACGTTATCCTAATTTTAGATGATAAAAAATCTATCAATTTTGTCTTTATTCACGTTTGTCAAATCAGGACAGAAAGAGGAGAAGTACTTTTCTAGCCTTTCGTTGGAACAAAAAAATCTCATTTTCATTTCAAAATCAGGACAACTGACCCACTTTATCCTGATTTTTTTAATAACAAACTGGATAAAATATTTTTCAACCATTGATCCCCCACTTATCCCGCCTTATCCCCTTGCCAAGTTAATCCTTGAGGAATAAAAAATAGTGAAGAATTACCTGTTCAACACCGGGGTATCTATCAGCAGCAGTTTCTACAGCAATAGAACATGAGATCTCCGAAGAACCACCACCATATACAATGGAATTATTGCGAATGAGGTTCCTTGCCACACATAGTGCATCATGGAGACTGCGTTTCGTTTCTTCTATCATCATTTTATTGCCTGGAATATCATACACCAAATCTTTTTATGAGTTACTCATGTTTCTCATTTTATAATCTCTGTTTCTGGATGTCAAATCACATTTTTCTATAGGCAAGTGAGCTGATCCAATGGAACATGCATGAAAATGAAGTAAAGCAATCATATATTAGAAAAAGGTGAATGAACTAATGAGACAGAGTTAGCTGTGAATGGAAGTACAGTCCCTGGTTTCACTTTTTAGTATGAGTGCTGAAATTATATTTTGCTAGTATTTTATTATGAAGAAAAATCTACACTTCAAATGAGCTTACAAAATATTGAAATTGGAACATAGCTCTGCCAATTAAGCCAGAATATTCAAAGAAAAGCATGGTTGCAGAAGCTGTCAAGAGTTACTTTACAAACATGTTTAAGAAGATAATAAAATACTGAAACACCACAACTCACCGCCACGGATAAATATGGTTACAGCCTTTGAGTTGGCACATTGCTCAATGTACAACATACGCTCTTTTGTTGTCCCAAATGATTTTTCTCTCACTAGACCAGCCTAACAAGATAAACAATAAAAAAGGATAGTTACTCAGCAAACACATGAACATGCAAATATACACACATATATAACGTGTGTCGGTGTGTATCTGTGTGTGTGTATTTTGATGAAAGGTAGGTGTGTGGGTATATTTTGATGTATGTGTGGGTACATTATAAACATATATTTGCATGTGTGTACACATGTGCGCATATAGACCTATAATGGATGGCCCACGGTTGGTCTGATCTTTTTTTTTTTTGAAAATGGTAGATGTTGCCACCGTGATTTCATTAACTGAATTTGTAGTATAAATCCGAAAGTGGGGAGAGAAGTGAGAGATGAAAAAATAAGAAAGCAAAAGGAAGAAAGAAGAGAAACTAGGGGGCCAAGAAGGTGCCGTTTCCCCCCGGTTAGAAGAGGTATCTAACTAAAGGAAAACAAGCCCGGTACATTTGGTCTGATCTTGATGGCATTATCAATTATACAAATGTACAGGCACACAGAATACAACAGAATAATATATTTCATTCATTACTGTTACCACCCGAATGATGCAGCATGATATGACGTACTTATCTCCATTTGACCTTTTCTTTTTCCATTCATGTGTGCTTTGATATTTATCAAATGTGAAATATAGTCTACGCTTCAACATCAACAGATCAGATTTAAGCCTCTAAAGGAAAGAGGAAAAAAAAGGGTTCAAATTAGGTCATTGTTTATTTGTTTGTAATGATACTTCATATAGCATATGCAGGTCACACATTCCCCATCTGATCTTGTTGGTTCAAAGAGTGAGGTCACATATAATAATTCTGTTCCTAGTAAATTAAGTCAGCCAGGTACACTTATCTATACAGTAACATGTGTGTCATCACATTCCAATACACTAACAACTGCATTTATGACCTGGTCATCTATTCAAATATTTTCACTGTATGATAAGTAACCTAGGAAGCACATCCACTCCAATGAACATGTTGTGTCCGTGTCCAATATTGGAGTTAGTATAGCGGAATAGGCCTAATCCCTTAGTCCCGGAGGACTCGAATGTTCTTATGGGTTGTTTGATCTTTTTCTATTTCTAGGTTTTTGTATATCTTGTATCTATATAAGAGACATTTTGGCCTCCATCATCAAATATGACGTTATTTCATTACTTTCTTCTTCCAACACGGGACAGAGCACATATCAAGCATGTGCTCAATGTGTCCAAAATTTGAAAACAATTTCCAGAATTTTGTACACAAATTGGATGAGGGGCAGACACCACGCAGACATGTGAGACCCTTGTACCGCACAGCATTGTTACTTCTTTTACTCTCTAATATTTAAAGTGAGGTTATATGTTCACCAGTGTATGAAACATGGAGCTAAATGATGTTCAAATCTTAATTACGTTAATAGTTGATTTACTTCTAAAAACTATATCAATTTTTAATATAGTTTATGGAGGCATTATCAAACAATTACAGCATAACAAATATACTATTTATTTATTTATTATCCTAGTTTTTCAAGATTTGTTGTGTTTCCGCATCTGTGTCACGTCTTGTATCTGTGTCCATGCTCCACATTAAATAACATTCCATATATGTGCTACTCTGCTCAGGAAGGATGCACACAGGAATTTAAGCACGAGTACATCAAGTATTAAATAACAGAAAAGAATTATGCCTAAAACAGGATTGACAACAATTAGAAGTGAATGGCAACATCCATTTGATGCGTTTTTTTCTGACTTGTCAGAGTGCATAAAGGTAATATGAGGAGGCATCATGCTGATTTCTGGGATCTTACATATATTTGAACCATAGATAATTGTCATAACATTATTCCAAGAAAAATATAAAGTCATTCAGGTTATATACTAACAGTTCAATAACCAACAAAACAAGTTTAGACGCGTTCAAAATATGTGATGATAATACGCATGTTAAGAACACAGTTCCAGATGTACAAGACTATAAATTGACATGCCGAACAACAAAAGAAGGATAATATCCATCCAACTACAACATACCTTTCCCAGCTTTTCTGGTGTCAATTCCTGAAACCTTGGAACAATCCTCCCACCTAAAAACACAGACAAATGAATGAAACAACCACACAAGCTACCTTACAAAAATAATTATAGCTTTGTCATGGAGCCAAGAATACCAGTAGCTATCGCAATTAACTCCAGTTCCACACCACCAACCCAACGGACAGCAGGCAAGTTTCGGTGCATTAACAAATGGTTTGCTTCATCATCGAAACCCCATTGACAAATAACTAAGGTTGCACCAACATCCTGCAGTAAATCAGAGCGTACTAAGTGAATAAGTGAAAAATATATACAAGTTAGCTTAATACCTTAACCAATTTAAGAACCAAATAAAAACATCATACAACCCTACGTGATCGGAGAATGCCTACCTCCACAAGACCCACAACAGAAAATGCAAGCTTACAACAGCCCTCCCCAATTCCCATAATGCTCAAAGCCAAATGCACAGAATTTCACCCAATTCTTGAAATGCAACACACCATTTGCTCATATGTTTTCAACACATATCTCACACCCTTTCAAAATACACTCACTCCGAGTGACATTACCACACCACATAAAGTACTAAAAAAAAGGTTCTTCTATCACCCTTTTCTCGCCTCCACAATCAATTCCGCATTGCTTATTTAAATGCTAAGATCGGCATTGCATACCCAATGCCACCATGACCCTGTTCCACACTCTTATCTATCAATGAGAAATTCTCTGTATATCAAGGTTGGAAAATAATTCAAGTTCGCATGTTCTATATGACATAAATGATCATTTACTAGTTAACAAAGCATGAAATTCATAGTTCAGAGAAATTTATCAGTAATGCAGCCCCACAACCGAGCTTTTCTAGCTTGCAGGCATAATAGCTAAAGCTAAAGCTACCGAATATAACTAGGTACATACCTTGCATTTTTGAACCATTTCATCAAAATATTTCTGCTCTTGTTGACGCAGAGTTTGGAACTTCTCCACAGTATCAATGTCAACCTTATGCTTTGTCTTTGGCTTCGGTGGCTCAAATGGGCAAGTTAAGATAGCAATTTTTGCATTTTCAATGCGCTTCGGCATCTGTGGGTGGCTCATATCCTTGTCAACAATAATTCCATTAATAAGCTCAGTATCCTCCAATTTTCCTCCCACCTTTCCTTCCACTTTGATCATATCTAAATTCACATCCTTCCTCTCCAAGTCTGCAACTGCTAAAACTGCTTTGACGGCAATCTCTGCTAAAGGGCGTTTGCACCGGTTGACACTAGGGAAGTTGAAAAAAAAGAAGCATAAAATACATATAGGAAAACTATAACATACTCATCCTGGACACTATCTACATTAATAAATTGATGGAAATGATGATCTCAATAAAATAGTTCTCCAGCAAAAAGAAAAACAGTAATTTGTACATGAACAATACAATCATCTTGCCAGAAAATCAAGAATTTGCTGATGATATTTATATTCTTATTATAGAGAAAAACTATGGTGGAAAAGTAAATAAAAACCTCATCAGAAAAAAAATCAGAATGCAATGAACAATGAAAAGAGAAACAAATAGCATGACAGGCATCTATGCATGTCAGAAAACTCACAGTATTTCTGGTGCTGTGTAATTAGGCTCACCAGTGTAATCTGTATGTTAAGTACAAATGACTTTCGTTGCCTTAAAAGAAGGATGAATTTTGTGAAACAGTTTTTTAAATGCACATACAGATTGAACAAATGATCCAATAACAGATTTTTTTTTTTGAATAAACAATAATAGAATCAGATTAATACTGTATCAGACATGTCTCAGTAACAGCTGACACTGAAGGAAAATAATGCATCACCATCTATTGACACTAGAAGAGTTCTCTAAGTTTGAAAGTCATTCATTTAAGGACAAATATTTTGGGTAACAAACATATTATTATCTATAGGTGATACAGTATTAGAGGAAACTTTTGAATCAAACTTAAGAAAATTTGACTCCAGCATGTACTATTATACTAATATAAAGCTGAGCCATGAAATGAAAGATTGAAATCTGGAAGAAAATGTGAGTAAATCAAAGCTTTGAATAGGTAGTTCTATACTATAAAACCATATTGATATGAAAATTCTAAATACATAAATTACATTGATTTATTACAGTCCAAATGAAACCATCATTGTCAAATCTATAACTAGAGAGCATCTGTATTTTCCCTAGCGCTTTTCATTTTTCAAAAAAAAAAAAAGCATACCTCTGGAACGTTATCAGTTTTGTATTAGCCAAAATGAATGAACTGGATACATGTCAGTTATAAAATCAGACACCCATACCGAAATATGATGCCAATTACCATGAGGCTTCTAGCCAAGCATTAAACTTAAATGACAAATACTTCAATGAAGCACGCAACATGACACATCCAAATTAATTATCCATCTTGTCTCTTCCTCTCTTCTTAACTTTATTAAGAAATTCTAATTTCTCTCAAAAAAATTTATTAAAAAATAAATAACAATAACTTATTAATAAGATAGAAATAATAGTTATTAAAGTTATTCTTATTGCTTTTGTTATATTAATTAATGTTAATAAAAATAATAATAACTTTAATAAGAACTTATTATTCTTATTGATATAAGTATTGTTATTCTTACGTTCCAGCACAAAGCAAGAACATGATAAATAAATGACACCTTCCAGATAACCATAAAGTAGAAGAATGAAATACTTACATCTTTGATGACAAAGTAGTCATGCAGACTTGCACGAGTGATTCTATGTTCGTCAAACTAAATTCAAATTTTTGGGAAATGTGATCTAAATGGTCCACAGCTATCCTGGAAGCCATCTCATAGCCCTCCGCAACCCTAATAGGGTGGATCCCACGTTCCAGGAGCCGCTCAGCCTGCTCTAGAAGCGCACCAGCCATTACAACCACTCCAGTGGTGCCATCACCTATTTCGTAGTCTTGGCTCCGGGACAACTCAACCATTAGCTTCGCGATCTGATTATCAACATCCATTTGTTCCAGGATCGTTGCCCCATCATTTGCTGCCACAAGCATGTAAGTGGTGAATAAATTTCTTATATTAAAGAACCACACTAGATTGCAATCTAAATGAATTAATGATCTTTGCATTATAGATCATAAGATCAATAAATCTTCCTAATTCTTGCTTTTTTTTATAAACTAAAACAGATGCAACTCATGAAGATCAAGATGAAGTAGGGTTTAAGCTATCGATCAACATCCTACGTAGTCCAATGCATAGTTCTTCAAATCATAATCACACTGGGTTACTCAAAAAGAACAAAATCCCTTGTTTTAAGAGGGGAACCCAATCAATATATCAACATTTCTGCATTTAAAAGTTCATAAAACAAATCAAATCTCCTTATTTAGGTCATAATAAGCCAAAAAGTGAGATCCAATAAGACAGAACACACTTTGCACTCTTCATGAATCAGTAGAACATTCCAACAAAACATCATTCTCCCTCTGAAAAAGACCATAAACATGTTCCCAAATCCCAACTCTCTAATAAGAGAAACCCATATTAAAAAAAAAAACCCATATTAAGAAAACCCACTAGTATCGCCCCCCCAAAAAAATCCCATTTTGAATGAAATGCATCAAACAAAATACCACCCATTCCCATAATAAAAACCCTAAACCCCATCCAAACCACTTCAAATGAATTCCAAAGAAAACCCAATCGATAAATTCACCAAAACCCATACCATCATTCACAAAAACTCCCCAAAAAATCTCATTTTGAACCAAACCCATCCAACAAAACACCACCTTTTCCCCCTAACCACCACCCAAAAACCCAATAAACAAAAACAACTTCAAAAAAGACCCATTAAAAACACACTCAGAGAGAGAGAGAGAGAGATACTGATGACGACGTCTCCGTCAGGGCTCTGGAGAATCTTGTCCATGCCCTTGGGACCAAGAGAGGTGCGGAGGATCCTGGCCACGGCCTTTCCGGCGGAGATGTTGGCCTTCTGGGCATCAAGACCCCTCAGACGGTTCTTCTGCTCCTGCTCCTTTATTATTATGAACGGCCTCCCGAACTCGTCGAAGGCCAACGCCATGGTTTGGGGGGTTCGAGAATACGATGTGTTTCGAGGTCTGAGAATAGGTAGACTGAGAGCTAGACTTGGAGAAGAGAAGTTTTGAGAAGAAAAGAAGCCCACGAAAATTTTCTTTTAGTGGCGCTATTACAAGTATCTCTTTATGTCAATATTAGTGATCAAATCCAGGTACGACTGGATCAATGTCACAAATACCAAACAATTACCAAACAATTTACTATATAGTTTTATAATTTATAGATTTTGCAGTTCAATACTAATTGGACTAACTGCAACTAATCCTGACTAGATTCGAACTCCAACTTCAGTCTATATACTTTGTCAGCTAGCGCGCGTTGGACTATTAGATTTTCTAACATTCGTGGTCGTTCGATCGTATCATATCTAAATAGGTAAAATTAAGACGCGTTTTAAAAAAAAGTATAAAATTTAATTGATTTTATTTTAATTTTCAAATTTGATAGAATATCTCAATCATAAGAAAAATTGCTAATGAATTCTAAGTCAGGTTAGTAGCTCTTGATCTAGAAAGAGATTTATTATTTCTCATACAAGTGTTGGAGTTAGATCTAAGAGGTCATAATGAAGTCATGCTAGGGTTAGCATTCAATTGACATAAAAATCAATTTTAATTAACATTTAAATTAATTTTTCTAAAATTATGTAAACAATATTTGTATATTATATTTTTAGTAGTTATGTATGTGCAAATGCACATGAATAACGTGCAACATATTTTTTATTATTATTTATGTCAAATAATTTAGTTACATAACACATTCATAATTATGACGTGGAGGTTCAAAAATAAGAAACCTAACGTTTATTAATTCATCAATTTTTTCAAAATATATTCTTTTTTTTTCTTCCGAGATTCTCTCTATTTATGTTTTAAAACTAATTGTATGATGCCTAACAAATTGTTTTAAAATATTATTTCAATTGTTGCAGTGAAGGTTGTCAATGAAGTAAAATTGGAATATCTATATTGACGGTTTAAATTACATAGTACTCTCAACAATAAAATTGATAATATTTTTTGAAAAAACTGTAAAAAAAAATTAGGCCCTCACACTATGACATATCTCATACACTATGATAGCGCAGTGTAAGGAATTACAGACATGATTAAAAAATATTTAAATTTTTTAATGTTATCTTTAATGATCGATTATATGCATGTAAAAACAAATATAGTAGAGTTGTTGAATTGTTAAAGAAGAGAGATATTCTCTATGCAACAGTGCCACCCAGTGATAGACTGAGCTTAGTTGAAGCTCTTGTTTGCACAATCTCTGAAAAAAAAATACTGTATAGGGAAGGGAGAGGTTATTGGGCTGGGAAAAAGCAAACCCAATGACCCAACTCAACCCAATGACCCAACTCGTGGGTAGTTGGTCCCGTCCGGCTTTGGCACGGTGAAAGTTAATCATGATTCATGTCTTTTTTTTTTTTAATGATCCTTCAAGGACTCAAAATAAAATATCATCATTTTTCTTTGTGCCTACAGGAACACAAGTAGCCACTATATATTATATAGTCATTCAGGATAATTTTTTTTTATTTTTTATTATATATATATATATATATATATATATATATATATATATATATATATATATATATATATAGTCCTTCAAGGATACATTTTAGTCGTATATTTCACGTGATCCTTAAGGGATTCATGTTATTTGAATTTTTGTATAGTTGGCCCTGTAGGGACATATCTTTCACATGATCCTTTAGAGATCCATGTTATCATATCTTTCTTCTTTATTTTTAAATGGTCTTTAAAATATCCTAAAAAAAATTTCATACCTTTTGTATGGTCCTACAGAATATTGTTAATCATAACTTTTACATGGCTCTTCAGGGACACATGTAGTCATAATATTTGCTTAGTCCTACAGGGACACATGATTTTGTAACATCAAATATTCATAAAATATCAAAATTGACATGACCTGTAAAAAAAATATAGGCTACACGTATATTTTTAATAACAATAATTCTGAAACATTAATGAGTTGAGAATGTTGAATGGAAAAAATTTTGAATTTATACATGCTATCAAAACAGTGAGATGAAGGCCAATAAATTCATGAATCTCATGTTTCTATATATTACAATCATGTACACTGTGCAATTAAGAATTCCCCTTTTTCATATGTATTTTCCATATGAATACGTACACTGTACACTGTAATTTGGGCGCATATCATGATTAGAGAACTTTATGTACAACATGTTTATGCGATATAAATAGAATACATATTCAAGTGCCTAGGAAAAAAAGGAATGCAAAAGCTATCATGATTCAACAATTAAAACGTCAATATAGCATCTAGAAAAGCATCTAGAAAAGTTGTACCTAATCAAGGGAACTAATATATCATTTATAATTATTTCCCTTAGCAGTGTATTTCACAGCATAGAAATCAGAGTATTAAGTTGAAACTAATAAGACATGTATGCCCCGATTTGAATAAAGAATATATAAATATATACACCTACCATTCAGCCTAAGAAAGTTGTTCTCATTGCATCTATACCATAAAATATATAGACGCAACAGATCGAGGAATTAAGAATCAAATGGTTGTAGTTAGGGCTGCAACTTAGACGGGTTGAGTTCGGGTTGACCCCAACCCGAACCCAACCCGAATTCCAAAATTTCCAACCCTAACCCGACCCAACCCGATTTTTAACCCGAATTGGACCAACCCGAACCCAACCCGAAATTAAATAAACTAACCCGACTTAACCCGAATTGGACCAACCCGACCCCAACCCGATTTTCAACCCGAATTGAACCAACTCGACCCAACCTGAATTTTTAACATGATGTGTAAATTAAATAATCAACCCCACCCAACCCATAAGATTAGCTAGGTTTACCTAAAATTTGGACTACCCATATTAGAAGTTACAAAATAAACGGTCATGATCTTTTTTTAACTATTAATTTACGGGTTCGGGTTGGGTCGGAGGCCAACCCGAACCCAACCCGATTTGTGAGTCAACCCGAATTGGCCAACCCGAACCCGAACCCGAACCCGATTTGATCAACCCAACCCATGTAAAAATCGGGTTCAACCCGTCGGGTTCGGGGTCAACCCAACCCAAGTTGCAGCCCTAGTTGTAGTCAATAAGATTGATATTTCTATTTGAAATCAATAAGTCATGGAAAATAAACTATTGACTTATGTAGCTTACCAATTAATTAGATTGTATCCATGGGATCGGATGATCTCAAATACTACACATACAGCAAAACAAATGAAAAAATATATCGATTACATAATCAAGTATCTTGAAGAAGGTTTTAAAAAATAATGCTCGAACTCGTGAAAAAAAAAATTTAATAAAAAATGTCTCTATCACTTTAGACGGGGACTATATATGTGCCCTGTATATATAATTTGTATCAAACCATAGTAATTTCAAAATAGATTATTATTAACCCATCAAACATACAAACCTATTTTGTTGAGAATTTCTTCTTGCATAAATGTATATGTGAATCACAATTCAAACATTCATACAAATTTGATTATGAACTTCGGATTCATGCACATGTTACTCACATGACATAAGAATATTGAACATGGCCGAAAGTGGATTTACATACATACATATATATATATATATATATATATATATATATAGGCGAGCGATTAGGTGCGGCGAACGGCAGGTGCGGCCGCGACGTGGGCCATTCGATCGCGGGTCCATCGCATCCAACGGTCGACGTGAATCGCACCCGACCGTCCGATGCGATGGACCCGTGATCGACGGCTCGCGATCGACGCCGCACCTGCCGTTCGCCGCAGATAATCGGCCATCTATATATATATATATATATATATATATATATATATATATATATATATATATATATATATATATATATATATATGCAACATAGAGTATGAGATCAACACCCCTTTTTTGTAATATAAATTTTTTTATAAAATTGTATATTATGTTGTATACAAAAAATCAAATAAAATTCATGATGATTTGAATATCATGAACTCAACAAAATATAAACCTCAAGAGTGTCGTCGTGCTGATAACGTGTTATAAAATAAAAGGGAAAGAGATGGAAACACAAAACAAACACAAGATAATTTGAGGCACAAGAGGGGTAGCGAAAGTATTCTTCAAGAACTTCTCATTTTATTTTTATGCTTTTGATGTTTGAATAACCCTCTATTTATAGGGATAACAACCACAATATCTCATTTATGTATTTACAATATACATATATATATACATGAATGTACAATTAATATCACACACTAATATATACATGCACCAAGAGGTCATCCACAATTACATGCATCTACAATTACATGCACCTACAATTACATGCACATTCATTATGCATGTATTTACAACAGTATTAGTATTATAAAGGGGGATTTGTAGCCCTTCAACCGCCTCTATGTACAAAAAAAAAAAAAAAAAAGTGGATAGTTGGGCGTAATACAGTGACCCCCAAATGAGGTAATTTTGCCAGGGAAGTGGGTTGTCAAGTTTCTGCATATCAAAACCCCCCTCAGTTTCCAATTTTGACTAGTTTTCGGGTGTTGCGTGCATGTTATCTTTCAAATGATTTCTTTTCAAGACTTTGAGAGTTGGTATAGCATTGATTAGTTTTGGTTTACATGTTCTTGTAGGTGAAAGGGTCGGGTCTAGTTTTGGATTTATACTATATGCATATTTATTAGGCCTGTTAACGGGTCGTGGGTCAATTTGGACTTGACCCGATAAAAGGAGCAAATGCTTAACCTGAAGGATCTGACTATCAAAACATGTCGAGTATGGGTTCACTCTAACCCGATCATATGGACCCGATTGACCCAATCTAAATACTATGTGATTTTTTTATTATTTATGATCCAACATTCCAACCTAACACTCATGATTCAACCAAACTTTTATAACTAAATATTGAATAATCATTTAAAATTTTAAACATTTGAAATATTTTTACAACCTTTTGACTTCACGTAAAAGTATAATAATCCAAACCATATTTTAAATGTTATCTCATAAAACATTAAAAAATCAAAATAGTGAAGAACTATTTATAATACATTATGCTCTATTAAAAAGAAAAAAAATGAAGTCATTGTAGGCTTTTAAGAAGTTCTTCAACCTTTTTTTGTCTGACATGGATTTGTTAATGGATCAATTCGATTCGACTCAAGACCCGATATGAACCCGATTTAAAGGACCAAACAATCAAACAGCTAGTTGACAGTCCTAGAATTCATGTTTCACATCATACTTAACTCATTACTTTGTAGATTATAACTATAAGTTTTTGAATGGAGCACGGCATCATACTAATTATTACTTAATGACATGATTATCTTTTATATGACGGCATGACACAGATGCTTTGGTAACTATAGTTAATTATATTATTTTCCTATGCATGTGTGATTGGATTGCAAATATTATTTTTTGGGTAATTAGCACTTTTAGCCCCTGAAATTTAAAAAATTGTAAAAATAGCCCCGACAGTCGAATATTAGCAAAAACTAGCCCCGGTGAGAGACTATACAGGAGACGGATTATATATAATCCGTCTCCCGTGTTGTAAAATTTAAAAAAGAGGGCCCGTTTTACTACAGGAGACGGCATATATATATGCCATCTCGTTGGCATATATATATGCCGTCTCCTTTAGATTTTTTTTAAATTTTTTTTCCCTTTTTAGTTTTTGTTCAAATATAATCCTGCATTTGATACAGTGTATAACCCTGCTTGAACATAGATGAAAACATATGAAAATGCTGCTATAATGAAATAAAACAATTTAAATGAAATAAAACAGAAGTTATATAAATTACAATCACTTCATTTGATGTTTGTGCATGAAAGATCATATATATAAACATAGATTGTGTCTCATATATACAATCATCCAAAAAACTTAAGGAACCCTTTCTTTTTTGCTTTTCTTGGAGCAGGAGGTGCTGATGAAGAGGGTTCATATGTGGCTGTAGAAGATGGCGCAGCTGATTGAGACGGAGTGGTAAATGGTTCACCCGATCTCCGACTGGAAGTAGTAGAAGTGCCCCAAATCCTGCGTGGCCCACGAACGTATGTCTGGAGGGTCATATGTGGAGCCTGATATGAAACTGGAGCTGGTTGTGGGGGCTGCTCTTCCAATTCTGGCTCCAGTCGTACCTCACCAAAGAACTCGTCAATAGTGAATTCAGTATCGTCTACTGCTCTAAATGCACTGTCATCTATGACATCCCTCGTATAATCAGCATCATCTGTATCTGCACTGGAGGTACTCGGTGGCCCCATCATCGCCTCTGCATAATCACGTGCCACAGCAATTATACGTCCCCACTCATCATAATTGGGGTACAACACCAACCCCCTTGCAAGCACCTCAGCCATATTCTGTGTAAGTCCCCCTGTTTATGAGATATGACATTATAATAAGTGGTTATAAAATAATTTATTGCTTTATACAAATGTAACAAATGTCCAAGAAATTACCGAATGTTGTGCAACATAGCCTGGAGGGTGGTGTGGGGGTGGTGGAGGTGTGATATGTCTCACTGTTCTCTCCCAATACCACTCCATATATCTCCTTGAACTTTTGGTCTGATGCAACAGGTGGATGTGATCCAAGCGGTGGTCCCAACGCTCGATGAAAGTCTGGTGGTATACCATCCAATTAGTATCCTGTTTACCTCGTCTGTTCACCCGGTCGATGACCTCTACAGTAGATGGTATGTCTTGATGCACTCCAAATTGACGTGTCACTCGATCAGGCACGTGCATCTCCACAATGTCAAAGCAAATCAATGGGACCCTGGCCAACCACAACTCCATGTGATCCAAACACGATGGTGGTAGTATCTCATATGTCCCAAGATAAGGCTGCCAGATAACCTACCAAAAATCCATGTTGAGACTATTAGTATCACAATCTCAGTTGTATATATTGTGTGTGCGATGTAATAATAAAAGAGTGAATCACCTGTGACTCAAGCTGGTAGTCCAACTGTGCTCTATAGTAAATCAAAACTCGTGAATTTTCATCAAATCTCTGAGTCACCTTCCACCTGATAATGAGGAATTTAGTGAAATCTGATCATCGCAGTCTTTGATAATAGAAGATAAAAAAATGTATTACCTTGCTCCCAAAGGTCTATCTCCAAGCACAAAATCAGAGTCATGCAAATCCGGTCGTCCAACGTGTAATCTCTCCCATGACCATATCTGTCGGAACAAACAAACAAACATTATGGTCGATAAGTGTTAAAAAAAAGAATGTTCTACATCAGAACTTGGAGTTTTCATATCACCTGTAGCAGCGAATAAAATCCATGAGATCCTGCAGACGTCCTCTCTCCAAGCACACTACCCTTGTACAGCGCTCTATACAAGTGTGCCAACGCAGCTGCACCCCAAGAATAAGAACCAGCATCATCCAAATCTCCCAGTAGATAAAGATAGCATGCGTGTATCTTATTTCCTGTGCCGTCAGCGAAGATGGTTGATCCAATAACAAATAGGATGTATGCCCTCGCATACTGCTGGAGGATGTCGTCGTCCAAATCAATATCTGGTACAAAGCTGAAGGTTTCTTTAAGCCATGCCAGATAAATTCTACCGCCCTTGATCTTTTCTGCAGGGGGGCAACACCTAACAGCTCCTCACAAACGGCTCCCCAGTCATCGCAGTCTGTGATACCGGTCACGGGCTTGCCATCAATAGGAAGCCCAGTCAGAACAGCAACATCCTGAAGTGTGACGGTCATCTCGCCATGTCGCAGATGAAATGTATTAGTCTCTGGTCTCCATCTTTCTACGAGTGCTTGTAACAGTCGATGATCTGATCTGGTATATCCCATCTGCGTCAAATGGTAAAATCCCGATGCCCTCACGTATGGCTCGATGCGTGGATCCATGACCCAGTGACGCAATGCCGCCATGTGGATCGTGAACTTCATGGTATCGGTCTGTGTCAAATTGAATCAGTTCGTTAAATAAAATAAATGTAAACCACAATAATAACACAAGAGATAATGAGATTCTTCCGGATATACCTGTCCCTGAAATCCATGATGAGACCTATGAGATCCCTGAAAATACAGCAAATCATCCACAACGGGTCCATGCCACTCACGTATCTCCATCACCTGTATTCCCTGTACACAAATTAATATGGCAGTGACAAATGGATAATGAATTTATCATCATATGATATTGAATTTAGCAATTTATACCAGCATTTGTATTTTTTAGTGGACATTTATTTTTTCTATGACCTTTCTGGTGACAAGTTGAACATGTATATCTTAGGCTAGGATCCCTGGAGTCCATATGCATACGTCGGCGAGTTGACACGGGGCGTCCCGCTTGTCTCCTAACTTTCGGTGGGATGAAGATAGGATCATTTTCTGTAGAAATCGGCCATCGACTTTTATCATCAACAGAGTGGAATCGGGGTGCATAAGTGTGTCTATATGCCTCTGAAGAAAGCCAATGTGACACATATCTACCAGGTTGATACGAGCATACCCGCAAGCCGCTATGACATGTGCACATGGATAGTGAAACAATTTCGGAACATGACATTGACAATCTGCATGGTCAGAATACAAGAAGACAATGTACGTAACCGCATTCTTGTCTTGGACATTGAATTCTGTCCTATCAAGCCTTCTTACTAGCATCGCCCTCGCATCATGTGCAGTCCTCTCCAAACGCTGGTGCATAGATGACACATGTTCACCCGACATGCCCTCGGCCGACTCACGCCTCGTATAAAAATACTCTGACACCCGTATGAATGTCTGTTGTAATATGGCAGTGACTGGCAATCCTCTGACACCTTTCAATACACTGTTCATGCTTTCTGCTCTATTGGTGGTCATCGTGCCATGACGACGACCATCGTCATAACAAAGGGCCCATTTTTGTGGAGGAACTTGATCAAGCCATGTGCGAGCTTGGGGGGAGGCACTTAGAATCTTTCGCATTTCTTCAGCAAATTGGTTTGGACATTTCAAGGTGGCAGCCCTCCACACCTGGTCACTTAACTCCTTTGATTTTACAGTTTTTTTGAAGTTGTCTATCATGTGTCTCATACAGAAACGATGGTGCCATGTCACACCTTCTTCCTCGATCTCAGCCATAGCTGCTATGATACCCAAATGCCGATCAGATATGACACACACGTTGTTTATACAACCAACGGAAAAGAACAAGTGCCAAATGAAGAAGAGCCAACTGGTTCTGTTCTCGGATTCAACTATAGCAAAGGCTATCGGAAGCAAACCATTTTCTGCATCGCAAGCAGTGGCTATGAGGAGATTTCCTTTATATTTTCCATATAGATGTGTTCCATCGATGCAAAGTAGTGGACGACAATGTTTGAAAGCCTCCAAGGCTGGTCCGAAAGCCCAATAAACACGTTCAAACTGTCGGATCGGTCTGCCCATGTTATTCTCTTGTATGACAGGGCCTTCGAAGACCACATCTGTTCCTGGATTAGACCTCCTTAGGGCATCAACATATAAAGGCAACTCAGCATATGACTCCTCCCAATTTCCAAATATCCTCTCCATAGCTTTCCATTTGGCACGGTGTGCCTTTGAATATGATATTGTGTAGTGATGATCAGCACGTATCCTGTCCATTATCTCTTGTGGACTGATTCTGAAATTGTGACGAATCGTTGGCATAATTAGCTGAGAGATATAATCAGAACTAAATTGTCTGTGATTTGAGCTGAGCAGAGGATCCAGGCATGTATGAGGATCTCTCAGAGTTGAAATCTTGAACATTTCTGAACCACGGACCCTCCTTGCATATAATCTCCAATTACATCCATCATTTATACACTGAACGACGTATTTTTCTGCATTTGATTTCACCACATGACATTGTACACATTTCTTTATGCTCCATGTTCGGATAGCATTAATGAGTGACTTCTTATTCACGAAAATCTGACCAACCTCAAGTTCATTACACGAAGAAGATCCGATTTCATAAATGCATGGATGAATATTTTCTGCCACCGCTTGCTCCATAAGAACATGTGTAGGATACATTTGAGGAACACCTTGTTCATGGGTGGCAACTGTGTCCACCTGATTGTCTTCCTCAGTATCAGCCCCTTCAACCCCTTCAACCCAGTAATCTTCACGATCCTCTTCTCCTTCCTCAGTATCTTCTCCAACTTCCTCTTCTTCTTCTCCTCCTCCTCCTTCTTGATCTTCTTCTTCTTCATTGTTTACTTCAATTCCCTCACGAATATCGTTCCAACCCATGTCAACAAATGGGGACCTATAAATGTAAACACATTATTCTTAAACATATGAATACACCCACCAAAAACATCCTATAAACCCTTCATACTTACAAATGTGGTACATTGACACTCCCATGTGCATTGGTTGGTGTTGCATCAATCTCATTTTCTTGGGTACATGGAACGAACGACGACGATGAAGGTTGATATGGATCACGAACAATGGAGGGATATGAATCTTCTGCATTAGAATTCCTCGCACCAAAGCCTCTTTGTATGATCTCTTCTTTCTCTAACCATAATTGAATGACATGCACGTGCTTTGGGTACAACATTATCATCACTTTCACACCCATATCATCTTCAAGAGGGGCACCCAAACTCTTTCCGTCGTGAGTGGGATGCACAACACTCATGTGTAATTTATAACGTCTTGGATCAGTTCCCGTCAAATGGTACATCAATTGAAGTAAATCCACATAAGAGATCTTCTTATTTATGATGGTGGTTTTTCTGGTACCACCTTCATAAAATGAAGTATCTTCACGTTCAACAATCCTCCCGTTAAAAGAGTACATTAACGGGACATCGGATTTCTTTACCATCTAAACCATAAATTATTCAACATAGTAAATATATTTGTAAATTGATAATAAAACATTCCATCCAACACATACATATTAAACACTATAACATTAATGCAACACATACAATTGAAAATTTCTTCAATGGCCAAATAATTTTTTAAAATGTTTCCTAAGAGACCACATTGAATTTTATCCAAAGGCATTTGAATTTTTAAAAAAGTTTCCTAAGAGGCCACATTAAATTTTCTAAGGCCTTTGAATTTTTCAAAAAGTTTTTATACATGACAATCAAATTTTTAAAATTTCTTTTAAGATTGGAAATTTATATTAACAAATAGGAAATTTTGGGAGAACCAAAAACAAAATAAAATTAACATTTAACTTAACAAAACATCATACAAGGAACATGTCAATAATAAATCAATACATTGAACATTCAACATTCAGGGTTTTGATTAAAAAAATAAAAATTTAATGAATAAAATCAAAAGAATTGATAAATAAATAAATAAATTCAAGTACATTTAGGGTTTTGAAGTTTACCTTTGGATAAAAAGTTGATTTTGATGATCTTTTGGGCTAGATCTTAGGCTTGGTGGGTGAAAGAAAAAAAAGGGGGGGCAAATTGCGGGTGATAGGAAAAATTGACGGGGACGGGGATTATATATCCCGCGTCCCACGAGACGGCATATATATGCCGTCTCCTGTAGTAAAACGGGCCCTCTTTTTTAAATTTTACAACACGGGAGACGGATTATATATAATCCGTCTCCTGTATAGTCTCTCACCGGGGCTAGTTTTTGCTAATATTCGACGGTCTGGCTATTTTTGTAATTTTTCAAATTTCAGGGGCTAAAAGTGCTAATTACCCTTATTTTTTTTAGAGTTTTGCTACACATGTCCTAGTTTATAAGCCCCTTTCATCCGCTTCATGAGGTGTCAAAATATTACTGGCTACTTGGTTGACTTTTACAAAAAGGCAAAAAAGTAAAATACAAATTTACTCCTAATTAAAACACACATTCTCTCACTCCATTTCCCTCCTTTTGTGGCGTTTTTTTAGTTTTGTCTTCCCATCCCTTTTCACAATTTGGGACATGTACATTTATTGATACTACATGATATATTGATTATTAAATTTTATCTGTTTCAAAGAGTGAAGGGACCTCGTCTGGTTTGCCCCTTTTTCCTATGGATGTCTAACATCATTGTTTTAGTGGTACAAAATGAGGAAACAAACCATAGTACCCTTTTCAATGATGGTTCAAAGGATCCTATAATAGTTGTAGTTTATACAATGTGATATTACAGTAATTTTTTTTTTAAAAAATGTAAAATCTTTTTTTTTAAAAAAAACATACATTTTTATTTTCAATTTGTTTAAAGTTGCAAAATGTAACTATATTTGAAATGTAACTAACTTCGTGTATGCACAACTATTGTATATGTGTATTCTATTGTACGTGTATCATACTTTAAGAGTATGTATGTTTACATGTGTATGACATGTAATATCAATTGCTGCATGTCAAAAAAAGATAGAGAAACCAAAAGACAAGAACCACACAATATTAACTGTGTTTCAGAATATGTGATTAACTATTAGAGGGATGTAAACAACTTTAAAGAATATATATATTCATATTGGTTAATGTTAATGTTATGATAAATGTAACTATCTTTAAATTGTAACTAATTTTTGTTAAGACTGTGTCACTTTTAAAGGTCAAATATCGCGTTTTATTTATTTTAATAGTTCGGGCATTCAGTTTCAAAATCTAACTGCATATTTGTGGTTCTGGTGTTCACTTGGGCTTAAATGGAAGTTTTTGTAGCATTTTGAGGTCTTTTAGAAATTATGCAGTTTCGATTGGTATTTGGATTTAATTTTGTTAATGCCCAAGATGAAGTAGTAAAAATCCGATATTATCACGAGATGTTCAGTTTTGAGATAGCTTTCATACAAAAGTGGAATTAGATCAACTGGATTTATGTAATAAAAGTTATGTGTATTTTCCTAAGTATAACCCGGGGATGAGAAAATCCTGGCAGCAGCCCTGTTCGACGTTAACTCACATTTTAAAATAGCTGGAGGGGTTATTTGATCTGAGCATAAACATGAAAGTTGTAGATAATCTTCTTGGCTTTCCAATGGCTTTTGAATTGAGCAATTCGGAGCTATATTGAAGAAGTTATGGCTGTTCTAGTCAAGGCCGCACAGTTTTTTTTAGGGAGGGCAGTTTGGTAATTTTTCCCGGACTTCAAAGTTGCATTGGATAGGGTGAGTCGGTGAGTTGTTGCTGGTTATGTGTGTGGGAAAGAGAGGCCGAGAGCACTTCGGCGAGAGAAAAACAAAAGGGAAAAATTAGGAAAAATTAGGAAAAGCTTCGTGGAGTATTTTTCGTGCTATACTGGGTAAAATTCTTATTCTTTTCATCGTTATTCTTTATATGGGGTTATTCTATTTTAGTTTTGAATCAAATTTGTGATTTAGGGCTGAAATATAAATATATTTTTGGGGTTGAATGAATAGGAATTTGAATGTTGTTTTTATTGTATCAGTTTAGGATTGTAATGTGGAATATCATGTTTGTCTTGGAGAGATTGAGTAGTGCCTGATTTATGGGGTTATATTCAATATCTGATTGAGTATTATATTTTCATCAGTGGGTTCCTATTTGCATGATTTAGGAGATGGATTAGGGGCAGTCCAGCTTGGATTATAAGTTGTGAGGTGAGTAAATTCATCCCTTGTTGTCCTTACGTATAATTCTACTATGTGTGAGTGTTTTCAAATTTAATTCATGCGGGTGTGGCTGTGGTGGATATATGAATGGATTATGAGTGTTGATTGTGTAGAACAAAAAGGAAAGATTGGAAATGATATAGTGAAGGAATTCCATGTTGCCTAGCCTTAAAACTTCTTTTACTTGCTGTTGTTATTTTAGCATATCATTTGTTCATGCTCATTGAATTAAATAAAGATTTAGGGAGATGTTGTACGAGTAAAGGCATGAGAAGAACTTCATGTTCTATCCGTTTCTATGTATTTTGTGTTTTCATTTCGTGGCATGAGTCTCTGCTGAATTCAAGTAAAATCTTTTCTTATTGATACATGGTTAATCAGGATATGATGTCTTCATGGATTATCACCCCAACATGTCCAGGAATGTATATGATTTATTTCAGATTTTTTTGGATAAATATTTGGTGTGGTGAAGATCAATCAACTAGGGGTATTTGCTACAGATGCAGCAGTTTTGTTTGATTTCTTCAATAAGTTAATTTACATGTTGGGTGCAATATTAAGAGTTGGTGTCTTCATGAAGTAGGTTATATATGTGTCAGGAAGCTTCATGTTTGATTTGAGAATCATTGGTTGTGTTTTGCAGCTTTCATTGGTGGAAATTGCGATGAATGGGTTTCTATGTGAGTGGTTTAATCCCCCACTAGAGGAGCTCGTATTATGGCTATATCTATTTCTTTTTAGTACATATAAAATGCCATAGTCGTATCATACCTTAATAGAATAACTTATATCTTTGTAGACCATTTGTTAGCAGTAATTGTGATATCTTATATATATATTATGAAGTATAGAGTATGACATTCTATATGTAGTCTTTTGTAGTATTATCTTCTTATTAGTAAATGTTTAGTATGATTGTGTTATATTTAGCTAATGGTATGACATTTATGCTAGCTTACTAGCAGGCCTATGTTGGATTGTATAAAGGGTGTATATTCAAGGTTGTTCATAGCTTATTCAAACAGGTGGTCCTTATATCTCTCTTGTGATAATTGTGCGTATGTTGAATGGTTCAATCAACTTATTTATACAACGAGCATCATATTATTTGGTAGAAGTTTTATTATATACAGCATAAACTCATAATAGTCTTATTCACATTAATGGATGGATTCTTCCATGACTAAAGCCATTTAGTCTTATATGTGAGTGGTTGTGCTTGTATAGTATGAAATGGATACTTCAGATTACTAATATTAGTGAGGTGTTGCTTGAATGCATTATGGGACTCTTACACCTCAAAGGTATTAGAATTTTTACTATCATTATCGCACTCATGATAAATAGTTTAGGCCTATCTGAAATAGGCGGGTGTATGACCAATTTTTAGGGTCATGCCTTCTCATTGTTAAGTGCGAGGACTTAACTGTTTTTCCTTGCGTCCGAGTGATGCATCCGTATGGCAATTCAAAAGGACTCATTAGCATTGTTAATTGCTAGATGACTATAGTTGATCCTTGAGGATCGTATGCGTTGAATGCTTCTCCCCTACCTCGTATCCGCGTTGAAGCTACCCGGTGTTGAAGCTATCCTGGACTATGCCTCCACGTCGTAGGATGTCCAAGGTGTATTTCAACACCATTTTGGCATCGGACCTACCATGGATGGTTTCTAGGAAGAGGGCTACCCGGGAGAGGGCTACCGGAAGGTTAAGGGAATTAGCAGGTTGGTTTCTGTGTCTAGATGAGTATAGTTGATCCTTGAGGATCGTATGCGTTGAATGCTTCTCCCCTACCTCGTATCCGCGTTGAAGCTACCCGGTGTTGAAGCTATCCTGGACTATGCCTCCACGTCGTAGGATGTCCAAGGTGTATTTCAACACCATTTTGGCATCGAACCTACCATGGATGGTTGCTAGGAAGAGGGCTACCCGGGAGAGGGCTACCGGAAGGTTAAGGGAATTAGCAGGTTGGTTTCTGTTTCCAATAGTCCAATTTCACCCCCTAGGGGTGAGGGTGAGGGTAAGTTGGGGTCACGTTGTCATGTGACATTTATATTGGGAATGCTCAAAGTATAATACATCTGTCGAATGATGTGAGACATTGTAGCGTAGTGTACCTCAATTCGATTAGATTTATAGTACTGTGTTATCCAGTAATGATATGCATTATAGTTAACCGTTTGGCTCCTCTCCAAGAGTTCTAAGAGATCCCCCTACGGGTCGAGGGTTAAGGTGAGGTGAGGTCATGCCTTCGCATGATATTTATATATGTTGAGTTTCATCCCATTTTTTTATGATTATTATAGAGCTTGGATTTTTGCCACTCACTGAGCTTGTAGCTCACCCCTCGTGTGTTATTTTTTTACCAGGGATTGGGTTGGCGTGGAGCTAGAGTATCTCTCTGGCGTGGCTTATGCGTGGAGCGTTCCACCTTTCGGTTGGTGAGTACGAGGTTGTCAGCAATCCTATCTTCTTTGTGTGTGTACTAGTAATCGTGCGTGTTGCACATATGATTCTAATTAGACTAGACTTAGACTCTCACAGGACAGTGATTGTGTATTCGGGGCGTAACAAAGATATCGTGCGTGTTGCACATATGATTCTAATTAGACTAGACTTAGACTCTCACAGGACAGTGATTGTGTATTCGGGGCGTAACAAAGATGGTATCAGAGCCTGGTCCTGTCAAGGCCTAAGTCTAGTCGTGTAGATGAGTCGTAGAATTTCTATCCAATTACTCTGAACTTAGTTCTCCGCCTTAGGTTGCTGACATGCCTCCTCCCTTCCGTTGACGTGGTCGTGATTGCCCTTGTGCTCCTGAGATTGCCGACTTGGTCAGCGGAGTAGGGTCAGTTGTTGGGTCCCCTGTTGTGAGACCAGGACCTAGACAGGAGTCTAGCCTTGGAATTCCATATTGATAGACTTATATTGATTGTCTGCGTGTGGATCACGCTTCGATCAGGGAATTTTATTCCCATGCATCGGTATTGCTTGTAACTATGGAGTTCGCATACGCCGCCGACTTCTAGTGTTGGAGTGTAAGGTGTGTGTCATCACCTAATGTGATGCCTTCTTTCAATTTTTCCCCTCTCGGGGTTAAGGGGCCTTGCGGGGTCATTATTGAGACCCGAGCTAGGGTGCTCCGTGTTCCTTGTTTGGTTGTCGGGATATCCTATTTCGGGACCTCATGGTGCCCTCCCAAGGGGTTCCTTTCCCCAGTGAGGGAATATACTTGAAACATTTGTTTGATGATTGTCTTTCCCTTTCACTTAGAAAATGCTGTAGCAAGTGGTGATGCATACGATCGAGATTGAGTGCGTCCTTTTGCAGTTTGGTGGGCGATTTCTTATGGACTGGGTTGCATAGCCACATCTGGGGTCGCTTCGACATATCATCGTGCGTTGAAGCTACCCGGTAGAGGCTAGAGCTCCGTGAGGTGCTCCCAGGTACTATCCAAGACGCTTGTTGGTGTGCCCATATGGCAGAGATAGTGGACATGGGAGGCTACCAGGTAGAGGCCACACCGGGAGAGGGCTACTGGATGATGTCGAGAGCGTGGACTCCCCACGATGAATCTGCCCATTGAGTGCAGGATGCAGGAGTTTCAATTGTTGTAGTTGGGCAACTTGTCGGTGGCGGCATGTGGAGCATAGTTGTTAATACTGTCGCATTTTGCCCCCCACATTGGTCATAAATGAAGAGATGTGATGCAAGCGTTCATGGTGGGACTCAACCGCCGTATCTGGTAGATGACGTCGCACAGGCATTGTCGGGGTTCGACGACCTCCTATTGCGCGTCTTATGATTAAGTGCGGTTGTGTAGCTTACCCAGCGTGTCAGGGTCATTATGAGCGCCAGGCTGAGGATCATCGAGATGCCCGAGGAGAAGAAATTGGACTTAATAGTTCGAGGAGTTGTTCTAATCTCCCCTTGGGGGGGGGGGTTGAAGATAAAGTACCCCTTATCGTGAATTGATGATCTGTTTTGACCAGCTCTGGGAGCGAGTGTCTTCTCTTAGATCGATCCTCGCAGGGTACCACCAATTGGAGATCCGGGAGTTGGACGTCCTATAGATGGCATTTCGTGACCGTTTTGGGCATTACGAGTCTTAAGTACTGTCGTCAAGGTTAACGAATGTGTCGAATGCCTTTAGGGATCTCATAAGTTTTATTGGATCTCCGTGGACTAATTTAAGGTAGTCTTCATCGAGGTTGCTAATGACGTGATGTAAAGGCGACATGGGTGATTTTGTTTCTCCATATGGCATGCCTCAAGCAAAGTTGAGAATCATCATCGCGTTGGGAAGCGTCAGTCCATCGGGATTCCTCAGTGGAAATGGAAGTGTGTTATCATGGATTTCGTTGCGGGCTTGCTAAAGTCGTGTTAGGGTCGCGATGCCGACTAGGTGATCATTGATCAATTGATTAAGTCCGCACTTCTCTCCCTATCCGACTGACTGAGTCTCTGGACGATTTGACGCGGATATTCACCTCCGTGATTATTAGTCTTTATGGCACTCCGGTCGATAATCATTCAGGCTGAGACACGAGGTTTACTTTGGGGTGTTGGCGTAGCCTTCAGTAGGTTTTGGTGCAAGCATCCAGTTAACTATAGTGTTCATCACCAACGGACGGCCAGGCGATGAGAACGATTTAGGCCTCGGAGGACATGCTAAGTGTCTGCGTGTTTGACTGTGGGGCAGTTGGAGAGGCATCATCCATTTGGAGGCGGCTTGTCGTGTAGCCTTGCCCCCACAGCTGGCTCATGCCCATAACGTCGTCCTTGTCTCATATTTGAGATGTTATGTCCACGATACTGCTCATGTCACTCCGTTCGAGCGACTTATCCCCAAGCTTGATCGGTCGTTCGTGGAGCAGTAGATCAAGATCATGGACTAACATCAAAATAGACTCCACACCAAGACCGTTCCTTTGGTTAAAGTGCGTTGGTAGCACTAGTCTGATGCCTAGGCCACTTGGGAGTAAAGAGGATACCATGCGTGATGCATAACCATATTTTCCCTACTAAGATTCTTAAATTTCGAGGACGAAATTTTTCGAAGGAGGAAATGATGTTAAGACTGTGTCACTTTTAAAGGTCAAATATCGCGTTTTATTTATTTTAATAGTTCGGGCATTCAGTTTCAAAATCTAACTGCATATTTGTGGTTCTGGTGTTCACTTGGGCTTAAATGGAAGTTTTTGTAGCATTTTGAGGTCTTTTAGAAATTATGCAGTTTCGATTGGTATTTGGATTTAATTTTGTTAATGCCCAAGATGAAGTAGTAAAAATCCGATATTATCACGAGATGTTCAGTTTTGAGATAGCTTTCATACAAAAGTGGAATTAGATCAACTGGATTTATGTAATAAAAGTTATGTGTATTTTTCTAAGTATAACCCGGGGATGAGAAAATCCTGGCAGCAGCCCTGTTCGACGTTAACTCACATTTTAAAATAGCTGGAGGGGTTATTTGATCTGAGCATAAACATGAAAGTTGTAGATAATCTTCTTGGCTTTCCAATGGCTTTTGAATTGAGCAATTCGGAGCTATATTGAAGAAGTTATGGCTGTTCTAGTCAAGGCCGCACAGTTTTTTTTAGGGAGGGCAGTTTGGTAATTTTTCCCGGACTTCAAAGTTGCATTGGATAGGGTGAGTCGGTGAGTTGTTGCTGGTTATGTGTGTGGGAAAGAGAGGCCGAGAGCACTTCGGCGAGAGAAAAACAAAAGGGAAAAATTAGGAAAAATTAGGAAAAGCTTCGTGGAGTATTTTTCGTGCTATACTGGGTAAAAATTCTTATTCTTTTCATCGTTATTCTTTATATGGGGTTATTCTATTTTAGTTTTGAATCAAATTTGTGATTTAGGGCTGAAATATAAATATATTTTTGGGGTTGAATGAATAGGAATTTGAATGTTGTTTTTATTGTATCAGTTTAGGATTGTAATGTGGAATATCATGTTTGTCTTGGAGAGATTGAGTAGTGCCTGATTTATGGGGTTATATTCAATATCTGATTGAGTATTATATTTTCATCAGTGGGTTCCTATTTGCATGATTTAGGAGATGGATTAGGGGCAGTCCAGCTTGGATTATAAGTTGTGAGGTGAGTAAATTCATCCCTTGTTGTCCTTACGTATAATTCTACTATGTGTGAGTGTTTTCAAATTTAATTCATGCGGGTGTGGCTGTGGTGGATATATGAATGGATTATGAGTGTTGATTGTGTAGAACAAAAAGGAAAGATTGGAAATGATATAGTGAAGGAATTCCATGTTGCCTAGCCTTAAAACTTCTTTTACTTGCTGTTGTTATTTTAGCATATCATTTGTTCATGCTCATTGAATTAAATAAAGATTTAGGGAGATGTTGTACGAGTAAAGGCATGAGAAGAACTTCATGTTCTATCCGTTTCTATGTATTTTGTGTTTTCATTTCGTGGCATGAGTCTCTGCTGAATTCAAGTAAAATCTTTTCTTATTGATACATGGTTAATCAGGATATGATGTCTTCATGGATTATCACCCCAACATGTCCAGGAATGTATATGATTTATTTCAGATTTTTTTGGATAAATATTTGGTGTGGTGAAGATCAATCAACTAGGGGTATTTGCTACAGATGCAGCAGTTTTGTTTGATTTCTTCAATAAGTTAATTTACATGTTGGGTGCAATATTAAGAGTTGGTGTCTTCATGAAGTAGGTTATATATGTGTCAGGAAGCTTCATGTTTGATTTGAGAATCATTGGTTGTGTTTTGCAGCTTTCATTGGTGGAAATTGCGATGAATGGGTTTCTATGTGAGTGGTTTAATCCCCCACTAGAGGAGCTCGTATTATGGCTATATCTATTTCTTTTTAGTACATATAAAATGCCATAGTCGTATCATACCTTAATAGAATAACTTATATCTTTGTAGACCATTTGTTAGCAGTAATTGTGATATCTTATATATATATTATGAAGTATAGAGTATGACATTCTATATGTAGTCTTTTGTAGTATTATCTTCTTATTAGTAAATGTTTAGTATGATTGTGTTATATTTAGCTAATGGTATGACATTTATGCTAGCTTACTAGCAGGCCTATGTTGGATTGTATAAAGGGTGTATATTCAAGGTTGTTCATAGCTTATTCAAACAGGTGGTCCTTATATCTCTCTTGTGATAATTGTGCGTATGTTGAATGGTTCAATCAACTTATTTATACAACGAGCATCATATTATTTGGTAGAAGTTTTATTATATACAGCATAAACTCATAATAGTCTTATTCACATTAATGGATGGATTCTTCCATGACTAAAGCCATTTAGTCTTATATGTGAGTGGTTGTGCTTGTATAGTATGAAATGGATACTTCAGATTACTAATATTAGTGAGGTGTTGCTTGAATGCATTATGGGACTCTTACACCTCAAAGGTATTAGAATTTTTACTATCATTATCGCACTCATGATAAATAGTTTAGGCCTATCTGAAATAGGCGGGTGTATGACCAATTTTTAGGGTCATGCCTTCTCATTGTTAAGTGCGAGGACTTAACTGTTTTTCCTTGCGTCCGAGTGATGCATCCGTATGGCAATTCAAAAGGACTCATTAGCATTGTTAATTGCTAGATGACTATAGTTGATCCTTGAGGATCGTATTGCGTTGAATGCTTCTCCCCTACCTCGTATCCGCGTTGAAGCTACCCGGTGTTGAAGCTATCCTGGACTATGCCTCCACATCGTAGGATGCCCAAGGTGTATTTCAACACCGTTTTGGCATCGGACCTACCATGGATGGTTTCTAGGAAGAGGGCTACCCGGGAGAGGGCTACCGGAAGGTTAAGGGAATTAGCAGGTTGGTTTCTGTGTCTAGATGAGTATAGTTGATCCTTGAGGATCGTATGCGTTGAATGCTTCTCCCCTACCTCGTATCCGCGTTGAAGCTACCCGGTGTTGAAGCTATCCTGGACTATGCCTCCACGTCGTAGGATGTCCAAGGTGTATTTCAACACCATTTTGGCATCGAACCTACCATGGATGGTTGCTAGGAAGAGGGCTACCCGGGAGAGGGCTACCGGAAGGTTAAGGGAATTAGCAGGTTGGTTTCTGTTTCCAATAGTCCAATTTCACCCCCTAGGGGTGAGGGTGAGGGTAAGTTGGGGTCACGTTGTCATGTGACATTTATATTGGGAATGCTCAAAGTATAATACATCTGTCGAATGATGTGAGACATTGTAGCGTAGTGTACCTCAATTCGATTAGATTTATAGTACTGTGTTATCCAGTAATGATATGCATTATAGTTAACCGTTTGGCTCCTCTCCAAGAGTTCTAAGAGATCCCCCTACGGGTCGAGGGTTAAGGTGAGGTGAGGTCATGCCTTCGCATGATATTTATATATGTTGAGTTTCATCCCATTTTTTTATGATTATTATAGAGCTTGGATTTTTGCCACTCACTGAGCTTGTAGCTCACCCCTCGTGTGTTATTTTTTTCACCAGGGATTGGGTTGGCGTGGAGCTAGAGTATCTCTCTGGCGTGGCTTATGCGTGGAGCGTTCCACCTTTCGGTTGGTGAGTACGAGGTTGTCAGCAATCCTATCTTCTTTGTGTATGTACTAGTAATCGTGCGTGTTGCACATATGATTCTAATTAGACTAGACTTAGACTCTCACAGGACAGTGATTGTGTATTCGGGGCGTAACAAAGATATCGTGCGTGTTGCACATATGATTCTAATTAGACTAGACTTAGACTCTCACAGGACAGTGATTGTGTATTCGGGGCGTAACAATTTTAATTCAACGACCTTAACATTTATTGGTTTGTATGTGTGTTCATCATGATTTATCTTTTTTTTTTTTTATCATTATATGTTTTTGATATTACTATTTCACACAATGTAACTAATTTCTATTAAAAAGTAAATCTAATGTAATTTTTTTGGAATTATTTATTTCAAATTGTAAGTAGCTTCTTCTGAATCAAATGTCATTCCAACATATGTACATTTTCTTTTGAATCAAATATCATTCCAACACTTAACACGATTGCTTCTACACATTACTGCTCAATTTCAATAATGAAATCCTTCTCCGGATTGCCTTCCAAGGAAAATGTAACTCACTATACAAATGTAGCTGACTTTTTACAAATGTAACTGATTTCTTCTGAAATGTAACTCACTTTCAAAGAAATTTTAAAAAAAATGTATGAGTGTTACTAGTTACTGCACATTTAAAAATAATTTTTAAATCAAACAAAAAAAGAAATATTAAACGAATTTAGAAGATTTGTGTTAGATCATCTAAAATGAAAGAACATGCCAATAAAAATAATTTACTATCACAGACCATATTCAACAAATATAAAATTTTAAAATAAAGTAATTACACACAACTGCATAAACATATATCATTTTCCATCTAGTGCTAGGTGTTTTTAAAAACAATAATGGTGTTTTAGAAGGAAATGAATTATTGATTATGGATGTATAAATAATTCAATTGGAATGAATTAAAAAACAAAACAAGAAACGTGAATTATAAATGGAAATGATTTATTGTCACCGTCATTAATTAAGTATAAGTGGAAGGGAGTAATTATTATTGTCTCATTAATCATGGATACAGATGAAAGGGAGTAATTATTACTATCTCATTAATCATGTGAACAATTACCTAATAAAGAAAAACCATAAAAAAGGTAAAACATGTATTATGCATATGGGGTTTACGCCTATAGGGCCCGTTTGGGGTGTGACATAAGGTTATTCGTTCTTGATAGTTATACTGGGATAGATAACAATCCATGTTGAATAGGTAAATTTTTGTTTGGTTGTCTTTTCTGTTATTCTCATTGGGAAACGTAAAATTGATCTTTTTGTTGTTTGGTTCACCTTGAATAAAGTAAGGATAAGTGATAGATAAGAGATGGATAAGAGTTTATGACTTTTTAAATGACAATTATACCCCTGCATAAATTATTTGTGTTTGGGAATAAGTATGAGAGATGTGTGTGTGATATGATAAATGTGATAGTTTTTGAAATGTGTGCAGAGAGTGTTAGGTAAGATAAATTTTTTTAAATGACAAATAAGGGTATTTTTATCCATTGGTATAGATAAGCCCTGATAAGCAATTCTAGCTTTTTCTGAGAATAGTTATCAGCCCTTATCATAGCTTATCCAGACATAACTATCAAGGTTTATTCTTGTCAAACAAACAGTTGTTTGGGGGCTATTTTACTGTATTCTCCCCTATCCGGCGTTTATTCTTCACCCCAAATGGGGGGATAAAGATGGGCCTGCCAATCATTTTTCTTTTTTTTTATGGTATGACATTATTTTAACACGTATATTGTGTTTTTTGTGTGTGATTGGATGGCATATATTCTTGCGTGAATGCGTTCCATCATTTGCGTGACACGGTCTGTATTATTTTACGTGGTCAAATCTGAAAAACGGAGGACCAAATCTATGTGGTTACGTCTATATGGTCAGACCTTCAAATATGGGGCCTTCTACGGGCTACAGTGGAAAACGAGGATATGTATACGTTGTATTGCATTCGCATCATATCGACATAAGTAACAGCTTGTACACATATATGAGATACATGAATTCCTTCTAGGAGAGGCATTGATATATAATTTCAGTGTATGCTTTATTTTTTTTAATATAAAAGTATGTATCTCATTAGATGATATATGTTATTTTTAAAAACTTTAAAACACATATAGATTTAAATTAAGGTAAGAAAAAAAGACTGTACGTGACAATTTTCCTTTTTTTCACCTTTTCAGAGTAGGTGAAAATTGTGACAGTCCTGCTGTAATACCAAAGATTGTGATCAAAGTTAGAACTTGCTGCGCTCAAAAGCCAATAAAGCCCTCTAATTGGCATTTAGTGGTCATATTGTCCTTAACCTTTACGAAAAGATCATAAGTTGGTTTGGACTTATTTGAATAATCTTTGTATCACCCAAGACATGAGAGATGTTTATTGTGATATTAAGGCTGTGTTTGGATATGAGCAGGGGCGGAGACAAGGGGGGGCGGGCTGGGGCCCGGGCCCCCCCAAGCCTCACAAAGGTCTTCACATATGTTGTATGCTTTGTTTTAATTTGTTTTGGTAAGCATACATGTTATATATCAATACACACAGAAGTGAAGTTTAAGTCTCTGGAGTCCATTCATTTAAAACTTAAGTGGGTTGTATAAAGTAATTCGGTGTGTTCAGCATGCTAAAAAATGGATTTGGTAATCAACCTTTTTTTTTTTCAATCCTAATTCCAGTCCACTGTTATATATTGTGGAGCCTGATGATGTGCGCAGAGGATTGTTGGCGCTACGCAGGGGCGGACGGGGGTCGAGCTCCCTGCTGAGCTCGCGGGGATCGAGCTGCCCGGTCAGCTCGCGGGGTCTGGGGGCAGCGCCCCAAGAAATTTTTTTTTGGGGTGTCTTTCGTGTATTGACTTTTTTACCCTTAATGAGATGTCAGTATAAAAGGACATTCATATTTTTCATTAGGTTCTAGGGTTTTCATCTACGGTGTATTTGACTTCTCAAAATAGTGGATTGATCTCTGGTGTGCTCCGTGGACGTAGGCAAGCATGCCGAACCACGTGTTTTGATTTGATTTGTTTGTTTTTCCTTTGATTGATTGCATCCCAAGATCCGAAAAGCCCTAACATCCACAAGTGTTTAAAATTTTTAAAAAATAGTATACCTCATATAATGAGGTACTTGCTTTTATAAAAAAAATGAAATATATACTCTAATAAATTGTGTGAATTCATAATTGAAAAATTGAAAAATTTAAATTGAAGTATATACTCTTTGATGTGAATATATTCCCGGTATTTTAATTGACTAATATAAGACTGAAATCGGGGCTAAAAAAAAAACAGTGTGTAATAAGATAGTCAATAAACTTAGTTCAATGTAGCTCCATCTATAATCTCATACATTATGTAGGTAGTATATTATAATAGAGCTCATACTATGATTGATGTGAACCGTAGTGTATGAGCTATATCACATTATATGAAGGTCAATTTTTAAATTTGTAAAAAAAAAGTATCATGTTATATTTTAGTATACTTCACATATAGCAGTATATACTTCAACAGCGAGTTTAAATTTTTTTTTAAAAGAAAACTAGTGTGGACGGTGTGGAATATGATTCAAACAAAATTAGTTGATATTGTAATGAAGTTAATATTGAAATTTAAAAATGTTGTGTTTGATTTCTTTTACAGTCCGCATGTGTTTTGAGTTTCTAAAGTGTATACCTAACTAATGAAGTACATTTATTTATGAAAAATCAAATGGAAATGGAGTATACACAATATCAAGCCTAGCTGAGTGAAAATAGGATTTGCTGCAATCTTTTTTAACGGGCTACAAACTGGTCTGCCCGTGGCCCCCCTTGTTCTAGGGTGCGTTTGGTTGCGCGATTGCAAAACTGATTCTGTAGGAATCGCATGCGATTACAAACTTGATTCTGCAGGATAGCATGCTCTCTTTTTGGGAGGCACTTTCTCAGGGCTTTTCGAACTGGTCTGAGTGTATTTACAAAACTGTGCTAAAAGTTTCTGAATAAGATCCCCCAAATGGGCTGGTGCTGTTGGGCATTAGGCTCAGATTTCATGGGCCATGATGGCCCAGTTCTAGATAGTTTTAGTCCACAGGCCGAGTTTCTAATGGATGTCTGATTGCTCTGGTTAGCCCATGTTGGCCTCTCCATCGGGTACTTGTAAGTAGGCCTATAAATCGGACGGATACGGATTGAATAAGCCCATATCCGTATCCGTATCCGAATTGAATATCTGAAAAAAGATCCGTATCCGATATTCAATGGATATTCTAAAACACATATCCATATCTGATCCGAAAATCCGGATACGGATTCGGATAATATTCGAAATATCCGAACCAGATTAAAATATAAAGAATTTATAAAATCTTAAGTCCTAACATGATTAAATAGGTATCCACCAAAGACATAAAAATACAAATCCTAATATAGTTAAACAAGTATCCAACATAGTTAAATAGATTTATGTTTTGTCCTAGATCACGAGCTATTGGATTTTCATTTAAGGGTTGAAACTAATTCTAACATATATAAATAAAATAACAGTTCGGATACGGATATTGTTTGGATCGGATATAGGCTATATCCGATCCGATCAAAAAATTTTCAGATACGGATTATTTGGTTTGGTTACAGATACGGATTTTCGGATATCAGATATTTTCTATATTTTCGGATGCGGATTCGGATCGGATACATATATTTTTTCGGATAATTGACAGACTTAATTGTAAGTGGATGTTTACTATGGTTTGATCATGCTTTGGACACTGAGTCTTGTTAAAAAAAGTTTAAATTCTTGTTTTAAAAGGATGTTTTAACTATATAACTTTATAAATGCACCACCCCTCGCTAGCGAGGTGGTTGAGATGCACCTGCATCATGCGGAGATCATCCCGGTTAACATCCCTATGTTGAAAGTACATGCTTTTAGTGGGCTGAGTTATTAGCCTTGTGCCCTATTGTGTGGTTAGGGCTGGTAAACGAACTAAGTAGGTCGGGCTCGGCTCGGGCTGAACTCGGTTTGAGCTCGTTTAGGCTCGTTCAATTAGACAAATGAACGAGCTTGAACAATTTTTAAAGCTCAGTTAGGCTCGGGAACTGGATCGAGCTTCATTTTGTGTTCAAACTCGACTTGTTTGTATTATAAAAACTTAGTTAAAGCTTAACTAAACTCCTTTATAAAATCAGAACATTAAATTAATACAAAGTTATGCTCGTTTAGGCTCATGAACTTAGTTTATTTAGGCTAAAATTTATTTTCAATCCCTAAAAACCCTAAAATGAAGAAGAATGCTAGGCTCGTTAAGGCTCGTGAGCTCGGCTCGGCTCGTTTATAAACGAGCCAAGCTTGAACATGTCAAAGCTCGGCTCGTTCGGCTCGTTTACCACCCCTATGTGTGGTACTCATCTCTATGGGTCTTTCTAAAAAAAAAATGACTTTACAATATGTTCTTATGGCTGAATAATGATTGAATCATTTAGATACTCTATAATTCGAGAAAATTTAATGTAGCACAATGTATTCGATGTTTCAAATGGAGGCATAGATATGCACCACACCTTGCTTACCCAGGTGGTTGGAATGCACCCACGATTAGGGGTGATAAACGAGCTGAATGAGCCGAGCTTTGACCTGCTCAGGCCCGGCTCGTTTAGTATCAGGCTCGGCTGGGGACCGAACTTCATTTTGTGTTCAAACTCGACTTGTTGGGTTCATAAAAGCTCAGTTGAAGCTCGACTTTGCTCGTTTATTAAACAAGCCAAGCCGAAGCTCGAATTATGGCTCAGCTCGGACTCGTTCAGTTAAAAAAAATCTTGTCTAGCATTTGAGAAGTCATATTTCACAAATCATAACACCTTATACATGTGAAAGTAACATAAGCTCGGGCTCGGACTCGGCTCGTTTACAAACCGAGCTTTAAAAATTGTTTAAGCTCGACTCATTTATCTAAACGAATGAGTTTAAGTAAATTTTAACTGAGTTGAGTCTGAGCTGCTCAGCTCGTTTACCAGCCCTACCCATGATTAGCGATTGTCTCGAGTTCAAACCCCATCACTTCCATGTGGAGTTTGTGCCCATAGTAGGTTGTTGTCAGGGTCTTGACCACTGTTCTATATACCTGCCCCTAGTGGGCTATGAATAATAATAATAATAATAATAATACCTGCCCATAGCATTTTGACATGGATATTCTTCTTAATAACTGACTAATATGAACAGGTGTCGTACCACACTTTCTATAAACTTAGGAAATTCATTTTACAATCCACAATACATGTAGCACATGTTTTTTTTTTAAAATCATATATTTCATTGGGATATATAATTTTATAAAAGATAATGTTAGTTACATCCCAAAATACAGCCTCAAATACACTCCTCACATGCTTTAATTTTTTAAAAATAGTAAACTAACGAGGTATATACTTTGACGAAAAATATATATCACTCTATTTTGAATTAAATGGATTCATTTTTAACAAATGAAAAAATAAAAATAATGAGATAAATACGTCATTAAAGAGATATATACCTCACTAGATGGCCAAAGAGGTATATTATACTGCATTTGGATTGTATAAAGAACTATGCATAACATTGCCCATAAAAGGTGTACTCCAATGAATTAAATAACATCTTTTATAGAAAAAAATATAAAAAATTTTCAATGAAATATATTCCTCTTAAAGTGAGACGATGCTAATAAAATATATGAGATTATATTCGAGACTGTAAAAAAGATTGAGTGTACCAGAGCTCACAAACTCATGATCTCTTGCTGCAAAGAGTGGAATCGCGAGTTGAGTGTTTTGGGGAACATTTTGTAACCATATACACTATGATAACATAATATATAATGTGCTATCACAGTATATGTAGTTTTATCATAGTGTATGGTACAAAAAGATGTCATTTTTTCAACACGAAAAAATACACTAATATATCTTAGTATAGAGTTCAGTTCATATAACTATATGTATTTCAATGAGAGAGTATACGATTTAAAAAAAAAATCCGATGTGGACTACAATTGGGGCTGCAGAAGACTGGACATATCATTTTCCAAAAACACATTACCCTGCATGAAAAGATAACCAGTTCACAAATATATATATATCAAAGAAAATTTAGGTGGGTTCAAGGTAAACCTTGTCAATTATACAAAAAAAAAATCCAAATTTGATCTGAATCTGTATAAAAAAAAAAATCAGAATTATCCGATATTCGATTATCCGGAGTACGGATATGGATATCTGCGTATTTGATCTGACAAATATCCGTATCTGATATATATTATATAAAAAATATATATTTATATTATATAATGTTCATATTGGTTTTCTTGTATAATTAATCGCAATCATGATATAATATGTTAATATTAAATTTTCAATGTATAAAAATAAATCTTAAAATCTCAATTTAACATCTCTATCTAATATATCATTTGATTATCCAATTTAATATTAATATTTAAATATGTCAATTACCCGAAAAATATCCATATCCAATCCGTATTTAAAGAGATCCAAATTCAAAAATTAAAAATTAATATCTGAACCCAAAAGTTAGGATGTAAATATTAACAAATTCAATATGTATAGATCAGATTAACAAGCTTATTTAAAGGATAAACAAGATCTCCCACAAGTCACGGTCTGAAGGGATAAAAAAGAATCCTATATTTATAATTATGAAATTAATAAATATATTGGTAAGTGCTTAATTAAAATTCCTTTTCACTGGTTCAATAAGAAATTAATAAACCCCTTCGAGTAACAAATAATTACTATAAGTTCCAAAAACAACCCAAATCATTTTTGGGCAAATAGTAAATGACACTTACATAATAGATTAAATAAATATGCAAATGTTTCAAAGATTAACATATGATCCCTCTAGCTTTCTTTACTAAAATTTACAATTTTACCACAATATTTTAAAGATTGACCTCCACAAAATATATATTAATGAAAAGATCCCTAAACCTGCCCATGTCCAAGAAATTGAGACAATTTTGAACACCCTATAAACTTCTTCAAATACTAATAACTCCTCGCAATTATGAAATTAAAAGAACCCTTTACAAAGTTATATCTAATTAAGCTTTGAACCCTTCGGTTATGTTGTCATAAATTTAAATAGTATATCCAAATAATATTCTGTCATTAACATCTAACAATTTCAATTTTTTAAAATATGAAAAAACCTATACAAAATTACAAAAATCCAAATTGAGCCCTCAAATTATGATATTATTCTTCTCCATTCCATCTAAAAAGACAAGTCCATCCAAACATAATTTACTATCCTTTATTACAATTTGAAACAAAATTAGAACTTTGTAGGAGATTAATTAATTTGGTTTACATGGGTTAGATTGTTATTTATTCCGTTTGTCATATAAAAAAAAATCGAACAATACGGGGACAACTGTCCTGAATTTAGGTTGTTTTGTGAAGAAAAGTAATGAAAAGCTAAATTTTTTTATTTAAACATTTAACAACCCAGTGTTTGTGTCAGACAATAATAATAAAAAAACTTTTATGTCCTATTATAAAATGTAAAATTGTCAAAAATACAATTAAAAGAAAATTGATTAAAAGAAAATTATCGCTTCCTATCAATTTTTCTTTTACCCAATTTTTCTCACTTTATTTCATTTTCTGTTGAACAATGTGTACAAACACACACTTAATTATAATAATAATAATAAAACACCCTTAATAATAATTGTTCAACCTAAATACTAAATAACATATATCATATATTTTTCCCTGATTTTGACACATAAACAAGGAAAAATCCACAGTTTTATATCTTTAAAATCAGGATAACATACCCCCAAAATATTATACATTTTAGGAAAAATGACAAAAAAAATCTCTCAAAAGTTAGAAATATCTAAATTAGTCACTTTTAAAAATTATATCTAAAAAAGTCTCATTTCACAATTTTAAAAATACAAAAGATTAACATATTCTTATGTAATTAAATCTTTAACATATTCTATACCTCTCAATTTTATACCTCTTAATTGTGTTAAAATAGTTCACCCTCTTAATTTTGTTAATTTATTTCACACATTTTCATGGAGAACTTTTTTTTACTCTAAATTTTTGTAATTAGATGAATTTTATAAGATATGTACTAATATAATATGAGTTTTTTTTTATGATAAACTCCATTAGATTTGATGTTTTTATATAAAAAAATGGATATGTAAACTAATTTGAATTTTTATGATAAATTAATGATGCCATAAAAATAAGTGAATAGACAAGTAAAAAAAATGTGAACAAAGATTTAGATTACTAAACTATTATCTGCTGCATTGAGCACAATACAGATTTAAATTATATATCATGATTACACATAATGAAAAATAATAAATAATATCATGTAGATATATATAAGAAACATAAAATCTCTAATGTGATTGATTTCGATCAGATAGAGAGAGATTGTTGTTTTGTAGAAAAAATAATTTTTTGGTGTGAAATAACATAACAAATGATGTTAAAGATTTAATTATAAAATTGGTCTTTTGTGTTTCTAAAATAGTGAAATATGACATTTTTAGATATAATTTTAAAAAGTGACCGATTCGGGTATTTCAAACGTTTAGAAGATTTTTTTATCATTTTCCCTATATTTTAAGGGTTGATTTGACGAGGAATTAAGGCTTTCATGATAAATTATCCTAATTTTGAGGGATAAAAAATCTACTAATTTTGTTTATATTCACATTTGTCAAAATTCAGATAATTTCCTTATTTTTATTTCAAAATCGACTACCCGCACTTTACTCAATTATTTTTTATACCAAACGAGATAAGTTGTCATCCCATAATTATCATTTATCTTGTCCTCTTGCCAAACCAGCTCGACAATTTTACAAATAAGTCCCCTTGAAGAAAAAAAGAAAGGCGGTCCCCAAGGCCATCAATTATTTTGATTCCCTCCATCACAGAAATTCCTGTGAAAAAAAAAGGAAAAAAAACACACAGTACGACTTTTTAATTACCATTTTTTTCCGGACTTTAATCAAAACCCACCTTCAACAAGGAGACAAAAATAAAATTCTGAATCGCTGTTTATGCTCCCCCAATTTTTTTAAAAAACCAAAAAAAAACCAAAAAAATAAAAATTGAAATCACAAAACAAGGAATCCATAACATGAAATCAAATTCAAAATCAATTTAAAAAACAACAACAAACATCACATTATATACAAATTTCGAAAAAAAAAAAACATCCAATCGAAAGAGAAAAATCAGAGATTTGTGTTTGGATTTACCCCCAAATATCAGAAGATGTCGAGGATCTCCAAAATGGATCCATTGCAGAGCGGACAGTTGCCTCTGCTCACCCAAAGCTCCCTCGAACAAACCCTACAGAAGGTGTGCCCGCACGGGATGAACGCCGCCCCCTTGTGCCTCTCCATGCACACGCAGCACCGCCACGGCGCCGCCTCCGCCGCCACCACCTCCACCTCGGCCGCCGCCTCCAGAGACGCCAACGCCATCCCGGATCGCCGGTCCGTCTGCTCCAGAAGCGCCATCAACGACATCCTCCCCGCCTCCTCAGGAGGAGCAGGGGACGTCGGGGCGGCGGCGGTGTCGGGGCGGCGGATCCGGAGACGGTCGCGGATCCCCCGCCAGCGGAGGCGGGAAGGGGTTCCGATGGGATCTTCTTCTTCTTCGGCCTCGGATTCGTCGCGGATGATGTCGAGGAGGGTTCGGCCGGGGGTCTTGGCCGGGGGGATGGAGAGGATGGAAGCGAGGGTTAGGGTTTGGCGGTGGTCGCGGGAGATGGAGAGGAGGTCGGAGAGGTTGGTGGAGGAAGGGACGGCGGAGGCGGGGGCGGAGGAGGAGGCGGCGAAGGAGAACTGGTCGGAGAGGGTCAGCCTCTGACGTCCTTCCATTTTTGGAATTACAGATTTTTGTGTTTATTTTTGGATCTGTGAAGGCTTACATATGTCTATATATATATGGAGGAGAATTGAAGGAGATCGGTGGTGGTTTTTTGTTTCACTGTTGAAGCAAAGGATCTGTTTTTTTTTTTCTCTCTGTAGAATTGAAAGATGAAAGAGAGAAAAAGAAGAAACAGAGGTCAAAGGAGTGGATATATTTATTTTTTATTTTTATTTTTTTATTTTATTTTGACTGTGTTGTGGTTTTTTTAAAAAAAAAATAATTTGGGAACGGGCCGTCTAGCCCCACCCAAACCCCACCAAGCAATAAAAAAAAAAAAAACAGGTGTTTTGCTAATTAATCCGGACCGATTTGGTCGCCACATTTCGCGCGACCAGATTTAGGTCATTTCAGGTTTCGCGCGACCGAAACTGTCGAACATGATAATAAAATTTATTTTTTTTTTTGAAAACATAATCTCACGGTGTATCCTCAATCTTTCAAACTTCAAGTTGAGTTGTAATGTAGGGAGAATTCATTTTCTTATAGAATATAAGAATAATTTTTTTTACATAAGTTACAAACAAATTTCAAAAGTCAAATATAAAATGTGTTTGAATCAACTGAATGTTTTTTTGTTTTCAAACAAAAATTCATCTTAACTACGTTCAAACGAAGCTAAAAATGATATATATTTGTCTTAAGATTTTTTCTATAAAAATTTGAATTAATTGAAAGTATATCACTTACATTTTTTTTAATCCCTTAGGTGTTTGGATGAAAGAATAAAAATATGTGGATAAATCTAAAAATTTATTTGTTTAAAAAAATAAGAGATATAATTCTGAACCCTGCGACCCATTCTGGTCGCCCAAAACCTGAAATGACGGCCCATTGTGCCCAAAACTTGGGCGACCGAATTCGGTCGAACAATGTACCAAACACCGTTTTTTTTTTTTTTTTTTTTTTGAGGTGGGAGGAAAATGTTTGGTGGGGAAACGGGCCCTAAACTGTGGTGAGTTTATTATTTTTAGGTCCTCAAAAATTTTTAAATTTTTATAGGTCCGTCCCTAAGAAGTGAAAAATTATCTTTTAGGCAGGTGTTATTAAAAAATGTCGAAAATAAATTTGTGAATTAACAATTGAGAGTTTAAATAAACCAGGGTTTTTGGTGTAAAAAATTTTTGGGGATACGAAGGCTAACAATGTACTGGACAATTTTTATAGTTTTAAATAGCATCTGGTTAGAAGAACCTAAATATAATTTTTCATCGTCTTAAAGACCTAAATCTTTTTTAAAAAATTTTAGGGATTTAAAAATAATAGACAGGATGACCACATATACCCCTAATTAATTTTTCTTGTTTTATTGATGGCAGTTGAGCGAGTCATTCGGGGAGTCCAGAGAGAAATCTGTGTATTCCATAATGGAAAAGATATGTCCACTATTATTTTTAAATAAGTATACACCCACGTATTAAAATATTTATTATTATAGAAAATGCAATATATAGTAATATGTTTTTTTTTAAAACATGCACTGTTACAGGATATAGGTGATTGGGAGACTTTTAGACGGCAGAGTATCAACTCTTACTAACTGCATAACTATTTGTGTGTATATGTATAATTGTCCAGTGAAATAAATCTTTTTTTTATATTGTGCTATAGTTTTTTCATTAAAAAAATGTAATAACAATCTTTTTGTTGCTTGTTTGATCATGAATAAATTATAGATAAAAAATAAATAGAAAAGTAGATAGTGATTTATAAAAAAAATATAACAAATTATTTCACATGTTGTAGTTACCTCAGTTTTGATAGTCCAAAAAGAACAAAATTACTTCAAGTAAATTTAGAAATGACATGTTTGGAATCCCAAAAGAAAACAACTTTAAAAAGAAACTGGAAGGAGGAACCCTGGCCCCCAAACACTTAGAAAATTTAAAGGGGCAGAAATAGTGACGACTACTTCAAACTAGCCACCCCTCACCTGGGCGGCTAGGTTGTACTAACCGCCCCCCAACCGTTTCTCAAAGATGGGACATAAAGTTGACATTTAATGCTGATGATTACGGTGGTTTCTCGTATTTAGCCGCCCCTTCTCTGAAGGTTTATTCCTAGTAACCACCCCAAGCCATCGCTTGTCAAAGATTGGACGATTGGCAGGTCATCATGGGGGCGGCTTCTCAGAGGTAACCTCCCTTTGTCAAGTCTCCAAAGCAGAAAATGATTTTCCATTTTCACCTCTGTGTACGGTTGGCCATATCTCAAAGCGGAAAATCCACAATCTACCCCCGCAAAGGCGATCAACAACAACATCAACTTTTTCTTCTTTTTAAGAAAGCAGATGACAATCACAACAACTCCTGAATCCTCCTAAGGAGCTGTCGGACGACTAAGCAAGGAATCAAACCACACACACCCCCCTTTTCTAAGAGACGAACTGACCAAGGCTGCAAGGCGAATCAGAACATTCGAAACTTGCCGAAAACACATACTGATTTATAAGAGGTGATAATAGGTGATTTGACATATGTGTCTTCTTATATCGATGGAATAGATTGGGTGAAATGTCAAAATTTTCAAGAGGGACCTGAAATATAAATATCAATTTATTTATACCTATTCTAGCATAGTTATATTTATATATTCTTAAAAAAAAAACAGGTTTTTATGTTATTTCAATTTTTTTTCTACCTGAATAAAGTCTATGAATCCACGCATGGATTTTACATCCGAGTGGCCTAAAGAAATGAAAGGAAAAATTTATGGGCGCGGATACAAGTTTCTAGAAACCCACCTCCTTTTTTTTAAAAAAAAAATTTATGTACTGTAGCAGTAAACGGAAACCCACCCCATGGTCGGCAATCCCTCTGGCGACGGTGGTGAATCATGGCTTCCCAAGGTTCCGGCGAGTATATCAACCCAGGTCGGCATGCCCTCTGACGACGGTGGTGAATCATGGTCTCCCAAGGTTCCGGCGAGTATATCAACCCAGGTCGGCATGCCCTCTGACGATGGTGGTGAAGTGTGGTCGCCTGAAGGCCCGGCGAGCTAAAGTAAAAGAGAATAAATCCACATTTTTACAAGTTTCAAACCAAATAGACAAATTTCATATTTAAACACATATAACAGACAGTTATAGCAGCATTTAAAACATATCAAAATATGATGTTAGCATTTATAACACATCAAAATACGATTTGAGCATTCCATAACGAATCATCTCTAGAAAATAAAATACATGTTCAAATTATT